>VZSC01001583.1:252725-306466 GCA_013398225.1 Steatornis caripensis
GCTCCGCTCCTGCCCCGGCGAAGGGCGCGGTACCGCAGCACCCCCGCGGAGTGCCGTCCCCATCCCCTCCCTCCTGCGCCGGCCGCCCCGGCCCTGCGGGGGCAGCAGCCGCCCCTCTGATTTTGGGGGAGATCCTTGGCTGTCCCAGGGCGAGTCCCTCCGGTAGCATGGGGCGCTTCACCGTCTGGGACTATGTGGTCTTTGCGGCCATGCTGCTGGTCTCGGCTGTCATCGGCATCTACTACGCCTTCGTGGGTGGGGGGCAGAAGACCTCCAAGGACTTCCTCATGGGGGGCCGCAGCATGAGCGCCCTCCCTGTTGCGCTCTCCCTCACCGCCAGCTTCATGTCAGCTGTCACCGTGCTGGGCACCCCTGACGAGGTCTACCGCTACGGTGCCATCTTTTGCATCTTCGCCATCACCTACGGCCTTGTGGTGCTGTGCAGTGCTGAGATCTTCCTGCCTGTCTTTTACAAGTTGGGCATCACTAGTACCTACGAGGTAAGGTGGAGTAAAAGGAGCCTTTCCACAGCCTTCAGGCAGCTGGAGGGCTTCTCGTGCCTGCTTTCTACATGCCTCCCCTCAGTCTCTTCCACTGCACTTCGTGCTGCCTCATGTCTCCATGCTCCCAAGGGCAGGCTGCAACCTGCTCTGTCCCCAGGTCTTCCCACGCTGCCTCCGCAGAGAGGAGATGCTCATCCCTGCTGTCTTGGCTCAGGAGCCATGCACCATGCCAGATCTCTTTCCTCACTCCAAATACTCAGTTCAGCAGGTGGATTAATCCTCGTGCAGCTTGGATGGTGACGTGGTTAATGATATGTTATTAGCATACCAAAAGCAAAGTGCAAGAGCATCTAACATAGGAACCAGAGTTCTCAAATCATGCTTCCTCCAGATAGGTTTCTAATCCCAGGGGCTGCCACAAAAGTCCCCCTCTGGTAGAATATATACATGTGCTGTTCTGAGAGATTTTGCAGAGACACCCTCTATATCTGAGGCTGTTCGCACCGGTGAACTGGTCTTCTTCATCATGCTTATACAGGGAGGTTTGCAAGTGTTCTGTGTCTATGAGAGTTTTCTTACTTCCACCAAAACATGGCTGAGTTGCTCTTCAGCTCAGCATGTAAGTGAAAGCTACGGCTAACAGCGCAGAGACTGTTTTGGGGTGAGGAAGCATCTGGTCAGGACTTTCTTCTGATTCAGAAGGTCTGTGCAACCTGTTTATCTTCCTGCATGGAGACAGTTCCGAGCTGCAGATTTGGAGGCAAATTGCTCTTTTCACCGAGGACATTGGTACAGGTGAAAGTCCTTGGCTAGCTACTTTGGTCTTTTGCATTTTATTACACTGAACAGGGGTGTTGCAGCACTGGAGGATGACAACAAGGTTTCTGTTGGTAGATTTAGATAAGAATTCACCAACAGAAATCTCTGGTGTCTTCCAGTGTATTTTAAACTACTAATCTTTGGACCGTCAGTTATGATGATCCTTAAAATAGTACTCTCTTAAATAAAGACTTATGACTGGAAACTCACTGCTAATCTTGGGGTTAAATGAGAGTAATGTGCCTATAGAAGATACATTTTCTATTTGTGGACAGAGTCCGGAGATTAAACAACTTTTTGTGGCTGTCCAGAGGTTTGGCACTGCTTCCTTGCCTGGACGTGCTCACAGATCACATTTTAAATGCTCAGTTCACGAGTGAGCACTTTGAGATACTTCAGTGTTTGTCTGTGTTGACTGAACAGATTGGCAGGCAAAGGTGATCCCTTTTGTACAACCGCACACTCTAGAGGGTCGTTAGGGCAGGTGGTGGGAAGAAATCTGCCCTACAGCGTGACAAACTCATTCAGAGGTTGTGGTGTCCCAGGCTAAACAGAAAAGCGAGGGTTCCTGTTTTGCAAAAGGCTAGATTTCCACTTACCAGTAGAAGGTGGCGAGCTGCCTTGGGCAGCGCAGAAGGTGAGGTTACCATGGGAGGAAGCTGCTGACCACTGAAAACCTTCTACCCTCTCTCGCGGCAGTTCAGACAGACATAACACCAGAGTTTCCAAATTGACTAAGGCTTAGGAACAGCAGTAACGTTTTCGTTTTCTCTCCAATTTCACAATGCAAGTGCATTCTGCTTGCTGGTGAACTTTTAGGTTGCCCTGTGTGGAGTCAAGAGTTGGACTTGATGATCCTCATGGGTCCGTTCCAACTCAGGATATTCAGTGATTCTGTGATAGTATGTGCTGGTCTTTGCCAGATTACGATGCACAGCTCCTTGTCTACTGAGTGCCTTGAGGCAGCTGGGTAACACCAGTTTTCATTCTGCAGACTCCGTTGTATACTGTCTAACTTACGCCTGCTTCACTTGCTCATGTATCATTACCCAGTGGTGAAGTCTGTAAATAAATATCAAGTTGAAAGAGATATCAATCGAGGTGACTGTAGGAGTTTTGGCCGTTCATGAAAATGTGAAAACAACATATGCCCTTTCTGTATTGCTTATCGCTTCACTCTAGTCCTATCATCAGTATAAGTTTTGATATAAACGTTTGTTTTTTCTTCTCTTTTGCAGTATTTAGAGCTTCGCTTTAATAAATACCTGCGCCTCTGTGGAACGGTCCTCTTCATTATACAAACGGCAAGTAAACCTCAAAGCTGTTCTGTGGTCCTTGTAGCCACCAGGATTCTTCAACTTCATGTAACTGGCTGTTATCTCTGAACGGTTGATGAGGTTACCACAGTGCAGAAGTGGCTGGGAGTAAGAGAAACAAAGCTCTTTCTGCTCCAAAGCAATGAGGTGGGGAGCGAATGCTGGGTACCTGCCCCTTTGGTCTCTGTGTACATTGTTGAGCACCCGGAGCAGTCACCTGGCATCAGCGCCATGCCAAGAGATGAGTGACCCTTCACTGCAGGGCAGCAGTGTGAAAAGCAGTTGTTTGCCTTCCTGCTGGGAAAACCCACAACGGGTTCAAAATGTAAACGTGCCCTAATTATCTAGGGTGGCATTTTTAATCCTCTGGTCTGTGGATTCTGGGAGCCTGACTAATTCTTGAGGGTCTGTGAAAGGTGACAAAACAAGCTGTCAGGAGCTGTCATTTGCTGCACAAGGGTTTGTATCACCAGCAGTGGAAAAAAAATGGGTGCCTGAAAACTGAGTAGCAGCAAATTACTGCCTTGGAGAATGTTAACCTAAAGTAGTTCCTGCAATTATTATCGGTGCAGTTTGCTGTATCCAGCCTTTTCGGTCAGTCAGTATGAGACCGTAGCTTTTAGATGTACAGTGAGTGACTGCCAAATGCACCAGAAACAAAAACGTGTTCGTTTCACGTTTTTGAGATGGACTTTTTGGGGAGTTCAAAGCAAGAATGAATATACAATCAGAACGCTTTTCAAGTTACATGATTGCTTTTTGCCCGATTTTGCATTTTTAAGACACACCAGAAGTTACAGGGCAATCACACTTGCACCAGTAAGATGGTGGTCAACACAGTGCTAATTACTTATTTGAAGAGTCCAGCTTAGCTGGTCTTCATAGATACACAAGCTCATAGGAGAAGTCGAGTGCTACCATGTGTGAATCTCGACACTGTTTCACCGGCAAATACAAAGACATCACAGCTGCGTAAGTTGGAAGAAGCCAATTATAATCTTTGCTTGCAAACATCAGAAAAATAGTTCTGTACAGCTTAAATATGTGCTCAAGGAAATTAACTAAAGATCTATAGGTGTCTTTCTGTATCACGCACTTACAACTTAACCTGAATAATGAATAGTGAGGAAAGGACCCCTCCTCCCAGTTTTTAATGGTGCAATTTTAACTGTTCTGTGAATATTGGCATGTGTTTTAAAGAAGAGGAGAGAAAGGATATGTAGTAATACCACCTGAAAAACTCACGAAGAAGTGGAAAGATTGTATCATAAGTCCTGTTTCAATTTACACATGAATGTGATCATACTTGTGACAAATTTTAATTTCTGATGGTTCAAAGCTTCTGGCATTTGTGTGCTGCGTATGAGAAAGCCACTTTTTCATACTGAATCCAGGAATTAGCAGGATTGGAGAGATACGGGTTTGACTAATGGAGTATTAAATGAATAAAGAATTGGCAGGATGGTTGCATCCAAAGAGTTGCAGTCAACAGCTAAATGTCCTAATGGAAACCAGTAATGAGTGGTGTCCTTCAAGGGTCTGTACTGGGACCAATACTATTTAATGCCTTCATCAATGACATACATAGTGGAATTGAGTGCACCTTCAGCAAGTTTGTGGATGACACCAAGCTTGGTGGTGCAGCTGCTTGGATGGAGGGAAGGGAAGCCATCCTGAGGTACTTTTACAGGCTTGAGGAGTGGGCCCATGTGAACCTCATGCAGTTCAACAGGCCAAGTGCAAGTTCCCCCAACTGTGTTGGGGCAATCCCCAATATCAGTACAGACTGGAGGATGAACTAATTGAGAGCAACCCTGCAGAGAAGGATGTGCAGATACTGTTGGATGAAAACCTGGGCACGAGCCAGCAATGTGTGCTTACAGCCCAGAAAGCCAATCCTGTCCTGGGCTGCATAAAAAGAAACGTGGTCAGCAGGTCAAGGGAGGTGTTTTTCCCCTTATAGTCTGCTCTTGTAAGACCCCACCTGGACTGCTGCAGCCAGATCTGCAGTCCCCAGCACAAGGAAGACGTGGACCTGTTAGAGCAGGTCCAGAGGAGGGCCACAAAAACGATCAGAGGGATGGAGCACCTCTCCTATGAAGAAAGGCTGAGAGAGTTGGGGTTGTTCAGCCTGGGGAAGAGAAGGCTGTGGGGAGACCTTATCGCAGCCTTTCAATATATAAAGGGGCTTATGAGAAAGGTGGGGAGAGTCTTTTTACCAAGGGACGTAGTGATAGGACAAGGGGCAATTGCTTTAAACTGAAAGAGAGCAGATTTAGATTGAACGTGAGGAAGAAATTTTTTGCAATGAGGGTAGTGGGACATTGGACCAGGTTGCCCAGAGAAGTTGTGGATGCCCCGTCCCTGGAAATGTTTAAGGACAGGTTGGATGGGGCTTTGAGCAGCCTGGTGTAGTGGAAGGTGTCCCTGCCCATGGCAGGAGGGTTGGACTAGATGATCTTTAAAGGACCCTTCCCACCCGAACTATGCTATGATTCAGCAGCCCAGCTGACAGTCACTGTGCGGACTGCAAGTCGAATATTGACTGGGCTTGAGAAGTGTCAATAGTTGGCTGTGAAGTGATGCATCTGTTTCTGAGGAGACATTTGCCAGGGACTGGTCAGGACTGGCAGCTTTCTTGTCATACAAGCAATGTATGAAAACCGAGAGAGGACTCGTGGCACTTGGAGAAACAAATGTGCACACATACAGGTTGGGGGTGGTACATAGGTAGGAATAACTATTTCCCCAGTGGCCCAACCGTCCTTTCTGGCATGTGCTTGTAGCAGGTGTGCAGCAAGGGGCCAGGGCAATCTGGTCATGCTGGGTGAAGCAGCCCCTCCATACTGATTTCCTCCCACAGCTGAATTACAGCTCACACCAGTTACCTCTTGGCTCTCTCCCCAGCATAGCCACTGGCCGTGTGGCCAGGCTCTGCCACGGAGACTGGATTTGACCTGCTCAAAAGCCACAGTGAGTGGGTGATCCACCAGTTAGCCATCCTGCTCTAGTTTACCGCCTGTGCCTGAGGCGAACTTCACACTCATGGGAAGGGCGAAGGCCTTTTGGATGCTGCATATTGTCTGATTCTGCTGCTTTGCTATGCCCAAGTCCCACCCCTGTAAATCAGGGAGTCAGAAGAGTTCAGTCATGGAAAGCTGATGCAAGTCAGCTCAGGACTTGACTGTGATGTAGATCTTTTGAATCAAGACCGCTGGCCTTCACAGAAGTTGTTTGCACATTGCAAGCTGTATTCCTCTGAACCATGCCACAGTTGAACTTGTCCTAGTAGTACAAGATAGCAATAACAGCGGTAAAAAGGCAAACGGGATTTAAAAATATAAGCAAAGAAATTATAGAGGGTATCAGTGTATGAATCCCATTATTCCCTCAAAAGTGGCTGGAGTAGCTCCTTCATTTGTCTGTATCTTTACTGTATTGAGTGAAAATACAAATCTGCTGATAATCATGCATAGCTTCATCTTACAGGAGTGTAATCCCTTATAATGCTATCCATAATGACTAACTAATGCTGTATTTTTTGTTCTTATTGATGTGCATTATAGTTGCATACTGAGAGGCATATTGATCCCAAGACTGAGAAAATAAATTGCAATAGATTCCTTGGCAAACTGTGTGTAAACCTCATCAACTTCCTTTTGCTCTGGTTTCTGCCATATGACTGCAGTTTTAAAGCAATAAAACAAGTTAATTATAAAATCCAGGAAAGGCTGAAGAGAGATTTGGTGTTCAAGAGTCAGTGGTATTTGTTTTAAGAACACTGGGCTGTGAGACTGCAGTGCCGGTTAGTCCCAGACACTCATTTTCTAACAGTTGGAATTATTTCTCAACTGTTATCAATTTAGGAAGTACAGGCTGCATAAACGCTTGAAGAGAAACCATCCCAGAAAGCTATGACCTTTTCCAGGAATTTACGTTTCTTTTGATTTTATATCTTTTTTCCTCTCCTAGACTTTATACACTGGTATTGTCATTTACGCTCCAGCTTTAGCACTAAATCAAGGTAAGATGAGTATACTGCCGCTGTTCTTCTATGTCATATTTTTTTGCTGCATGTAGCACTGGTATGCTTTTATTTGGTAATGACACCTAAAGATATAGGTCAAGGATTGACTGTGAGTTCTTCTAAGATTTCTGCTGATCCTGACGTAGAAGGCCTCCCAGTTGTAATCCTAGTCCTTTAATCCCTACCTGTAAGGAATTATAGAAGAGACTCTAGGGAAAAATCTGCTCTCATTTACTCTACCTCTTATGCAATATCCTTAGGTCATGGCTGCATTCAGGAAAGTTATAAAGACTTAAGTAAATTTTGAAGACAACAGAGAGACTAAACACACATTTAATTCCCCTGGTTAAGTGCTGTTCTTCAAGAGGAGAGCTAGGCAATAGTTCTGTAAATATGTTTTTGGGATGCCTGGAACTGTTTAACTCAGCCTATCATTTTGCCTGGATAAACAAATCAACAGCAAAGCAATTTTGAATGTAAGATCTTTGGATCTTTGTTGTGATATTTACAAAATGAAATATTTCCATTTTCTACTTCAAAATGACTCCTTCCTTTGAAAATGAGCCACATTTATTTTTAAAGGGGAAAAAAGCTTTCATGGGGAGCCAAATGAAACTTTTAATCTGACAATTAATTTGCCCACTTGGCAAGAAAACGCAATAACAAAATGCACATAAAAAATCAATCATCTCGCCTAGAATGAAAATCATACTTGTTCTGTTTGTCGGTGGTTTTTTTCGGTTTGTTCATTGAACAAAAAAGAAGAAGAAACCCAACACTGTCTGCATTGGAGTCCTCCAGTATGTAAGTCCCACAGGTTTTATGTCCTACAAATACCCACTAAACGAAGCTATGACCTAGCTGTCTCCCAACTAGAAGCAATGATTTTCATGAGTTTTGTTGAGGTGTTTCTCATTTGCCTGACCTATCTGTCGGGGAGCCCCACACTGCCTGGCAGTACAAGAGCGTGCCAAGTTGGGCAGTGACGGTTTGTATGGCAACCACAGCACAGTGTTGCTGTGCTATCATGTTTCCCTAGAAGAAAGAAGAATAAAAGAAAGAGGCTTTTAGCCTGACACATTTCTTCCAGCCCATGCTTGAACCATGTTGCCTCCGTGGACCATCCCCGTGCTGTTTACCTGCTTAAATCCCTGCCTAAGGACTCCTTGGGACTACCCAGGCACTTTGAAGGAAGAACACATATTTTAAAACCTTCCTGAGTTGGGGCCAACAAGCATATTGGATGTATTGATTGACAGTGTTCACACTGAAGATAAATAGCCTCTTAGATCCCGAAATATATCTGTTTAGCAGTTTCCAAAGTCAGCAACAACTGTTTCATTTTCAGAACTGGCCAGGGGGGATTGCCTTGTTTAGACACACAAACCTTTCATTGCAATTTTTCATTAGCTCCTATTTTTGCATTTAACTTATTTCTATTTTTTTTAAGCAACCAGATTAGGGTGAAAAATGGACCTTATTTTTTTGTCCCCAATGCCTCACTCACACTGGTGCTGTTTCCCTCTTTTTCAGTCACTGGCTTCGACTTGTGGGGTGCAGTGGTGGCGACCGGCGTGGTCTGCACTTTCTACTGCACACTGGTATGTGGGCCCTTCAGCTGAGAAAAATCTCTGTTCCTTTCATCGTTCACATCAAATGTGGAATTTATTGGAAAGTAGCCTAATAACCAGGTTACCCCATGAGAGTACATTTCACAGCATAGGTTTAGCCCCAGGGCCATATTCACCCAGGGACTTCTCTGGATGAAAAGGTAGTCATGATCTGACTCAAACTTTTTCTGTTTTGATACATTCAAACTTCTCTTGTTGCTGAAAGAACAGCAAAAAGATAGATTTCCCTTCCTAAAAATCCTCATGTGATTTTTCTTCTAATCTAGTAGGGTTTAGCTGTGTAATTTGTCAAGCACCTGCTGACTGCAACTATAATAATCCTGTCTGTTACTGAAAGGAACCACTGAAAATAGCAAGTTCTACATGAACAGATTGGTCTTTAGATTATTGCTAATTGGCCAAGTGTCCTGAAATTATTAAATGGAACATCAGTGACATAAATTTATTTGCATATGTTGGATTAAATAATGTTTGTTTTTATTCACATGAATGGTATACCTTCTGGAGTTAGTGGTACTGTAGATATGTAAGATGAGCACTGTCTGCCCATTTATCTTTGATACAAACTTCTGAATCGGGTTATTTGATGAAGGAAATACTAGATTAAGCTATGTGTATGGCCAAAGTAAATTCTAGTGCACTTCAAGATAGGGCCAGCATGTCCTGAATAGGTTTCAGGACATCCTAGTGCAGAATTAATTCTATTAAGGAAGAAGATGAAATTAATCTATTGCACATAATCCTCATAGTAACATTTCTCTTAGTTGAATGTGAGCGCAAAGCAAGAGTGCTGCTGCCCTGTTGTACCTGATATGTGCTGTTCCTCATGCAGGGTGGTCTGAAGGCGGTNCGCCAGCATGTCCTGAATAGGTTTCAGGATGCAATTCCTAAACATCCTAGTGCAGAATTAATTCTATTAAGGAAGAAGATGAAATTAATCTATTGCACATAATCCTCATAGTAACATTTCTCTTAGTTGAATGTGAGCGCAAAGCAAGAGTGCTGCTGCCCTGTTGTACCTGATATGTGCTGTTCCTCATGCAGGGTGGTCTGAAGGCGGTGGTGTGGACAGACGTTTTCCAGGTTGGAATCATGGTTGCTGGATTTTCGGCTGTGATTATACGAGCTGTGGTGGTTCAGGAGGGAATTGGACGCATTGTAAATGATTCCTACTATGGAGGAAGATTAAACTTCTGGGAGTGAGTTTGTACTTGCAGACGATGTGCCTCTTTATTCCTACAAATAGAGCCCATGTGACTAACTGTGAAATTAAATTGCTACTGAATGAGGAGGAGGCGAGGAGTTGTGACCCAATTTTTATATATTTTTAAACAAGCTTACCTAGTTTGAGGGATTTTTTTTTTTCATTTTACACCATGCAAAATTCTGTATGGAGCAAAACTTTTTTACTTTGTCAAGTAAGTGTTTTAAGGATACATTTTGGATTCCACTGAAAGTGAATAGGAGAGGACAGTCGTATTTATACTTACAATCTGCAAACAGCTGATTTGGCATTTCAGCTACTGAACCAGAACAGCTGGCAAAATAATTGTTTTCATCTGAAAAACGGAAATGTTTTTCTTTTCCCTGAAAGAAAAACCAAAAGTGATTTAAATAGTGTTTTACTTGCCATTATTGTAACTAATCTTAGCCTAAAAATATAATTTTGCAAGGTTAAGAATACCCATTCTGTCAGTGTTGAATCAGAAACCACTTTACATTAAAAAAAAGAAAAAAGTTATTGTACTTTTGATGAGAAACTTCACCTAGTGCCATTAGTGACAGTTTAGTGTGACAAGTATTATCTATCGCCCTTTTGTCTGTCAGTTCACAGTACTCGTCAGGTTGTTCTGTAAAATTCTTCACCAAGTTCTTCAGTAAATAATTCATCTGTGGGTATTTTTTTTTCCTTCTTGTGAACAGTCATTTTTTCAATCTGTTTGGCTGATTTGCAGTGATCGTACTGCATTGCTTCTTCCCCCAATCATGGAGTTCACAGATGGGAAAATAAAAGGAATAGAGGCATGTAACAGATGAAAAATAATATTATATTGTTCACCAAGCTGAGCGTAATTTACTGCTATATGAAAGTGTGATTGTAAAAAAATACATACTTATGGCCATTCCAAATTCACTTATAGCTAAACCAGTAAAATGTTTTACAGAGGCTCTGTCCACAAAGGCTGGGCATGCAAACACACCTTTATATTGGTGTCAGACTGATGTCCCTCTAGATAAGCAGGCATATAAGACTTTTTACTGGCACATCATTTCATCACAACAGCCACAGGCATCCTACAGCTTTACATAAGACTAGTTTATAGATAAATCAATTAGTTCATCTTCGGACAGATCAGAGTGTTTCTCTGGATCAAGATTTCCGTTCTGAGTTTCAAAATTTGCTCTCCATAATTTCCTGTAAGGCTGGAGTATCTGAATGTTCAAAATCTGGCCAAATTAACAGTTTGTATTAGAACAATTGTGGGGAAATTTTTTTCTCCTAGGCATTAAGCTCTTCTCACAATGAGAATATCTTCATATTCTGAATTTGCTTTCTGTTTTTCTCCTCACTGTAGCTTTAATCCCAATCCTTTGCAAAGGCACAGCTTCTGGACAATTGTTATAGGTGGGACCTTCACATGGGCTGGCATATACGGGGTCAACCAGTCTCAAGTACAGAGATATATTGCATGCAAAAGCAGGTTCCACGCAAAAATGTAAGTCTGCCTACAGTAGTTCTTAATGTCTGAATTTAGCAGTGACTGTTCTTTGTAAGGGAGATTTTTTTAAAAGGATGTTTTTTTGTCTATGAAAAACCCATTTGTAAAGGGTGACGACTTTTGCTTTCTGTTTTGTGGACCAGGTAGAAGAGAGATCAGCACAATATATACTGGTATTTGAATTACATATAATTGCAGTAACGTTGAACTTTGCACCAGAATGTTTTGCTGTGCCAGTATTTTTGCATACAAATAGCTGCTTTAAGTTTATATGCAACCTAAAGACCAAATAATATAGTATGTATGCTGAAGCCGTATCAGGACAGCATCTTGAATCGCTACTCTACTAAACCTAAATAACTTTGTGGGAATTTTACATAAGTAAAGACTAAAAGATTTTTCCATACCGATAAGCGTATGCATGAGAAAATGCAGAAATGTTTTATTCAGTGATAAAATTGCTGAGGAATCGTATGGGGTTTTTTCATAATAATAATGATTTTTTCTTCAGGAATTCACTGTGGAAACTGGCAGAGAGTTCTGTTTTCCTTTTCATTTCTGATAAAACTTTACTCTAGAATGGAGTATATTTACTAACTCTACTATCTTATCTTTATCTTTAGTATCATTCCAGTAGATTTCATAACTCAGGATTTAAGAGTTATTAGTGAGCTCATAAATTCTATTTATAAGAGCAATATATAAATGCATATCATAACTATAGTTCCTATAAGTTCTATAATACAGTGACATACAGAGAAGGAATTTTATGAAGGCTTTTACTTCATAAAGTCAGCAGAATACCCACAAAATCATGCACGGTTTAGAACCGAAATATTTTGGTTATGGTAATAATGAAAAATGTAGTTTTCTGTCCTTTATGTTGCAGACAGGAATGAGCTGATGCTCGTCATCAGCCACATCTCCAGCGTGCAGTGCCACATCTCCAACACACCATGTGGCTTCTCCACAATCTCTGGCACGTGGCTGGGTCCCTGGTTCTCAGCACTGCAGAGGCAGGAGGTGTATCCCACATCTGTAATGCTGCCTGGCATGATTGCATATAGGAAAACAGCCACATACATTGTGCCAGATTTTGTCCGTGAGAACAGTGAGACTGTTCTTTCCTGAGCACCTGACCCAGTTAGGGCTGTGCTCCTCTTTCGCACCCTTCCTACCCTCTTTGTAAGGAGGGACACCTCTAGGGCGTCCTAGAAGGAGAGTGTGGCCAAGGGGATCTGGCACCATGGGAGCTTCTGAGCAGATTTTCTGAGCTATTACAGCAAATTTGACCAGGGCTGGAGGCAGTCTGGTTCTGCAGGGGTTTGGATGGGATTTATAGTTCATACTGTATTAGCGGTGGCACAGCCTTAATCTGTGGAGTCCTCTGCTGCTCGCGTGGGTGGTTGGACTCCATGGCATCTTGCTTGTGCCTCGTGTGTTGCGAGTTTCGCCTGCATGGAGAAATCGTTTTGTATAATGGCTGCAGCTTGTCACAACTATAAACACTGCCATTCTGTGGTGGCTATCTAGTCCATTTGTCATTAGACATATCTGGCAAGTCACATTGGTGGCCTGCACCTCTTATTGCCATTTAACCTGTCCATAGATGTGTAAAACGTCATCAGATCAAAGTAATAGGGTTTTGTACCCCGTGGCATTTACTGCAAGGCCTTATAAGAGGCAGCACAATACTAAATCAGAGCTGAGAAAAGAATTCTTTCACAGATCCCAACCTGCAGATTTTGGGAGGGCCTTTAACAGTGGCACAAGAGTAGGAATTTTCTCAGGCTTTGGGAAAGGATTTCACCCCATTCAAGACACACACCAGCAGGTAGGAGCACATGCTGTCATCCTCAAACAGTAACTAGGCAAATTGAACATAATGCTCGTACGTGAACGATAACAGGCACTCAGAGCAGGAGAGCTACATTTTCAGAAAAATATGGGCTACTAGCACATTTTTACCTACTTTCATTTCAAGGTCATAATCTGGCATGTTTCAGTGCTAAAATCTTAGAGCCAGCCTGAAACAAGCAAACAAAAATAAGCCTTGCGCAGTCACAGTGCCTACTTCATCCAAACTCCACCCCATGTTACTCACCCAGAATTAAGGGGAACACCTCCCTCCAATAGTGCTACAATTATTGTACTCTAATGCATAGTCATAGGGTGTACCATGAGCTGGGATGTAAATCAGAATTCAGACAAACAATTTCTTTTGCTTCCATGTGTTTCTCTTGACTTTCTAATCTTTACTACTGGCTTAGGCTAATACTGCTATCACATCTGTTCAAAAGAATTGGATTGATTTAACTCATTGGTTAAATTTTGTGTTAAATCAGCTTCTGAGTGCTTTATGTCAAGGCAGATTATGCCAATGCAGGAACGGCTCATGCTAGATGGATGCAAGACATCAAACCACTATGTACACATCTATAAAAGAGGACTACTTCATTTTTACTAAATTAGTCTAGAGAGAAATATAAAGTGCTGCCGGTTCTGTGTTTAGACCACCCCTAATTGCAAATACAAAGCATAAATGCAGAGTTTCCCCTACTGTGTGTAAATCAGCTTTTATTTATATAGGTCTTCTTTAAGAGTTTACATTTTGCTTGCCAATAATTTTTCTGTGGTGTAAAACTGATAGTTCAACTAGTTAATCTACATTATGCCTTTCTGCAAATGTCCATTTCAATGCCTAACAAGGCCTATAAAGTTAGGTTTACTTCTGTATTTATCCTGATGGTCCTCTAGAGCGGTCCAAAGGCTGCTTCCCCTTATGCTCTCAGGAACTGAAAGCACTAAAAGGCCTCCTGAGGCATTGCAAGCATGGACATATTTGAACAGAAACCAAAGGTCCTCCCAGCGGAGGTCTTAGCAGTTGGCACAGGTCCAGGGTACGTGATCTGTCAGGAAGTATAATCACTATCGACGGATGGCACACAGATTACACACGCAAGGGAAGGAACAGATAACACTGCTGGGAAGGAACGCTGTTTTTCAAGGCCAAGCTCCTGGTGGGTGTGTTTGCTTGAACTGACCACCCTAGGTGAGAACTTTGTGACCCAGGAGTCAACAAGAGCTGAGAAACATTTGAGAAGATCGGATAGTTAGATGGAAAGCAAAAGGCCTCGCTGGGCGAGGAGAACAGTTTTTTTCACTGTCAGTGGAGGCTACCTGCTGTGTGTGGCAAAAGTAGCATTAATGCCTGATGAAAACGCGTTTCTGCTCTCAGTGTTAGCTGAAGCTCCCGGCAGGACCTGGGAAGGCAATGGGCTTACTGGACCATACCAGGCTCCAAGTTGTTTAATTACTGAAGGGGAAGCCCCGGGGTCGGTGGCAACCCGTTGCTCTCTGGAAGTGGCAGCTGTGGGTGGCTCCGGGTCCCAGGTTCCAGGTCCCAGTGCCTCGTTGCTCCCACAGAGACAGTCCCAGGAGGAAATGGGGGATTTGTTGCTTTACAAGGGCAACTCCTCCGTTGTGTAAGCTCTGCGCTGCAGCTCCAGAGGCAAAGGAGTGCTGGAGCTGACTAAAAGGTCCCCCATGCTTTGATCTGGGGCACCCCGCCTTACAAATCTGTCCGGGGTTTGTCTTTACCAAGGGGTGTGGCAAGGGGGGGAAAGCGTCTTCTTGCCAGCTGCCTGCAGTGCAAAACTCGCGCGCGTGATGAAACGTGGGGATTGCCGTATCGCTCCCATCATCTCCTGGGCAGACTTTGTCAGGGGATGGGCACGCAGACAGTACCGCCAAAACCAGAAGTGTAATTCACGTATTTAAAAATGTGATCTCACACCGGGTGAAATGCCGGGAGCCGTATCGTGACTCCTTTTCCGGTGAGCGAGCAGCCGCCGACCAGGAGGTCTCCCCAGTTCTGGCGCAGGCGCTTGCTCACTGTCTTGGCCCCTGCAGGGTCTTGCGTGACGTTGAGCTCTAACATGGTGTGTCTGTTCACATTGGTGCAGGTCCCTCTACATTAACCTGGTGGGCCTCTGGGCGATACTGGCCTGCGCGGCACTGTGCGGCCTGTCCCTCTACTCCATCTACAAGGACTGCGACCCCTGGACGGCAAAGCAGGTGTCGGCACTTGACCAGGTAGGGCCCCACGTTTCAGGGGAAGGTGGTGAGGGGGCATCCTTCTTCCACAGCCATAATAACCAGACGGGGTGGGGTTCAAGAGCCAGGGCGTTGGGAATAATGACATGCCCGAGTCCTGTATTGGGTGAGTCTGTAACACAGAGGGATTAAGCTGAGACCATGGTGGGAGGGAATGCCCTGGAGAAAGCAGCAGACCCATCCTTGGCACTGTTCAGTCCCAGCGCCGCTGAGCTGTCCTGGAGCTGCAGGTCTCTTAGTGCCAGGTAAGGAGGGCGGCAGGGAGAGCAGCGATGTGAAGAGCGGTCAGTTCAGCCACCTCTGCAGGTGTTTGGGTTTTTCACCCAAAATGGGCACAGGACTGCCAGCAATGGGTAAAACAGCGCTTCAGGGAGAAGCGAGGGGAAGAGGGCTGCCGCCAGGGATGGCTGAAACCGCGGTGCTGTGCGAGTGACTGTGGGCCGTAGCGAGCTGCTTTATATCACCTGACCTAACCTGCTCTGTGCCAAGGGAGGCGAAAGCCTTTCCAGATTTAAAACATACTCATGCCCAAAGCATGCACCTGGAAGGACGCTACCAGCAGGCAGTTCTTCGCTGACGGTGCATCCTTCCCTCCTTCGGAGGAGAGCTGGGCAACCAAACCGTGTTGTGCCGTGCTGCGGAGAAACCACCTTGTAACCGTTGGCAGCCTCTTCCTAATTAGGTCCTGAGCAGCAGATTTACCTGAGGAACAAGAGCTCTGGGAGCCCACAGATTGACCAGAGTCAGGGCCCAAGGAAATCGTGCAAGTCTTTGTTTTGTATGTTTATGCCTGGGATAATCGTAGGCTCTGGATAACGCCCCGCAGACAACAGCTGGACAACCAGGAGAAGAGCACAGACAACAGAGTACCCGAGGCAGGACCACCTGGTCTTTAAGGGTAGAATAAAATGAGATACGGAAAGCCAAGGTGGAAACCCAAAGGAATTGAAGTTGTTGCTGTCTGTCAAATTGTTTTGGTGGAAACTGGAAGCACGATACTAAAAAGACCAACTTATCTGTGAAAAAAAATGGCTCACAGGAAGAAAAATCTTAAAATTCCTCTCTCTTTCCAGCACTCAGATCTTGCAAAGGTCGACAAATGACACGTGGTTTCCAATAAGGAAATTGTTCTCAGGTACTCTGAAGTTATTGGACTGTACCCAAAAACCTTTTTTGTAGAGTCAGCAGCAGACATAAGCATCTACTGTGGCACCCAAGCCCAAGAAAGTGATGTACAATACGGACTACCTGCTGCCCAGTGCTAGCTTCCTATGCCATCGTCACTGGAGACCAAGCCTGACGGCATGGCTATACTCTCACCTCTGCTAGGTGGTCTAAACAGACCTTGCTGTATCTTAAGTGGATGTTTTAGGACTGGTTTTCTCTGTAGAAAACCAGTAGATAGTGCAAAGTGGGACATTAGAACAGCTATTAGAACAGCTGGGCAGAATGCCAGTGAGAAGTCTGTAACAAAAATAACACAGCAACAAAAAGAAAAATTAGGGCAAGATAGTAATATTTCTTACTCTTTGAATTTTTCAGCTAATGCCATACCTAGTGCTGGATATTCTCCGTGATTTTCCAGGAGTGCCAGGGCTTTTTGTGGCTAGTGCCTACAGTGGGACATTAAGGTAATTTAGTAATTTGTAACCTAATGTCTTTTTTTTTCCTTTTTGTTAGAGCTAAAGTTGTATTTATACTAAATCTTTTGCATTTCATTTCTTCCTCTAGCTAATTTTTGTTCTTTAAAAAAAAGCACTATAAGATCTTTGATGATGCGGCTTATAAATTCATAGTTTCCAACAGTGGCACTCTGAGGTCCTAGGACTCAAAGCTGTTTGGAGTTCCCTATTAGCAGCCTGAGGAAATAGCTAGCCGTATGCAACTAACAAATCCTAAAAAAAATAACAAATCCTCCTCTCTGTGCTTTCAAAGCCCCTTTGCTATAGGAATTTTTAAGTATTATAAATGGATAGTTACACAAAATAGCTACGGTTTGGGGGAATTTCCTACGGCTCATCTTTAATTTTCCAGTTTCAAACCTGTGTAACTTTAAAGCCATCTCCCTTTCCTCATCTCTGATCTTTAGAGACCATTTATGAAAGAGTTACTGGACTTCCAATTGTCTTGAATGAACCCCATGAAAACAGCAATCACTGTATATTTTCACTGAAGGACACAAATCAGTCCCCTTCTATCCCATAGTGGGGAGTGTTTTGTTCAGCTTTCCCAAGAAGCATCTTTTAGGAAACATTGCCTCTCTCGGGGAAGTCTCTGAACAATAGTAAACAGATAAAAATAAGGAAACTTAAGAATGTGACACCAGAGTATTTTTTTTTTCTGAGTACTGGTAGCTACATCAATAGAGGGAACAGCCAGGATACCTGTTTTTCATGTGCTGACGAAAAGCTGGTGGCGTGTGAGAGCAAGGTACGTGTAGACGCAAGATCACCTGGCTGGCTTTGTGCCTTAGCAGTGCTGGTTTCTCTGACCCCATAGGGAGCCTGGCATAGTTTAGTTTGGACTANTTGTTTTTCGTGTGCTGAGGAAAAGCTGGTGGCGTGCGAGAGCAAGGTACGTGTAGACGCAAGATCACCTGGCTGGCTTTGTGCCTTAGCAGGGCTGGTTTCTCTGACCCCATAGGGAGCCTGGCATAGTTTAGTTTGGACTACATGCCTAGTTTTTTAGATTACTATAATTAGATTATCAGAATCCTCCTCTGAGAGTGCATTCAAAGTAAACAGTGACCTGCATGTAGGAATTTTACCTACCCAGATACATACTGTGTAGATCATTTGTGAAGGTATCACATATANCTGGCTTTGTGCCTTAGCAGTGCTGGTTTCTCTGACCCCATAGGGAGCCTGGCATAGTTTAGTTTGGACTACATGCCTAGTTTTTTAGATTACTATAATTAGATTATCAGAATCCTCCTCTGAGAGTGCATTCAAAGTAAACAGTGACCTGCATGTAGGAATTTTACCTACCCAGATACATACTGTGTAGATCATTTGTGAAGGTATCACATATACCAGTAGTTTACCAGTTTATGGCTTAGCCACATGTAGTAGATATTTTCTTCGACTTCTCCAGGCCCATCTTTTCATCAAGATTTGCCTTGTCTTCACTAAGAGCAATTATTTGAAAAAAAAAATTATAAGCTATTAACTGCGTCACCTGGAATAATAAGTTATTTCAGCCAATACAGTGGTTACATTAATTCTCTGACACTGTTCTAGACAGTGGCACTTTCTCTCTGTCAGTAACCCATCTGTTATCTATGATTTCAGCTTCTAAGATAAAAAAAAGGTGTAAATCTTGCCTTCTGTAGTACAGTGTCCTCCAGCATCAACGCTCTGGCTGCCGTGACTGTCGAAGATCTCATTAGGCCGTACTTCAGATCCCTCTCCGAAAAGAAGCTGTCATGGATTTCCATGGGGATGAGTATGTCTGGAAAATAGCATTTCCACTTTTGCCTCGCAAAGTGAGGGCTTGATTCAGGTCTCGCTTGTGGCAGGTGAAGTCAGGAGTAAGTGGCATTCACACCGATAGGACTACATTGGTGAAATCCTTTGGGGAGAGGAGATCAGCTGCGTAGGTTTTACACAGAATGGCAGACAAGTTATTTCAAGTGAGCACACGGAAAAAAAGAAGCCATCTTGTTTGATCTTTAAGCGGGAAAGATGCACTGCATCTGCGTTCAATCCTGATTCGCAATACTACAGAGCCAAATGTCTCAGACTGAAACAGCTGTTATTTTTCTTTCATCCGTCAAAAATGAGCAGCATAGGAAGCAGTTTTGTAACAAACCTTTTGAACTGAGTGACATGCAAGCAACAGCGTTGTGTCCCAATAACATTCCAGAGAAAAAGAAACTTCATCTCTTTTCTGATATACCTTCAGTGCAATTAACCTATTGCTTGTACAGTGAAACTCAACCAATTGGAAAAAACAAATAAGCCAGTGTTATGGGTCCTGGGAAGAGACACTACGTCCTGGTGTCCCGGGATGTTCTTTATCACAGCGCCAGCTCTCAGTAACCTGACAGCATTTCCTTTCTTGCTCCAAAGGTTTTAGACTGAGAAGCAAAAATCATTCCCTCAAAATAAGGACTATGACACAGGAGATTAGCTGAGAAATACAAACAATGCATGTGGTATTGCCACTATGGCTAATCCACATGGCTGCCATTTACTAACTAATTTTTAGTAATACACAGGAAGAGGATTTTATCAAGTTTGCATGATCTCCTTTTAATGTAAACAGAAACCTGACCTTTTGGCCAATTCAGGCTCTCTTAGGAAAAAACCAAGATGTCAGCAGGTTTGTTTTGGAGATGTCAGGGGCCATGCAGGGTTAGATGGAAACGTTTCCATTAGTGATTTTCAGACTTTGGCAGATTTACACACCATTCTGCCTTTCCCACACAGGCCTGTTTTATGGCGGAGTCTGCATCGCTATGGCTGCACTGGCGTCTCTCCTGGGAGCATTGTTGCAGGTAGGTGTCAGACTGCTTTTTCATGCCCATGTTGAATGACCCGGAATGAATTATGTAAGAAAATAATTGCTGGATACCATGATCAGATTAGTTTTTATTCTTTGTTGGGTACTGGCCTCAAACGGCCCATGCCTCAGCCTCTGCTTTAAGCACCCATGTAACTATCCCAAGTCCTGCCAGCTGAGTACACACTGGTTAAAAACACCCTCATAATTTCCTCCTCAACATCTTCCCTTCTTGCTGTGTTGGAGGCTTTAACTTTCTTGCACAGCAGCTGATAGCAGACTCTCTTCCTTCCTCAGGCAGCGCTCAGCATTTTTGGGATGGTCGGTGGCCCCCTTTTAGGACTGTTTGCCTTGGGAATCCTCTGCTCCTTTGCAAATGGAATTGTAAGTAGAAATTTAAAGCCCTCTTTGTTCATAAGTCATTGATAATTTTGGACATCTCCTTCCCTCTCTCCTTCCAATAACTTTGTGTTGGGCAGCAAGGGAGATGTCTGATACTTTCCATAAGGACATTTCTCCTTGCTCCCTAGGGACCTAGGGGTCCCTTCCAACCCCTACCATTCTATGATTCTATGATTTCCTCCTTATCCCAAGGAAGTAATGAACAGGGCTGTATAGGAACTTGAATTTCCATCCCATGAAGATATTTACATGACTAGAGGGGAAAAAAAAATCTGAATGAAAATGAAGCTTTGGGAAAGATTTCTGGAAAACACAGTTTTAGGAGCAGGGATCATTGTGTCTTGAGATGTAGCTGAACAATGGGTAGACTCAGAGGATGCTGGCCTGTCTGAGCAAAAGGGGGACAGGCTGGGAAAATGGGGCCCAAGCACTTGCAGACTGTATTGGAGTGTTCTCAGAGTGCTCCAGTATCATGAAATTATCATTTCCAGAGGAAAAAACTTTTCCATAAAAAACTTGGACTTAACAAACTTTGGGAGTATGGTCCATGGATTAGTCTGACAGGATTGCTATTTAGTAAGGTTCACTAATCGTTAACCTTTACCTCTTCGCAGCTGCAAATTTTATGTATATTCTAAAAAAAAAAAAAAAAATCATCACTAGCTGTCAGCCAAAAAACCCCAAACGCTGAAGCAGAAGAGACTTCTGCAAAAAAAGATCACATGAGAAAAAGAAAAAAAAATGCTTCTGCATTTGTTCAAGGAGGGCCTCAAATAAAGCAGTATTTTCCCATATACCATGCAGCCCTTTGATTGTAAAGGTATGGTGGCAAAATAAAAAAAGGCATGCCGAGGAGCTGTCAGTAAACACTGTATTTCCCAAAAGGGGAATGAAGCAAACTCCCCAGCTCTCCCCAACTGTATATTTAATTTTTCCTGTGGTTTAGATTATCTGTAGTTTAGATTATCTTGACTGTTCGTTACTCATCTAGGTGGTGTTTTTTTCAAATACCCTTTTGCTTTTCATGTAAATCCAAATTTCATTTTCTGTTTTGCAGGGTGCATTTGTGGGTCTTGTCAGTGGCTTTGTTATTTCACTTTGGGTTGGAATTGGATCTCAGATTTATCCTCCACTTCCAGAGAGGACCAAGCCACTATATCTCTCAATTGCAGGCTGTAATATATCCTCAGGAAATGTGACGTCAACAGAAATGCCATTAACAACAGTCTTCAACACACCAACTGCAGAGAGGTATACAAGTTCATCATGTGCAATCAACAAAGCATGTATTTGTTTTAAAGCAACACAAACATCTGCCTGGCATTTGGGTTACTGTAACTATCCCTCCCTGGTTTACCTACCAGGCTGTTTAAGACGAAGCAGTTTTCTCTGGCTGTTTCTTTTTTTTTCTTTCCTGTCAGAGTTATTCCAGAACAGAAGTTGATGTGAATCTTCCTATTGATCCGAAAAGCTTCAGTTCAATATTTGAGTCTAAAGGCTTGGATACGCCTTATTGGCAACCATGGTGTTAAAGAAAGCATAACATTTATAGTTATTGGATTAACTTCCACAGTCTGTCACATGAATTAGAGTAGTAGGCAGTTAAAGGGCAATTTGCCAGTTTAACAGCTCCACTTATAACAGCTTGTCTGTACATAACTAGTTATATTCTGGAAATTCAGAAGAAGACATAATCCATATAATGGGCAAAATATACGAAATTTTCTCCCCCCCGCAATTACCATATATCTCTCTTTGGACAATCGCAATATGAAGTGCGACAGTTATGAATGACAATATAGGGAACAGCAGAAACAGGAAGAAGCTGAACAAACACATTTCTAGGGATTCACAATTCTCACACCTTAGAGCACTGTACAATCAACAGATATCCTGGTACACACATGGCTCCCCAACATCCAGTTTCATATACCAAGCTTCTCACATGAGGCCTCCAGCACTGCTGACAGCTGTGGGGAAGCAACTGTTGCAACAGAGCATATTGTTAGGGAGGACAAAACAAGGCGTAACCTGAGGTGTGACAGTTGCCCTATTGTTTCTTGCTGTTTAGAGCTGCACATGGCTGATTTCCTACTTTTTTTTTTTGTCTCCTCCTTTAAATAATGCCCTCCCCCCTTCTAAAGAAGTTATCCTTTCCTCTGGATAGCTGAAGTGCTCAGCCCTGCACTAGATTCCTAGCAGAGACGGGACTGTCCTGATTTACCTGCTCTGTTCCATGTGTTTCTTCACTGTACTGACGAGGCTCCTCCCATGTGAAGGAACTTGTCCTGCAAATTTTAGAACAGATTTTCAGCACACATTTTATCGTACAGAAGTATTTCAAGACTACCCGATTGCTTCGTTCAGAAGTAACTCTGGACTTCTGTGCTGTCTGGAAACAAACAGCATTTTCAAGTTGCTTGGAATATGAAAGCAGAGATTAACAATTTTTCTGCTCTTTTTCAGGCCTGCCCTGGCAGACAACTGGTATTCCTTGTCTTATCTCTACTTCAGCACAGTTGGGACACTTACCACAGTAGTTGTGGGAATAATTATCAGCCTCCTCACAGGTACTAGTTGCAGAGCTGTGACGGAACGTGTCTTAGATCTCTTTCAAACTGAGATGACCAGAGAGCTGTCATTGTTACAGAAGTGCTGGCAGCCCTATTGCAAGTTACTGATGGTAACAAGGTTACCATCCTAAATCTCATTTCCTCCCCTCAGCCCTTCTGCATCCCGGTCTTGGTCTCTGCTCCCAGCAAAAGTCACTTCAAACTTCTAAGGAGAAAGAAGTTTCAGCAGTTTTTCAACCTGAGGGTCAAAAAAAAGAAGAAGAAGAAAAAAAAGACCTCTGTCTTTCCTGTTTTATTAGATGCCAGCAGGGGCTGGAGGTTTAAGGGTTGTCCCTGAACATGGCAACAACTCCAAGCAAGGAGATACACCCATGCTTCTGGAGGACAAAAGCAGTTTTACTTTGAGTGAGTCCAGGGCACTCAAGGCTTATTGTCTGCACCTGCACAGTGCATGCATGCATCACATTCCCCAAGCACGTACCCAAGAGCTGCAGACCCTGTGCATGGCTATGTTAGCTTCTTTCTCAGTTTCCCTGGACTATGTGCAAGGGGCAAAAAGCAGCGCCCCACAGGTAAGGGCAGGGACTTCAGTTCCAGCCTATGGCCTCACTACTTTTGCATCAGGCCAAGATGCAAATTGCACCTGTCATCCACCTCCTGCATGGCAGAAATAGCACAAAAGCAGCTGTTGTCACAGCTTTCCCCAGTATGCCCAGGCAGATTCCTGTGACAACCCTCATCTTTGAGGCTGTCATTTTTCAGACCTATTAGTCTGACCTACAACTACTCCAGGACTATGAAACTCCAAACCCAGAAGACAAACTCACTTTCATTAGCTTCGCTGTGCCTTGCAACTAATAAGCACAAGTTACACCTCTGCCATTTTCTTTTCCCTCTGAGATTCTCTCTTTTTCCCCATCGCAAGCTCTTCCCATTTTTATAGTGATGCTTGCAGACAAATTTTACATCTTACCAGGAGGGGATCAGGTCACCCATGGGCAAAGCGCAAAAAAAACCCTGGGCAACCCCAAAAAACCTAACCCAAGCACAGTGTCACCCTGCTTTTTGTGGGGCAAGATTCCATTTAAGCCTCAGGTGGCAATCAGAGCTAATTCCCAGTACCTGCATCTCCGTTCTTCCCACACAAGAACAGTGAATTTTCCATGCCTTAAAAATGCCTAAACGTCCCATTCACCCTTATCTCCCACCTTGGGGCTGCCCTTAAATTACCCACTACAAAAATTGCTGGTGACTCTGGAGACAGGAGTCTTGGTGACAGGGAGCGGAGGGCTGGGTCTCAGGCTCCAGGGCAGCACTTGGTACCACAGCTCCTGGACTGGCAGGGTGGTCCCAGATATCATTGTATGAGATTCATCCTTTTGTGATGATTGTCTCAGGGTTTTTACACAGTAAGAAATCTGAGGAGGATCTAGGAAAGTCTGGGAAATGGCTAAGACATTTCAAGAACACCTTCAGAGATCATTTTATATTTTGAGAGGTGCAGGGTACAAATCATTGTAAAGAAATGATCCCTAAGGCCTGTGGTTGCTTGATGGCTTCTGCTGCATGACTGTGCTGCTCGCCTGGCCTGGTGCCCATAGCTGGGCTCTGACATATCATTTGCTTGTGGAAACCCGACTGATTGAAACCTGCCTATTTTGCAGGAGGACTAAAGCAGAACACAGATCGTAAATTCCTGCTGACCAAGGAGGATTTCCTGTCCAACTTCTCATGGTCTAAATCTGAGACAGTAAGTGTAATTATGCATCTCTGATTTAAATCAATCTTTTCTCCTGGGGAAAAAGGCGATCAGTCCCTGGCTTATATTTTCCCACCAGGATGAATAGCACCTGATGCTTCCTGATATGACGGTCTGCTGTAAGGCAGTAACAGAGCACAAGGCGGGTAGGAGTAAAGCAGCTGGCATGGGCAGGGAAGCTGTGTTTGGCCACAGCTTGACTTCAGCGAACAACAGAGCAGCAGCTTAGACAAGGGACAGTTGTTCTCCAGGTTTCTGCCAAACACTCCTTCACTGGTCTCTTGGAAGCAGGCCCAAGGCATGCTTTGGGCTTGGCAAAGCTTCCTTTGTTCATAAACACATGTTCTCTAAAGTCCGGATTTTTTTGCAACTTTGGTTGATGTTTGAGAGAAAACATTTTTAGTCAGTGTATCTGCTTCCTAGCTCCCTCCCTAAGACACAAGAAAAGGGGAGATGTTATTGGGTGGTAACATCCCTTAAAAGGGTGAATGTCGTGGAATTTTTTTTTTTTAAATAAACTATAGCTGTCTTGTCAATCAGTATCATCAGGATGCTGAACATTCAAGCTCAGCATTGTTCAGTGCTTTTCGAGTGCTGCAGCATAGGCAATAATCATATCTTTGAGGTGGTCCAGTTTGCTAAATGTTTCTCCCCCATGATGACAACTCCTTTTAGTATGATGTCATGTGTATCAGCTTCTGGATATGAACACCAGGGAGACAAAGGGTTTTTTACAATACTATTGTAATGCTATTTGCCCATGTCAGGACTGAAGACTAGGCTATCCAGCTATTGTCATTCACTGTCTTTTATGGGCCAACATCTGTTTTCACTGTCTGGGAGTCTAATCCCTGAGGTCGTTTGAAAAAAAAAACCAAACCCGTCCACATGGTAGCTAATGTCCACAACCACGCTATTTTCTGCCCGGAGTCAGAAACAAGTGTCTGCCTGGTTATACAGCTGGGAGCTGGATAACAAGTGGTTGGCATCATGGAACAGAGGAACAGAGCAACTTCCTGCACATGAGGAGCTCAACATCCCATTATGTTTAACAGAGATGGAAAGTCAAAGCAATGATGCACTTTAATCTGCTCTTCATGTCAAACATGGGGCAAGGGCTAAGGGTTGGGAGTTGATAGCTCAGGGACTTGGTGGTGACAAATCACTAGACATGAAAACAGCAATTAGAACTTTGCACACCCAAAGATGATTTAGACACTTTGCAGGACAGGAACATTTTATGTGACAAGCAGATTTTACATAACTGGTACCTTAAGCAATAGGAAACTTTCCATGCCCCTAGAAAAATACCAGCTACTGCAATGAATAGCTATTTATGCTCTGTCAGCAACCAACATGTGTTTTCCTGCAAGGCATCCTGTATGTCAGGCCTCACTCTGCTTGCATGCAGGTCAAAGAGGGGAAGACTGTTTCTTCCACTTCACAGCACGGCTTTTGTCTTTTGTTTTTTAGCCAGAGAAAGTGGAAGTGTTGAACTGGAAACCATTTACCATGGCAGCTGAAGGAACTGACAACCCTGCTTTCAGCCACATTGAAATGGATGTTGCAAGCAATAAGAACAAAGTCAATGGCCTTCATATATGACACGGGGCCGTGTCAGCCCCCAGGGACAGTCTTGTTCACGTAAAGCACTGTTAACATTCCTGTGCCAGGTCAGTTACCAGCCCTGCTGGAGTCATGGGCAGGTGTCTGCTGTCCGCTGAGCTTAGTGGCACTGTCACCCTTGCATGACCTTGACATCAGTCAAGAAAGGAATCAGGTCTTTCTCACACTTGCTCACTCTCTCTCTCGCTCTGGATCTTGGTGACAGGGCTTAAGGCAATGTTTCTATGTGAAATATTTGCCTGATATTATTGACCCTCCTGGAAAATATCTGCTTTCAATCTCAGTTCATGCTCAGAGTAAATTTTTTATTTGGTAAGAGCGCTGTTTCCCCCACACATGGTGGTTTTTCTGGTTTATGTTTTTTTCTTTTTCTGTTAAGGCATTGAAAGTATGACGAGATTAGGGCTGTGGGACCTTATCAGATTGCAAGAAACTGTGGGTATTTTTTTAGTGCAAGAGGTGTATTTAGTGCCACGTGGTTCCTTTGTGGAACTGATCCTGAAAGTGTATTTATTTTGCTGGCTTTGTTGTATATGTTTATTTTTATTATGCCACTCATTCCCTGGTTACTTGCAGCTCGTCCTCTGTGCTCATTGCTGAAAGCTACAGGAGCATCTTTGGTGATGGGTAGAGGCAACAGTTGGTAATATCCTTCACTTCATGCCCTGTCTCTCTTTTGCCCTGTCTTGCCCTTACAGACCTGGTCTTCATGAAGGAAATGAGCTGTCTGGGCTTTTTATTCAATGCCGTATAGCAGAACCACAGTAGTCTTCTACTTCATTTCCAGCGTACTGGCCTAGGACTGCCCTTGCTCTGTGCTGGGCATAGTGCAACAGAGAGGTTAATGCAAGAAGGAGGCCCTCTTTGCTGGCCTGGACAAGAGGGAGGGCTGCATCTGCAGTTGCCACTGCTGTTACCTGCGGAGATGTGAGTCGAAACCTCACGTAGCCATTTGTGTTCACGCAGCCCTTGTTGTCGCTCTGGGGATTCACATTCAAGGTTGATCCAGATCAGGCAAGAGCATGTCATTTGTTTCAGCAGGCAGGCAGAGTCCACTGCACAATCCCCCGCAATGGGGAAGGGATTGCAGAGCCTGTTGTGTAGTGAAGGCTTCTCCAGGGCTGCAGGGCATGGGACGACCCATCCTCTGGCTGGGCTGCCAAGAGAAGCTGAACAGCACATCCAGTCCAGACCACGCACTGTACTTGTGGTTTGGGAGGGTGAAAACTCTCATCGTTTCCTTCTCCTGTGTGCTTTCTGGTACGGCAGGGAACAGACTCTGACCTGCTGCGTTGTTTTTGTGCTGCAGACTTTTTGCTATGGCTATACACCAGTGTTTAAAACTCCTCTGCATCAGCAGAATCAAGTTGGAAAACAATGGCAGGAAAGTCGAGCTGTGAAGCTTATAAAGCAGTCATGTTTGAGAATCAAATGAAAAACTGACTGCAAGTCTTAAATGCGTTCTGAAAATTATGCTGCTTTTGTGCCAGGTGCTGAGCTGCTGTGACTTGGAATATGACACAGTGCTGGTTTATCTACCTTGACTGGGGTCCTTTAGCATCTAAATCAATTTATTCCGTGCCCCTGCGACAGAGAGCATTTGATGATCTACTGCATAAGATGAACTGACAGGATCAGAGAACATTAAGAAGAAAAAAATGTGTTCCAAGGAGCAGACCTCTACCGGAGGCATACAGGCCAGGCAGACACTGCACGGGTTGCCACCAGGGACATGTCTCCATCTGCTAATCCAGTGCAAAACAACCTGATGGAGGCAGGTTTCCCCTTTGCCTCCTGAAGCACTGGTTTGCGTGATCCAGTGCTGAGCTTAGGGCCAGCCCCTTGTCTCCCATTCCTCTGCGGCAGCGCTGTGACCAAGTAAGTGCCTAAAGCCACTGTGTGGAAGGGCTGTGAGTGAGCGGGACAGATCCCATGAGTTATGTCTTCTGTCCATTTATCTAAGATCTGAGACAAACAATAGCATCCTGAATAAAGTTGTCTGGGATTCAGGACAGGGGTCTCCGTTCTGGGACTATCGTAGTCACTCTGAGAAACTAGTCCACTGACTGAATGAGCTGTCTGTGCTTCTCAAGTCTCAGAAGATAAGTGCAGCTCATTCAGCCACGTGCCTTGTCTTCATGACATGGAAATAGATACTGCATTTTGTGCTACGGAATAGTTCCTGAGCCTTGGAATATAATAATTTGTACTTACCAGGTACTCTCAGCCCAAAGGTCTGAAAAAGGGTAAGTGCCGGTATCTCCACGCTGCTGTGGAGTGCTGTAATGAAGTGGACTGGTGTGCCTCTGTGTACCTGTGCTTTAGGGCACAGAGTAAGCTGTGGACAGAGAGAACAGAAGCCTGCTGCAAGCCCTTGACCTGTGTGCCTGCCGGTACGGCTACAGCCCTCCCAGCAAACACGCTGCACTCACATCTGAATGTGCTTCTCGGGAGGGTGTCTGGTCACTGCTGTGTTAAACAGCATCAGCGTGGCCTTTNGGTACGGCTACAGCCCTCCCAGCAAACACTCTGCACTCACATTCGAATGTGCTTCTCGGGAGGGTGTCTGGTCACTGCTGTGTTAAACAGCATCAGCGTGGCCTTTGTTGCACCACTCCGTGCCGAGATCACTGTTTGCGCTGTAATCAATACTGCCTTAAACTGTCTTGGATTACTTCTACCTGTTTTGTTCGTGAAGACTGATCTTCCCAGTTACAGTTAAGAAAAAAATGTAGCACCACAGATTTTTTTTCTCAGTGCTTTGAATTCATGTAGTTGTTTAAAACCGAGAAAACACATAAATTACCAACTTACCTTCACTTACTGCTTGAAGGCACTATTTGAGCACCAAGCAGCCGTTTAACTCTAATTTTGGTATGAAGTGAAAATTTGGGCCAGGTGATATCTATTGGTCTACAATCACAACGTCAAGATGAGTTTTCACTGCGGATAATATCTTGCTGTAAGAGGTTTAGAGACAAACATTCTTAAGCTTTGCAGATCGCCCTGGCAACTACCCCATTTCTTGCTAACTAACCTCCCATGATTGCTGCAGAACTAGAAAGTCACTCTTTCTGCTTTACTTTTTTCCACATGCTTCTAGTTTGAATCAGCATCGCTAATGAAAGCAATTAATTTTGAATATTTTCCCTGGGACTATATACTGTCCTCTGCTAGTTGGACTCTCAGCCAGGGCCTTGTCTGTGTCAAAGCAGCATGAGAATTCTCGGTGTCTCCATCACACTCCTGCACCCTGATCCTTCATCTCTCCCAGCTGAAAGCTCACCCGACAAAGAAATGCAGGATGCTCAAAGCCAATTAATTCCATGGGGGTGGAAACACTCCACACTGTCCAAATTACATGCAGCATCTGGCAGGGTCAAGAGCCAAAACCAAGTAGGAATATTAAAAAAAGAACTAAAACCACAACAGGAACAATATTTGACTATCTGAGTACACAAAGGATCCAGAGAGAGAAAGTGGTGATGGATTTTGGCCCTTTTTGGTCTGCATTTAAATTTGCTTCGACCTGGCTGGTCTGTGTGCCTTCTGAATGAATGAGGTAAACTGAAAATAACTTATGAATGCCAAACAGCAAATATTCCATATGCATCATTTATTTTAAAGTTTATTGCGTCACATTAGACAAGCATTAAACATGGCTTTATGTTGATGATCTTTTTTAAAGTGTGAAAACTCGACATTCTTCTCCATAGGATTTTTCTATTTACAAATAAACAATCTCTCTATATACTTTTTGTATATATATATTACATATATGGTAAATAACATAACTCCCCTCAGAAAGATTTAAAATAAAAAATAACTGATTTGTAAACAGGGTTTCTGTTGTAGTATTTGGTGGCTTGAACACAGATGATGTCCTATGCCTAGGATTTTTCTTTTGTCCAAGTATCCAGGTTGTTCATTTACATTTTTTATTCTAAGATCTGTACAACCAACATGGGACGGAATGCAAAAAACGTAGCAAACAGGCTGAAAAACAGTCCCAATATACAATTATTTTCCCCCTTGATTTTAAAAACTGGCATGTAACTGCTCATGAAGTGCATGCTTGCTGTCAACAGTGGTCTACGGAGATCAATCCTATGCTGATTGCAAGGTGATTTCATAGTAAATCCTTTGATGTGTGCTGTCCTGCTTGCTATGTAAATGTCTGTGGCATGCATTGAGGTTGCATTTTTTTCTCATTCCCTTGAAGGTAGTGCTCTTGTGGAGCTGGAATAAGTAAACAACATATAGGATGGTCACCTGGAGGTTTAAACAAAAGCCATCATCAGATCGGAAGGAAGGGAATGCCATAAATTTGCTATCTAGAGATCATTAAAGTTCCATTTATTATTATTATTAGCATATTAATCGTATTATATTTTCCTAATTAATAAAATAAATAAAAAAGGGCCATCTTTCCTGAGTGTTCTGCTCTGAAGGACTCAAGGGAAATCTAGTCAGCGGAGCAGCAGCACAGAAACCTTGGTGAGTCGACTGGACAACATTAAGCAACAGAAATGTACTTGGGATCTGCCAGGGAGGTCAGAGCCCCTTTCACCATACTCATCACGAGCCTGGTAAGCAGCCAACTCGTGTTCTCATTCAGAGCAGAATGGGACACAGCTTATAGCAATGTATCGTCATGAAAATTCATCATAATGTAGCTATGTTGAAAACTAGTCTCAAAAGCAATTATTATCTATTGTATTTCTGCTGCGCTTTATTTGTTTTGGCACATTATATTGCGGTGGTTCCTCTGAAGTTGAAGTCAGTTTATATTCTACTACGTTTCAGCTCAAGTTCTGGGAAGCTACTGAGATCTACATTGACAAAGCTGTATCTTGCTTCAGGAGTTTGCAAAGGTTCACACTCGTATGAGTGACACTGATTTTATGCATGACTCATATCTCACTTTACTACTGAGCCAACAGTTTCTAAGCTCTTGACATCTGTTGTTTTAGATGATAAACAGAGGGTATGCGAACTAATCCAACTGCTCATGTGAATGTGGTCTGAACATGATTTTGCACAGTGATCCTGTGCGAGAGCCCCCAGACTGCAAGTGCAGTACACACCCGTAGGTGGTGGATGGTAAATACGAACCCATCTGGCATGTGTGTGTCAGAGGATGACATCGCCTAATTCCCGATTTACAGAGGCAGAAGTACCCCCTTTTCTCCACTGCCCACGTGGGCTGTGTCCACAGCTGCTGTAAGCTGAAGCAAAGATGAACAAGTTCACTTCCTCATTACACAGGAATACACCCCACAACCACTAGTCGTGCTCCCCACTCAGTTTGGCACCAAGTCAAGAGAGAACAGATTAATCCTGAAATTCCTTCAGTGCTTATGTTGCTTCATGGGACCTTTAGGCTCGGGCCAGGAGCACCTGACACGTGGGAGCTGCTGTGCCATTGACCCTCTTCATGTAGGATGACAGGTCACTACTGGAGGAGGTTTCTTGCTGCAAGGAAGCAAAGTGTAGGCAGGCAGTCGCTACAGAGATGAAAGTGCGTACATTTTCTCCCACTCATCTCCTTCCTCAAGCCATATTACCTTTCATTAACACCTTCACCCCATGTGGAAATAGCACAGTTCTCCCTTGCGGTGGAAAGAAGTTAATAGATCTAATTTGGCAATATGGGGTCTTGGTGTAAGTGGTCCTGATGTCTTGTGGAACTTGAGGCATCCATCCATAGGGTCTTGCATTGTGTGGTCTGTCCAGAAGGGCAAATGCTAGCCCTTCTATCAAATTATTTGCAAGAGAACTTGAAGAAACAACTTGCCTAATTTTCCTCCCTCTTCAATATTTTCAACCTAACAAGGTCACAATTCCTTAAGATTTATGAGAAATCTATGATTTTTATGGAGCTCCAGTTATTTGGAAAAGGGCTAAGCAAATGGATCAGCTCCAGTATTTTGTATCTAGCTGTATGCTCACCAGGACATAGGCTGCCTTCGACTTGGCTTCTTACAGCCTTGGCTTTTGAGCTTCCTTCTTTGTGTTGTGGCTGATTATGCCACTGCACGTTCTGCGAGAATTGCAGTGTTATCACTTTGAGGCAAGAGGTGGCAAAGCTTTCGCATCACACAGCGTTTTGATTCATGTTGCTCCATCTAACACTTCTGCAGTCTTCAGACCTACAGTTCCACTCTTTTGGGTTAATGATCTGGGAAATTTTTAATTTCTTAATGCTAAAGAATTCGCAAGAGGATACAGACAGTGGCCCATTTTGCCCAAATCTAATTCTGCAGCCTGTGTAGAATTGCTCTGCATGAAGGATTTCAAGCTATTTCATACTACAGTCTGTTGTTTTATTTTTCCCCTCCACCCCTTCATAGATCACGAAAGGATAAATAAAGAAAATGTTACAGGAGCAGAGATTCTGGATGACTGTGTTCTTTTGCTCTGCTTGACCTTGTTCATCTGTTAATTTTTTTGTTGTACTTACGCAGATAGGTCTTTAAGACACAGTCTGTCTTCTGTTATGTGTATCAGACACCCTAGGTCCTGAAGAGGCCTCAATGTGATCTTGCAATACAAATACACGGGCAGTTCTGAGCAAGATGCCCTAACCTGATTCGTTTCCTTCAGAGACCCGACAGTCCCATAGCTGAAAAGGCACTGTTCAAATCTTTAAAAAGTATTACCGACTTTTCACAGTATCATTTCCAACTAAATGACCCTACAGTTAGATACCTCTGGCCACATTTAGGTGCTTGTCTGAAGTGCTTCTCAGCGCTTCTGCACACCTAAATTTTTCAGCATTGTTAGGTCAGTTGGTTAGACTCGTGATCGAGCACCTCCTCCTAAAAACCACTTCAATATTGTCGCAGTTATGGAAATGGCCCACACATGTGACCTTAACTCGTGGTAAATGCAAGCTAACAGCCCAGTGCACTATGCAAGGTTGCCATGCATGTGCTGTGGATGGTGGCCACACACACGGTCAAGTATTGCCCATGGTGCTAATGCACAGTCACTGGTTATGAAGTAGCAACTTGGTCATGAGAACGAGCCATAAGATCACTGAGTTCTGTAAAGCACTGTGAGATATATAACTACTTTGAAGTTCAGGGTCTTGAATTTAAGTCAGGGCCTAGGAGCTTCCTGGAAAAAGTGCAGTGACTTAAGCACTGGTCTGATCTGCTCATGCTGACACTAGCTCTGGAGAACAGTAAGCCTTGCAAGACCTTTAATTTCAGAAGGCTTTTGACAATGTGCACCATGTTAAACATGGGCACACATGTGCTAAGTGCACACAACACTGACTGACTGCTCCTTTCACTGCATTCTCTGCTGCAGGAAACTAGGAAATTTTTATAAACAGAATTCCTATCTTCTTTTAAGCAGTTTTTTCCTCACCCCATCACGGCCACTCATTGTGGTAAGACTTTCCATTCTTCTTCCTTTCCTTCCGCTCTTTCTGCAGACGCTCTAGTTCAGCTTCATACATCATTTCCTGAATCAGGTACTTTTCTCTCCTCATCCGATCTCTCAGATCTTTTGGGAGATCTGGGATTAAGTAAGAAATCAGGTGCTTTATGCAAAAGACAAGGTGCTGTGAAAACAAAAAGGGATGAAAAATGAAAATCTTAGGAAGAAAACCAGTACTTTCCATATCTTCCGAAAACCCTCTCCTCCCAATTCACAAACAGATGCTGTGTTAGAATGACCTACTACTAAATCTGAAGACACCAAACCACAACGATTTTTCTTCACTAAAACACCAGCCAAAGCGAGTGGGGTATGGATCTCAGCAAATGTTAAGAGCGGCTGTGTTCGAGTAAGGCCTCAAAACTATTGTATGAGCCATGTGAGGCCATGCTTTGCTGTAAGACTGTTTGGGCAAGGCCTGCAATTAGTGGTTTGCTTGGTAGGAAGAGGAGGATCAAATGATATAATACTTTCCTGTAACCAGAAAACATTTACATCAGTATTGGGAACAGTGAATTACCTACGCAACACAAAACAGTTTTTCTTCTACTATGTCCTCTCATCCAAAGCCATACTGCCATTTACTAAACAGCACAGTTAAATAGAAGGTAACTGATCCTCTGTCCCTCATGTTTTAGGCACGCTGCCACAAAGCTTGAGTGTGATGAGGAAGGACTGCTTGAGTGTCCTTTTTTCATGTTTGATCAAAGATGCTGCTTGAAGATTTAGTCGCTCCACTTGAGAGGAGGAGCAGAGAAACAGAAGAATCCTCCATCTCACAAAGGACACTCATTCTAGATTGGAGAAATAAAGGTATTTCTTCTTCTCGAAACAGAACCCTTGCTTTGAAAGCCACTGAAAAGAAAATGTGATGTTTTCCCATGTATTCTTCCCTCATGAGAAATAAACCTGCAATACTTTAATTGCCATTTTAGTGTCAAATCTAAAACAGAGAAAAAAAGCTGCTTCTGCCAGTTTAGCCTGGACAAATAATTCCTTTTGCAGTGACAGGAAATAGTTTTGTTTGTTTTTGAGGGAGGTCAAGATAGCCAAAATAACCACACCTACAGGGCCAAGAAGGTGTCTGATCTTAGGTACTTAATTTATGAAAAAACCCTACCTTGAATCACGTATCTATTAGCACAATCTTCTACTGTAATTGCTGTAGCAATCAGAATACACCCATTAGTGTTTTCCACAGAGGAAGACAGTCATGGTTTCTGCTGCAATTACCTTTTTGATTTCATAAATACAGTTAAGGAAACAGTTTGCAGTGCCAATAAACAGTGGCCCCTGTTGAGGGACACAGCTATGAACCAGCCTATGGCTTTGGTTGGGGCAAAACAAAGTCTATTCTCTTGTGCAAGTATTGGGCAGACACAAAAAGCTATTCCACAGCAGGCTGCAAATTTTGCTGAGCACTGAGACTTCAGCAGAGCTGATTTTTCTTGCCTCAGTTATCTTTGCTCTGATGCTGTTCTGCCTTTATGCCAAGTGCGTACCAAGAAGTCAGGCTCTCTTCAATTTTAAAACTGCTTAGGCTGACCTGTCAAGGCCATTCTTGCAGTCTTTTTTGGAGACAGATACCCTGTCTCTCAGTACAGACAGCTCAAGAAACAAAGAAGAGATCAAGCTCAGCATGCCTCTATCAAATCTTTTTCTTTTTTCTTTTTCTTTTTCTTTTCTTTCTTTTCTTTCCTTTCTTCCCTTTCCCTTAATGTCTCCCAGAGCATGGCAGAGATGATGGAAGAGCCAATCTGCTTAGGACCAACATCCAATATTACAGTTAGACCTGTGCAGAGGAAGGAGAGAAGCCCAACCTGCACTGTCATATTCCCCCTTCATCTGGGAAGGGCTGAAAATTATAATCAGGGGGAATTCACTACAGACCTCGGGCTTCTGCTAAGCCACCAAGACATCCCTACGCAAGAAATAATCTGTTTCCCCTTCCCCTTTGGTTTAATTAAAATGCTTCTGTTCTGTGATCCAAAGAGGTGCTTTGAAAGCCCAGTTCAGAATGAATTTACACAGTACTGTGAGTCAGAGATGCAGTATCTGCTCATGAACATTATGCCAATAACTTATGGTGATTACAGCTTCCATATCTGTGTTGGATGCCCTGTTGCTATGATTTCACAGCAGAGGTTGAGTAAAGAGTTTAAAAAAATCGTTTGTTCTCTGTTTGGCTTCTTCACAGTGCAAAAAGAATTTCAAAGTGCTCGTGCTAGAGAGATGCTGAGCCCCTGGTTTCTGGCAGGGATATTCAGGCACGTGAAACTTGGGCCTTAAGAGCTTCATTTTGGTTTGTAAATGATATCATCCTACTTATCTACTCTCTTGTCTCTTTCTTTCAAAATCAGCATGGGAATACCAGTCATGTGAAGCTGGTATGTTCTCTGGTTTGTCTTAAAGATTTCTGAGATACTGACAGTAAGTACTAATATTATGAACATTGGCAAATATACTGAATCCTTTTCATCGTCATCATCTTTGTGATGCTAATCATTCTGGAGTACTGAATGGTATTAAAAAATCGAGAAAAAACATAGATGAGTAAATACTGTAACTTAAACTATCTTCATTTTGTAGTTGTTCAGATTTCATCTTTTCTTCTCATGTTCCTTCACCCCTTCCTCACCACTAATCAGCATACAGCTTCCCAGCCTAGCCAGGATACAAATGCCAAAACTCAGAAAGCAAATAAAGGCTTAACTTATTTGCCCTCTTTGCAAGTCAGCATTACAGTTTTCAAAGTGCTGTGTTCCCCTTTTTGTTAGAACCTAAATACCTGTTACTGTTCAGAAAACAGATCTGAGTATACAAAGCACAATATAAATAGCAGAAACTAACACAAAAACTTCAACAGCTGCCATTGCAAATCAGCCCAATGAAAATGCTTTAGAGGGAAATCGGTTTCATTTTGTTGTTTTTGCTTCGCCACCTGAATGTCACTGACCTCAAATACAATAATGAAAGCCAACCGCGCTGCTAAGACATGCCAGAACTGCAGTGTGTAACCATAGGGCACTGGGGAGTGAGGAGGGTCTCGGTAGTCCCTGTACCTGAAAGACAAGCACAGTATGATAGTTAGCAAGCTCCTGCCCTGCTGCCTGGGAGGAAGGCAAAACCAAAACCCAGCTGCTCTTGATCATTGCATTTTCTGCACCAAAATGATCTCAGCTCAGACTGTACAAGTTACCTCAACACTGCTTGCTTCACAGGCTGGGCCTACACTGGTGTTTTGTTTCAGATCAGGCGCATGCTTTTGAAGCAAGTGTCCTGATCACCTCTAGTTCAAGTTCTTAAAACTGAGATGATCTTCCCTTCTGCAAGCAGCATGCTGACTTCACAGCTTAGGATATTTTTATTTTACAGTATCTTAAGCATCCTGAAAACGGAAGTCCCTGGACCAAGCCCCAAGTCAGTAGAGTATGTCTCCTTTTTGTNCGCTTGTCGTGCTTTGGTTCGTCCAAATGGGTTTACATTCAGATGAAACCTAATGGTAAGATGCGCTCCACTTTCTTCCCACTACCAGTTAATTTTAAAACCATAAATGTCCTCAATTTTGTCAGCCTGACAGCCCTCCCAAAATCCATATGAAACTGCCTCATGGGCTCCATGTGGCCCTTGGTCAATTAGTTGGCCATCCCTGGTGTAGCGCATGACTCATCCTGACTTTAGTGGAGCCAGAACTGCACCTCTTGGTATGCCATCGGGGCAAGGGCTGTGTAAGAAAGGGTTCTAGTGTCTTGTCTCACTCAACGCTTCTTTAAATACTAGGTCTCAGTAACATAACTAGAGATATCAATTGGGAAAGCTGGATCCAGGATGACTGCAAAACTACATTAACAAATCATGAATCTGTTTAAGTCACACGTTCTGGAGTCCATTTCTACTACCGGTATGTTAATTCCAAAATACTGTTGTAGAAACTTAATTCAAAAGTAGTGTAAAAATTGTTTCCTCCTTAATCTGTTTCCTAGATGGGACAGAAAACCCATTACAAAAAATACTGAAAATACTATAGCAAATAATACACTTAAGCTTGATCTCTAAGTTAGTTTCAAGAAACTAAAGAAAACTCAGATGAGCAAAAGAAATAAACAGTTATTTAATCTCTGTGATAATCTGTATTTCTCCCTGAACGTTCACCTTCTTAGACTGCAGAGGTGCTACACAAAATGAAATAAACCGTGTCTTGACATCTTAGTCAGCAGCAAACCTCTACTAAATTGCAGTCTCTCTAGTTCAAGTTCTTAAAACTGAGATGATCTTCCCTTCTGCAAGCAGCATGCTGACTTCACAGCTTAGGATATTTTTATTTTACAGTATCTTAAGCATCCTGAAAACGGAAGTCCCTGGACCAAGCCCCAAGTCAGTAGAGTATGTCTCCTTTTTGTACTTGCTAGGAACCAAGCGCTACTCATGAAGTGAGGGAACCTTTTATAGACAACCAGAATGGCATGGCACCATCTGGGTTCCAGACAAGTAGAATATAACTGAATATGGCCACTGTTTTTTGTTCAGACAGACTGCCTTCTTGGAAAAATGCCTGCACTGTTGCGCAGTAGAACATATTTTCTTACCTCACTATCAATATCTGGCTTGAAGTGCAATTAAAATGACTGATGTTTTAGGAGAACTCAGGTGGGTTAAGCAGTGGATAAACTCAGCTGAAGGAAGACATTAATTTTCTTTCAAGGGTAGATACTCATAACAATTCAGTGTCCCCCAAAAGAACAGATCTATCTTCGGGAGATTTATGCAACCAATTTTAATAGGGTTCTGTTTATGGGCTATTGAGAGGACAACTTTTTTTATTGATGGGATTTCCACCATAGGCTTTAAGCAGCAGCAATCTCATGTTTGAAGTTGGGGAAGCAAGGAATTAAAGACGGGGAAGAGAATGATCAGAATTACAAAACATTATTAAACGGTGCTGTGGCAAGCAATGTGGAATTGAGTATTCTCAAAGTGGTTCTGCTCCACTGAAAATGTTATCTGTGGATTCAACATTGGGATGTTCTTTTTGCTGAATAAGTTGCTACAGTCTTAAATATCAGTTAGTTAAACAAAAGCATTAATACGAGCCCCCCCCGCCCCAGTTCATTATGCTTTACCGCATAACTTATTATTAATAAAAATGCTACAATATTGCAAAGTATCACTGGCTTTTGCTATATCACAGAGTATCTTCTGTTCTTTAGGCACTTATGAAAGGATATTTTAATTCTTCACAGTGAAAAATACTGGGACTAAGTGTATCTGCAACTACCAGAACTCATGCTTGTAAACCAATGTTGCAATAAAAACAATGGTAGCTGTGTTTGTTGTTTGGTATTTTTGGCTGGGACCTCATTTAAGATCTTTATGTAGATCCTTGATTCTTTGGACCATTAAAATCAATCACCTGAAAACCTGTCATTACAGACTAGTCTCAGACTGCTATTTCTCCAGTCTTTTGGCTGAGGACAAAGACATAATTAACTGCTCATTTTATTTTGCATCAAACCCCAAGTATGTGATTATTACTAATAATTGCACCTGTAAGCAATGACATAAACATATTAACTATGCAGCAATTAGGAAGTGCTTGATGTGAGGTTTCACAAACATAGCTTAGGACAGACGCTGTTTATGACTGGCAGACCTGTGAAATAACTCAGTGTGGCCATTTCCATGCAACCTTGACTTCTTTGTGCGTGTGCTGTGATATAATCTGCTTACAGTTTCATCTCACTGGTACCTAAGTAATAAGTCACCCATTATTGGCCCTTTGATATCATATTTCTCCACGATGGTTGTGTCTGATTCAAGCCATGACACCACAGAAATCCTGCATTAGGAACACCAGCCAGATAGATACCCACTTTTCGGCTTCTCCTGTTATCTAAGGAAAGAATCATGCAGGTAACAGCCAAGCAGTACCATGAGCATGTCCCTGAATAGCACAGTTAATTCTTTCCATTACTGTTTTTTACGTTCTGAAAATTAGTCCCAACCCCAAGTTTATCATGATGCTTATCCCTTGCAATGTCTTAAAGCAGAGAGGTATTTTGATCAGATACTTACCTGCAATATTTTAGTGGTGAACCAGAGAATTCACTTCCATTTGATGTTGGCTCTGAACGGTTTTCAAAGTCAGACACCAGAAAGACTGATAAACTGGCATTAACATAGCCAACCATACACCTAGAGGGGAAAAAACCCTGCAGTTAGGACACAGTAAGGTTTTTCCATTAACTGTTGTACCCAGGAGGATGTTCTCTGGGCTTCACGAAATCCACAGTATGACCGTGATGCTTATTAATATTTGAAAAGGATGTTGAGACAATATAAACGAAATGTTCAAGTAGGTCAGACGGACAATAAAAGTGAAGCAATGGTAGATTTCTATGGGAAATGGTGAAGACTGGGACTGGTTACTTTTGAAAAGAAAAGTCACCTAAAATGTGACACAACATAGGTAGAGAAAATAACGAGTAAGCACTAGGAAGATAATCAGAATATTCCCACTGTAACCCTCATGGCACTAGCACAAAGGGACATTAAATCAGATGGAAAGGCAATACACTTAAAACAGCTTTTTACAAAATGTCCAGTTAATCAGAGGAACTCAATACTAAAAGATCCAAGGGTGGCTGAGCACTGGGAGGGTCAGGCAGAGTTTGGAGAACACTGAGTAGGAGAACGTATGTCTCCTGATGAAGGGCTGTGGGAGTCACTAGAAGACTCAAGTTTGGTGTTGATAAAGCTGAGGAGAGGTATGGCAAGTGTACCATGCTGTTCGCTCTGCACTGCTCAAGCACAGGTATGTCTAGGCACACTGCTCAGCTTGGTGCAGAGTATAATGCAGAGTAAGGTTTGGTTGTTTTTTTTTTTTTAACTATGGATTTTACAGTAGTTGAGAAATTACATTTAAACTCCATTTGGCTTTGTCTCAAAATCTGCATACTGTTTGGATTTGGAACTTCATTTAATTACAGTATTTTTCTAGTATCACTGGGTGTCATACGGATCTAATACCTGCAGACGTTTTTAGAAAGAAAAAAGCACCTCTCTCATTTAAGTTATCCAACAGCAGATGTTCTTGACTTCTTAGAAAATTTAACATTCCTGTGGATTTTTGAATAGCTTTCTACTTTTGTAACAGTACTTATTAATAACAATATCCAGAACGCTAACATAAATCGCTTTTGTCCAACTTGGCTCTTTCAAAAGATTACTGTCTGATGGTTTCATCTAGAAATTCACTCAGAAAAGCAGCAGAAGTGTGAAAACACTGTACAAGAGGTTTGTGAAAAGATGATGAGAGCTTCCTGTGTGAGCCAACCTACTTCTCCTATGCAGAACTAGTTTCAAAGACGGTGAGTCGTATTTGAGTCTTCATAAAAACAAAATTTCTAAAGGTGTTGTTTTTTTACGCACGATGGTCCTGAGAAATTCAGTAGCAAGGAAAGTTGCCAACAGTGCCTCAATGTCCTATGGATCTTCACAATGGCACAAGCAGAGGCACATGCTCAGGAATGACTGACACCAGACCAAATGCTTTATCCATGAGGGGACTTCAACTCTTTGTGAAAATAAATGGAAGTTTTCCACCGGGACCAACTAAAATGCCAAACTCCTTGCAGGACAGCAAGTCAGCAGCACTGCTAATCAGAAGCTGCCACATCAGCTGCCCTTCTTCTGTCAGTATGATTAAACTGTATTGACAACCAAAAGACGGCAAAAAAGCAGCAACGGAAGAACTTGCTTTCTGTAGCAGGGAAGAAAAATCAATCTGCCATATGTCTAATACGAGAATGCAAGCTATCTGTCACCGTCTACTGTTTAGCTTGGGTTTCTTTGAATAGTAGGGTCCTTGCTAATGAAGCTGCTAGGAGATCATTTGCAAGCTGTGTCTATTTGTGTTCAGCTGGATTCAATGGCCTTCTCTGAGTCCAACAGCCTAGATTTTACAAGTTGCCATGTAGCAGCTATACTCAGACTTGCTGGTCGTGTGCACACGCTAATATAATCTCAGTGTTTAGCAACACTGAAAGGAAATCCACTTAGGCAGCAGGGATTCAGTTCACCAATGTCTGCTGAAAGACTTAATCTAAGGACTCTGGTTTTAGAAGAAAAGCAAATTACTTTGCTCTGTAAGCATATCTTGATTTATTAGTTGGGAATTGCTTCCGCTTGTTGAGACACTACTTTTTTTGAGCAATACATGCTGAATACTACATCGGAAAAAAAGCCTAGTGAATAAGTTTAAACTGCTCATTAAATCCATAACTGATAAATATCAGCATCGCTTCATTATGAAAAGAGGGTTATATCCATGAACACCAGCTGGGAAACGCAGCTTGTGCATCAGCCTGTTACACACACCAAATCTCTGTAACAGCTCTATCATGTTTTACTTGAATTAATGTCATAAATTATAGTCACTCAGCAACCCATTCTGTGAAGACGCAAAGCATCAACATCTATAGATGATACCTGTTACCTAAGCACAAGCAATGAATTTGGGTTAGTGGAATCAGAACATACATAGACAGTACTGCTGTATCTATTCAAGTAGTAAGTGATTTCCACGTGCATCTGTTTACCCTAAGAAAAGCTTACTTTTGGCCAGCTTCTCCTTGGCCAGCACACGGTCCATATTTGTAAGCATAAACAAGGCGAGGGATGAAATCTGATGTCACAGCTATAACAAATGCATTTGTGATAACAGAAAGAATTCCAATGCCTTCCAGGATCCCATACCAGATTCCTGTTCAACAAGGAGAGTATGTTAGTTCCAGGAAAAGCAAGAACCAAAGTGCCTGAGATACTGTGCTCTGAAGCAGTTGTCCCCACCACCCAAGGTCTTTTTATATAGTTTCTATCCAAGAGTCACCGAGTAAAAGTAATTTTTCTTAGTGAATATTTTTTCTTATTGAATCTTGTCCTCAGTGGACCATGTTTCTGTTCCCACTGGGTAGGAATTTTGTTTATCCTGCAAATAACCTCAAGGAAGCCACAGAAATGCTCATGAATGCCTTGGCTCCACCAAGCCACAGAACCACGTGGGCAGTTTTAAGAAATGCTGTAAGCCTCCCTGCTTATGATGGTGGCTATCCATCATTTGAGGAGGATCTGCCAGGGCAGCCATGAATATATGCAGTCCACGATCTGCCTGTCACAGGTGCCTTGTGTGTAACTCGTGCACAGCTGGTCTGTGTGTACATATCGTCATCAAAATCTTCATGGCATGCTAACACTTTACAATGGCACACAGCCCCTAGGCATTACCTGGGCTTTTTGGCCCATCCTCAACCATCTGACAGATCTTGTGGTACAGGCACACAGCAGCTCTGGCCATGAGTGTCATCACNCTGTGTGTACATATCGGCATCAAAATCTTCATGGCATGCTAACACTTTACAATGGCACACAGCCCCTAGGCATTACCTGGGCTTTTTGGCCCATCCTCAACCATCTGACAGATCTTGTGGTACAGGCACACAGCAGCTCTGGCCATGAGTGTCATCACTGAGAACCACATCAAACGAAGGTTTGGCATACCTGGTGATTTTAATGAGGCATCAAGCTGTTCCTGAAAACTTTGTTGAATAGGGAGTGAATGCAACCTATTTTGAGAAATCACACCTGAATTGGCCTGGAAAAACCTCTTATTTTTCTGTGCTCTTATTATTTACATAATAAAACTATTTTTTCAGGAATTATGTCTGCAGTATAGGCTAGGTACTGGCTAACGTCCAGGCTTGTACCTAAACCCACAGATCCACACTGCTCACATACAAAGCTTTACACAGACACAGACTTTAGGCACATGGTGGACCTTTTCGAGAGCACAAACCCTGGGCTTCTGCTATTTCATGGTGTGGGCTACTGGTTTTTGCAATGCAGATGGGCAGCAAGGTATTCTATTTAGCCCCCCAAAGACACCAGGGATTCAGCGTTGGGCAGATGACTTTGTTTTACAGAGTCCTTCCTAAAGGTGTTCTGCTTTTGTACACTGCAAGGACAGGACAGAAGAGATTTATAGTCAAAATACGTTTGGAGAGCCCTTGCAGTAGTGTGTGGCTGGGTGACCTCAAAGTTACGCGAACCCTGTGTTCAGCAATGTAAGTGTGCCTCANCACACCAGGGATTCAGCGTCGGGACTTTGTTTTACAGAGTCCTTCCTAAAGGTGTTCCGCTTTTGTACACTGCAAGGACAGGACAGAAGAGATTTATAGTCAAAATACGTTTGGAGAGCCCTTGCAGTAGTGTGTGGCTGGGTGACCTCAAAGTTACGCGAACCCTGTGTTCAGCAATGTAAGTGTGCCTCACTGAGAGCATATCGTCTCTTGGGATCTAGACTCCCCCTGTCTGACCCACCAGGGACCTAGTGGGCATAGCCCCTGAGTCACAGGGGAGCTTGGTTTTCGCCAGGTAAATACAAAACACACAGGTCCCTTATAGGGTGGTGGCCACTTTAACCTTTCATGTTTCAGCAGCTCTGTCTGGTTATTATATTCAATCTGAGCAGTGACACATGTTCACACAGTGTGTCTGCCACAAGGAAAAACCTGCAGAGAACACTGATCAGTTCATTAAAACATCTTGGCTGTTAAATCACCCAGAAAACCATTAAAAGACATTTTGCAATATAGTCTATTAATTGCATAGGTAGATTGGCATCAGATACTTGAAGTTTTTTTGAACAAATTGTGTGTTGTTAATGGGGAAGATGACTGAAAATACCTTAATCTGCTGTTACTTGGACTGGTCAATGCTTTGCCTTAAAGATAACACACACACAACACAAGCACACATTCAAAGAGCTTACCTATATCTTTGGCTCTTGAAGCTAAAGGTCTTCTCCACTGGGTAACAAATTTGTATGCATCAAGCCTAATTTCAATAATATTGTTAAGTAAGGCCAGAAGCGGTGCCAGTGGAAAAGCTGCCACAAAAATGGTTGTGAACCCAAACTGAAGAACTACGAAAAAAAAGGAAAGATCACAGTATAATTGTAAGATCTAATCCCAAGGTCTAAGATATCAAATTATACATGCGTACAAACATTATGTATATATATACAAACATTTCTTACCATGCCATACCATACAATAGTCTAGTGACACTTGTATAGCAATTCCTTGCCAAAAGCTTGAGAGCAAGGATGACAAGAACAAATGCGTATCTGTCCCTGGGATGGACAGNAGGAAAGATCACAGTATAATTGTTAAGATCTAATCCCGAGGTCTAAGATATCAAATTATACATGCGTACAAACATTATGTATATATATACAAACATTTCTTACCATGCCATACCATACAATAGTCTAGTGACACTTGTATAGCAATTCCTTGCCAAAAGCTTGAGAGCAAGGATGACAAGAACAAATGCGTATCTGTCCCTGGGATGGACAGCAACATCTTGATTTTGTAATTTGAAGAAAAGTTTGCAGGTGGACAAACTGTGCTCTTAGAAAGGGACATTTTCACTCCAGCATTAACTAGGATCTCTCAATACCTGCAAAGATTAGGGCTGAATACATTCCTTTTTGTAGTACAGATGGGCAGCAGTTTGAAACTGTGTAAGTTTCCAGAGGCAGGTTTTCAGACTGCCAAATTTCCCATTAATTTGAAAAGAATTGTGTGAGGGAGAAAAGAAAAAACAATCATAACACACGCAGTTCAGTCACATAGGGCAAAAGTTCTCATTCTTTAACATTTCTTTGAGCATTTATCCTTCCCTTTCCTCTGGATGGAGCAACGCCTTTTGGCAGCAAGCTACTTTGTAAATGTGAGGTAGTAAATGATGGTGAATTTTAAACATAAACAAGCATGCGGGTCTGTACCACACAGTTTAAAAACAAAAGCCCAAGGGAACTTCCTTTAGTAAATAAGAGCAAAGTTCTTCAGAAATGTGTGCAGGTAAAGAGGTGGGCTCTGGTTTTGAAAACAACCATCCCCACACAAAAAAAGAATGAGAAGTGTTTCATAGACGTGAGGTCAGCAAACCAGCAGCAGTGTGGTTAGCTACATTCGTTTGGTTTGGTCCTTACAAACTCACTCCCATTCCTCACCTGACCTGCGAGAATGAAGACCATTTTGCAGCCTCTTTAGCTTCATACAGCAATAATTACAAGAATACACCAGCTCACATCAACAAAAAAGCAACAACATCAAAATCTAGTGAAAGAGAGAACCAAGGTCAGTGCCATACTCATTTCTAGGTATTCGTCAAAGAGTCCATAAGCATTCATAGGTTGCAGATTGTAGTCCTTTTCCCACTGTGGGAAGCTTGTTTTTCTCTGTGTGCCATACTCTTGTCGTAGTTTTCTTCTGGTCCACCAGTTTTGTATTAGCCTACATTTTCAAACAAATTAAAGAAACAAGGTAAATAATATTAGTGGCTATTTATCACAACACTGGAAGAGGCTAAGTGTGCACAACATACCTTGCAAAATTAATTTCACAATGCACAGGAAAACAGAGTGTTAGTAATACATGTGGCTGATGACACAGTGTAATAGGTATGAAAACAGATACGTCTGATGGGCTGTAATCCAGGCCTAGATGTTGTTAATAAAATGGCAGAGGGACTTTGACATCTTTTCATTATCTATTTACCTTCTTTTTCTCTACACAGAATGGCAAATCACTTCAGGGTCTGTTTATATGGCAGAATGCAATGCTGTGTGGAGATAGTTGAACTCTAATTTAGAAATCAGTAAAGTGCTAATGCTGCTTGATCCTTTCCTGTGTGTGAGCCGGCATCTGTACACGGCTCTACAGTGTGCAGGGTAACAGTCCCTGGGCAATCCTGGAAGGGAAAAAGCAACCTTGAACGGTGTCTGCAGCCAAACATTCAGAGGAACAGAAAGAAGTGTGTGGATTACTGACAACATGCAGTGGCCAACAGGTGGGTGGCTGACACGAGGGCTCTCTCCATCTCAGGATGTAGCATTGCTATACTGGTCTTCAGAGGGAAGATACTGTTCCTGAAGAAACACATGTGTAGGGGCACTATGGAAGGCATTGAGCCAGAAGAGAAATGAGTGCTTACATCTGAAATAAACACCTTTGCCTCTGCAGGTCAGAGCATTACACTGGTTTGGCCAACAAAGGACACAAGTTACAGCTGGTATAGAGAGAGAGGAAAAAAAGCGTTTTCTCGGAAGTTGCAGTTGACCTCTTCACCTCAGCAAGATAGAAGGTGATGGGTCACTCAAATAATTCAATCCTTTCCCTGACTGTGCTTTACTTGTTGCCTTCACAGTGGCCTAGTCTGGTCTGTGAATGGTAGGCCAATGGCCATTGGATTTGAATAAGAGTTTGGCCAATTACTTGTTTTCTTAAATCTTACAGATTCTTTTTCCATTCAGGCCATTTACCAGAGAGGTTATAGCTTTTCCTGTCTTCCTTAAAGAAGTGTAGGTGCAACTGAGCGCAGGGCATTAAAATCTAGAGTTTAGAAGTGCAAGAAAAAAGTTTAGAAGTACAAACATGGATTTCAAGCCAAAAATTGGACGTACAAGAAATTATTAAAATACTTGGTCTTAGCAGCTTGCAGCCAGTCACTAGTGTGTAAAAAGCCTAAAAAGACCTTTTCTGTGAATGACTATGGCTATGATTGGCGAACTGTGGGACACTTATAGGGGCACATCTTTGCAGTCCACAGCACCTTTTGCAACTTTGCCTCTCCTGTCCTGCCCGTGATAAGGTCAGAGGGCTGAGAACTGAATTTCTGCCAAGATGGCAAACTGAGGGGTGAGGTGGGTGGGAGGCCAATATGCTGAGACAGATCCTGGTTAACTTCCTCCTTTGTGAGAGGGGAAGCTCATAATCAGTGTTACTAAATATCTAAGACTCCTAGTAAAATTCGAAGAGATGTCATTTTCTGATTTATGTGTGAGCAAAATGTGTGCAATGCAATGAAATGTGGTTTTAATATGGATGTACGTTCTTCTTCTTCTTCCAAGAAAAACATGAACTTGAAATTGTCGTTTCCCACCTCCAAATGAAGCAATAATTTATACTTTGTTTCTTAGTTATTGCAAATGTATCTATGCAGGAGAGGACAACTGGGGCACACTTTCAGAAGTTTTGAGGTGGTGTTTGTATGAAGCAGAACCACCACTCTGACGTGCCAGTATTTGTATTAAAAATATAACCACTAAACAATCAGTGCTCTAGCACACACCCTAGGGCCTCTCATTGATACCTTTGAAACCTAGTTTTTAACTCCCAGGCAGAAATTTCAGAAGACAACCCCATGCCTCATGTATCAGTGAGAAATGTGACGGCCAGCACTGGGGTTCCTGTCACCAAGGAACACCTGATGGCATTTCTGACTTGCCCTGCATGCCTCTGCAGTCCCTGTGGGAGCACATGGCTGCAGCAGAGCTGGGCTGCCACTCTAAAACGGCACAAAAAACCGCTCTCCAAAACAGGTTGCTGGTGCTCCTCTCCTAGGGCTGTCTTATGGGGAAATATTCTCTGCTATCAGCTTTCGCACTGTGCAGTGCTGGCTCTGCCTGGGTCTCAGCAGGCAGTAGCCAGCACACAGGCGGAGGTGTAGTGATGGTCTACGACAGACCATAGGACTGCCTCCAAATCCTCCAGCCATCCACATGGTGTTGGGTCTGATCACACTCTTAGCACAAACGATCATGTATTTTTCACACAAAAAGGAAATGCACTTGCCTGCAGCATTTCAGGGCTAGAAGGTGGACTGAAAGATCTGGAGAGCAAATATACGTCTCATCAGAATAAGCTGAAGCATCTCACATTGTTGTGACCGTGTGTTTTGTGTTGTGATTTTTGTTGGGACTCTAAGGTGAAGAGCCTGACTTTACCTGAAGCAGCTTATGCCTATTAAATCACTTGTTCTTAAACAATCTCCTCCTATCTCCTTCAGTCACCTTCTTTATTCCTCTTTGTGCTCTTTATTAGGTTTTGAAATCGCTATTAATAGGTAGCAGAAAGATCTAGTGAAAGCTGACAAAAGAGGCAGGGAGTGGAAAGAGAAGGATCAATACTGCTGCTGCTGTTCCCTCCCTTCCCTCTTCCACCCCGGCCTTAACAGCTGCAAAATCCAGGCAAGCAGTGCTAGGCGAAGACCTGGGAAGATGGAGAGATATTGAGCTCTGGGTACCTTGATTGCCAATTACTCTGTGCATTTAAATCATTTACTCCGTTCTCATTACAACTAGATGTGATCAGCACTGAGGCAGCCTGAAATCGCTCCTGCAACACATTTCTGCAGTTCAGGGACCGAACTCTGTGCTAGCTCGGCTGTGGATTCTGCAGCAAAGCAAACCCGTCTGAATTTTGCAAACTTTCTGACAACGCCAGCTCTCTCTTACGTTTTCAGACTTGATAACGTCCCTTGATGACCTGCCACACTGTCTCTAGCATCAACTGTCTACATTAGTCATATTAAACATGCCCATTAAATACTAATCAATAAGAAATTAACTAACAGGAAATAAATAATTGTCAATCTTTTTAGCTAGGGGACAGCTCCATAATACCTTGAAGATCACTACGGAACTTGCCTATATAGCAGTCAGTACATTTTTCTATCTCTGAGAGCGTATATGCCAGCAGTGCATTTTTTCTGGCTCATACGTGCCCTTTCAGGCATCTTTCATCACCCAGCAAGGAGAAATCCAATTTAGAACTTACTGGCATAGCTAAAAAATGCTATATATAATATTTCCTGTGTAAGGAATACAGCAGTCCTACACTTATTTTTAAGGAGTTTTAAACCAGGGAGAACAATTTAATGAAATCAGGTATTTTCCATACATTATTTATTTGTTAATATTTATATTACACTTTCACTTTTGCAAACTCTGTTCAATGTGAAAAAAAAAACCCAAACACCATCTATCTCTATATATTTGAAAACCTATATTAAGGGTTTGTATCCTAAGGGGGATTTTCTATTGTAACAACTACTGTATCTTGCTTTTACGTAACTGGTCATAAGGAAAGCATAAACTTAGTATTATTCTGTGACCTATGGAAGCATAGGCATTACATCTACTTACGGGTAGCCCAGTTCCATGAAGTTATTCCAGGTCTGCTTTAGCACCATTATAATACCCATTTGCATACAGAGATCAATAAGGCATCCACTAGGGTGGCACTACAGGAAAAAAGAAATGAAAGGTTAACAGAAATATTTTGTGTGGTTTTTAAGCATTTCTCAAAGACTGTACATGGATATTTGATAATTTATTTAAATAAATTAAATGCCATTCTCTTTAATTTTATAAAAAATTATAAACTCATAGGAGCATATGAGACACTACTATACCTTTTAAGCCTATAATCTAATTTTCTGCAGAGACCAGAATCAGTTGAAACCAATGCAGTTTTCATATTAGTGATGTTAGTATGTTGTGCCACTGAGTTTCCTCAATGATTTCAATAGTTTTGGGGGAGGGTGACTGTGCCTCAAGTCAAAGAATAAAGAGAAAATTTATCCTGGCTGCACAGGCAAACAGTTTATGCCTAAATGATAGAACCGTTTATTGAGTACTATTTAATGTATGTGACAGAGTGGACTATCCTAATCTATTATCTTCTTGGAGAACTAAAAATCTCTAAGTGTTGAACAACAGTCTCAGTGTCTCTTGCTGAGTGCTTGCTGGCTCCAGCAAGTGTCTCCAGGCCTTGAAGCTTTTGGGAGAGCTGTTCAGCTAGTACAATTTGAAGTAATTCCACAATTTTTCATCTCGTATTAGAAGAAACAGAAAAGGGCCAAAACCTTTCTGCCCTCAAACAGCATTTTGCACAATTGACTTTGCAGATCCAAACAGTGGAGGACCAAGCTGTATTGCTGGATCCTGAGTATCATGGATAAGTCGAACAGATCGCTGTCACAGAACTGGAACTATTTCTCTTTAACTTTAGGGAGAAAAAATTTGACATTAGTTATGACCTCTAACAAAACGTGGTATGAATTTCTTATACATACTGCATTATACAGTGCTCAGAACCAGGGGCTCTGCTGAGGTTTCTGTTGACCTCATTCAGATTCTCTTTAGATTAACAGGGTGGTAGATTTTTTTTTTAAATTAACTTTTCTAGCATATTATTAAATCATCATCCTTCTGTTTTTAGTTATCAGTCACATGACCCAACATAACCTAAGAGAGGTAGATGCAGTGTTAATGAAGTAGCAGTGATGTTACAACTATAACATCACTAATGTACTTTGTACATTGGGGTCTGAATATGCCCAATGGACACTGGACCAGAAAATATCGTGTTATTAAATGTCTTACACTTGGCTGCATTCAACAGGTAAAGAGAGGGCTATTGGAGGGATATCTGGGCATTATATTCTACATTATGTTTCTAATAAGACCTAACACAGATATGGTCAATAAAATTCAAACTTTTTTATTAGATATTTCTTTTATTACTACACTTTGTTTTTTCTCTGAGAAAGGCAAAATAGTAGGGACTACTAATAGTAGCTTACACCAGCACCTGACCCAATCTGTAACACCTTGCTGCTGCACTTCCCTCCCAAACCTGGTTCTTTGTTCCTCCCATCTCTGTTCCTGCAGGTGAGGTTCTTTCCCTGCTCTCTGATGCATCTGTGAGATGATTCAGCCCAGTAACTCATCAGAAAACTCATTCAGCCAGAAAAAGGAATTGTCTCCTGCTGACACAGGGAACTGAACAGGCTCCTCACACGGTTGGATGAGCCAGAGCCAGTGCAGAGGAAGAGGAAGGATGAAACTTCTTGCGGAAGTTAAAGAAAGAGCAGACCTGCCCTCTTTTGGCAGCAGCAAGCTGTTAGGTCAGCTTGGCTCTCTCAGACTTTGGAGGGATGTTCAGTGATTTCTGTCTGCCCATTTATCAGTTTTTCTTTCCTTGAATGTACAGTATTTACTACTTGAAAATTAGGATGGCTTTTTCAAATCATTCCTTTTTTCGCTAGTGTTTGGATGACCTCTATTAACCAAAATATTTAGATATTTGGAAGCGTTTGTAAATTCATGTTGGCAGTGTAAGACCTTTGTTTTCCACTAGCCATTTGTCATGCATTTGCGAAGTTGTTTCAGTTATTCAGCTGTGACGCAGGAAAGAAACAGTGGGATTTGAGTTGAAAATTGCAGCACCGGAAGCTACATGACTGATCCAGAAACTGCTGCTGTTCTCCTCCAATAACTGTCAAATGTTTTTTGAGTTCTGAATGTATTTGCCAAAAAAGTGGTCCTTGCGTGACTTGCAAAGCCAACCTCTCATTGCTCTCCAAATCCATTTGGTTTTATAGGCATGGAACATTACGCCAGTAGCTCTTTTGGGAAGTTTGTTCAGTTGTTCTAAAAGCAAAAAGTTGTCAGATTTGTATCTGACTGATTCGTTTCAAGGATGAAATATTTCCAGTGTAAAAATGTGAGTAATTTTTAAACCATTTGATACCACTATCTGAATGTGATGTAAACACTAAAACTGCCAGCATTGAAAAGGGCACATATATCAATATGTAGATGTTTTTGTAGCAGATGGTAGTGTCGGTAGTGTGGAGTTAGACAGCAACTGAAAACCCAATAACACACTCAAAAATACTTAGAATTACGTGTCTGCCTCTGTTTGCACTCACTGCATCTGTGTGCAGCAGATAAATCAGTGTGTAGTTAGCAAACACTCACCTCTTCCAGTCTCCACCGGTTTATCAGCCTTAAGTAGGCACCAGGGTGTCCTGTAAATCTTTAACACAGGAATATACATCAACTATGTTGTTTAGGCACTCTGTTCACAGTAGCAGAAGAAAGCTCACACTGTTACTTTANCAAAAATACTTAGAGTTATGTGTCTGCCTCTGTTTGCATTCACTGCATCTGTGTGCAGCAGATAAATCAGTGTGTAGTTAGCAAACACTCACCTCTTCCAGTCTCCACCGGTTTATCAGCCTTAAGTAGGCACCAGGGTGTCCTGTAAATCTTTAACACAGGAATATACATCAACTATGTTGTTTAGGCACTCTGTTCACAGTAGCAGAAGAAAGCTCACACTGTTACTTTAATCTAACGTCATCTTAGCGTGACTGATATAACTGTAAAAGATGTTATGCTGCAAAAAGTTTTGGGGGATTCCTGGAATAATTTCTATGAAGTGCTAAGTATATTATTACTTCCAGTTTTATTTCAATACTAAATACTCTGCTGCTGGATATTCAGCATATGCAGAGAAGAGAGAAAATCTGAACAAAATTATTCATGTCAGTTTGGAAAACAGCTTTCAACTGCCAGTTCTTTTCCTTACACCATTATGCGGGCTGTGATACCCGCCTTTCTGGGATCAGTGAAAATGTTAGTTTTCATTAAGAAAACATAAATTTCTTACTATTCTCCCATGTTTTATCCCAAAATTATTCGCACAACTTCCTACATGCAAATAATCCATACTGATAGAATCTTCTACTTAAGCCTTCNTTTTCGGTAACACTAGTATGGAATTTGCATTTTGAGATGTATGACAATATGGTCCCATTTTGTTTCATTACAGACAATTTTATTTCTTCTCTCTACTTCATTTTGCACATATGAGGGTGCAGACATCAATCCTACCTTCCAAGGAAGAATGCTATATAAAAGGTAGAGCTGTTCAGATTGACAAACTGAAAAAGAAACATTTTCAGAGTGAAGCTGTTCTCCCATTCAGATTCAGTACGAGGCTGCTCTGTGAAGAAAGAGAGCAGAGTTTCAGAAGTTTAATCAGATTAACAGCTTCCTTTGGCACAAAGGCTGCACACACCTATCAGAGCTGGCAATGTATTTGTAAATTAGCTGCTGATTTCAAAATATAAGCTGACAGAAGAAATTGTATCCAAAAGCAACACACAACTGGAGCAAATTCTCCTTGTAATTCTGTTTCATGGATTTGCCCCTCATGCTGGCACCTAAGGACTCTACACAGGTATCAGAGGAGTGCCACTGCATAATTCCCTTTCGTTGTCCCAGGGAGCTCATCACAGAAGACTGACAAAAAATATTTTGCAATGGACGGAGTAAGGCAAATGGGAAAGGGGAAGACATATTCTTCCTTTCAGGTAGGTCCTTAATCTCGATCTAAAGAGATATCAAGACAGAGGTTAACAAAACAATTTATATGCCAACACAACAGTTCCATGTCCTGGAACTATTTTCCTGTTGGCAGGAGCTTGTTATTAGTCAACCATTGCTGCGAACAGGAGTAATCAGAGGAGAATTGGAGGTACTAATGGTGATTCTAAGTATCATAATGGTAGTACTCACATACTACTTCCACAGGAGCATT
>VZSC01001583.1:306618-333235 GCA_013398225.1 Steatornis caripensis
GTTTAGGCACTCTGTTCACAGTAGCAGAAGAAAGCTCACACTGTTACTTTAATCTAACATCATCTTAGCGTGACTGATATAACTGTAAAAGATGTTATGCTGCAAAAAGTTTTGGGGGATTCCTGGAATAATTTCTATGAAGTGCTAAGTATATTATTACTTCCAGTTTTATTTCAATACTAAATACTCTGCTGCTGGATATTCAGCATATGCAGAGAAGAGAGAAAATCTGAACAAAATTATTCATGTCAGTTTGGAAAACAGCTTTCAACTGCCAGTTCTTTTCCTTACACCATTATGCGGGCTGTGATACCCGCCTTTCTGGGATCAGTGAAAATGTTAGTTTTCATTAAGAAAACATAAATTTCTTACTATTCTCCCATGTTTTATCCCAAAATTATTCGCACAACTTCCTACATGCAAATAATCCATACTGATAGAATCTTCTACTTAAGCCTTCTCTTCTAAGCGGCTCTTCTTTTGCTTTTAGGGGACTTACAAAAGGAGTCATACAAATATATATACATATTACTTTCTGTGGAAACAATCAACTGACAGCTCATAATTCTCTCTTAACAGACCAAATCATATAATAGAAGCAGCAAAGTATTCAGGCAGTTGGACTAGACGATCACTGTAGGTTCCTTCCAAGTAACTATTCTATTCTATTCTATTCTGAAAGAAGAAGACACAGTGTTATTTACTTACCTGTACAAATTACACACATAAAGACAGAGTGAAGTGGTCTGCATGTATTGTGGGATGCATCAGTTCCCAGTAGCGAAATTGCTAAACGTTAGCGTTGAGCCAATGTGGTGCTAGGAAATTAAAACTATGTCTGTTTCTGGGCTTTTGAAAGTGAAATAAAACTGCAATCTGTCCTGCTTTGCTAGTGTTACTGATTGTCATTGATTTGAGCTGATTTGGGGGGTTTACGATAAAAATGATCATAGTTAAATAATCAAATAGAATTTTATATGAATTTTAGTTTTATAAGAACTTAGAGAATAATTGTGTAAGTAACTATGGAACACTGTGTAACCATGTAACCAGCTACACTTCCACGATCGCACCTGCAGAGTCTCGGATAACTTGAAACAATATGACTTGAAACAATATTATATTGTTTTTGCATGTCAAAAGNCACACCTATCAGAGCTGGCAATGTATTTGTAAATTAGCTGCTGATTTCAAAATATAAGCTGACAGAAGAAATTGTATCCAAAAGCAACACACAACTGGAGCAAATTCTCCTTGTAATTCTGTTTCATGGATTTGCCCCTCATGCTGGCACCTAAGGACTCTACACAGGTATCAGAGGAGTGCCACTGCATAATTCCCTTTCATTGCCCCAGGGAGCTCATCACAGAAGACTGCCAAAAAATATTTTGCAATGGACGGAGTAAGGCAAATGGGAAAGGGGAAGACATATTCTTCCTTTCAGGTAGGTCCTTAATCTCGATCTAAAGAGATATCAAGACAGAGGTTAACAAAACAATTTATATGCCAACACAACAGTTCCATGTCCTGGAACTATTTTCCTGTTGGCAGGAGCTTGTTATTAGTCAACCATTGCTGCGAACAGGAGTAATCAGAGGAGAATTGGAGGTACTAATGGTGATTCTAAGTATCATAATGGTAGTACTCACATACTACTTCCACAGGAGCATTCACAAAAGTACTGGAAGTACCGAAAGAACAATGATAAACTAGATCTTCTTTAAGTAAAGCTGCCCTACCCATGAGGGAATTTCAAATAGATACACCAACAAAACCATAAAAGAGACCATAAATTAACAACTGTGTTAGTGATTTGAAAATGCCTGTCAAGAAACACAAGTTTTTGTGTATGTCAGTACATACACATTTAGCTAAGCAGAAATAAATTAATAATCTTGGATTTTTAATGTCGGTCTGTTCTAAGGATGAATTTGACTTGAGCAACGCTGCTGCAGCTGAAGCTTTGCTCATATGCCCATCAGAGACAATGGCAATGCTCTGGAGGAGAACGGACGTGAGTTCTGAAAAAGGTCATGTAAAGGCTGAAGAAGGACATCTTGAATGCAGCTTGCTGCCAATCCCACTCTGAGCTTATTACACCGATAAAGATCATTCAAAACAAATTAGCTACTGAGGCCATCAGAGTAAAAACCACAAAACAGTCTGAATACTGTCCGAACAGCTTGACCCACTGCGTTTTCATATAGGTACCTTTCTGTACCGGCTACAAGAAGCAGACCTACCTTGGTGATAACATGGCAGAAAGTAATCAAGCTTCAAGGTCTCTAGACCATATCTTACTGTCCCTATGGTGTCACAAGGAGTAAAAGGGCATGGCCTGTGCAAATCACATACTTGCAAGTCATATTTCTCAACTGTCTGTTGTAGCTGTCATGGTTATAACCCAGCACGCCACTAAACTAAATACCACACAGCTGCTCGCTCACTCTCCCCTACAACCCCAGTGAGTGGGGGAGAGAATCAGAAAGGTAAAGAGAGTCATGGGTTGAGATAAAAACAATTTAATAATTGAAATAAAATCTAATAATAATAATAACAACAACAATAATAATAATAGAATATACAAACAAGTGATGTACAGTGCAGCTGCTCACCACTCACTGACCAATGCCCAGCCTGTCCCTAGCTAGTGATACCAGAGCATAGAAATCCTGAAACCACAATCCTGGAAAAGAAAGAACTTCCCAGCTATCTCTCATCTATATACTGAGCATGACATTCCATGATATGGAATATTCCATTGACCAATTTAGACCCTTTGCTCTGGATGTGCTCCCTCCCAGCTTCTTGTGCACCCACACACTAGCAAAGAATGGGGAGTTGAAAAGTCCTTGATTTTTTCACAACAACTAAAAACATCAGTGTATTATCGACATTCTTCTCATACCAAATCCCATACTAAATCCAAAACATAGTGCCATTCTAGCTACAAAGAACAAAATTAGCTCTATCACAGCTGAATTCAGGACACTAGCAGGTATTTTCTCCATGGATATAGGATGGCAAAAATATTTTACATTTACAGCATACAAATAGGACTCTTAGTCTAATAAGAAACAAAAGAATAAAATGCTGTCTTACAGAGATATGCTTTGAACACATCACCTATGACTTCCCAGATGTAGAAAAGCCTTGACACTAGCTAAAATCAGCTGCGTGTTTCCTCTGAGCAGACCCCAAAATCTGTCCACCTGAACATCATCAACGTACAATGGTATGCGGAAGTTCAAATTAATCTCTTCAAACCACTTCTACACATGTCATAATATGATTCGCTCAATAGGCCTTCAGCAAGCGTCTCATTTCAGTCTTCTTACCACCAACTACTGCAATCTCCCAGCACGATCAGGATCTCCAGAGACTCTGTCTGAGCCATGGATATATGAGTGATGACCTATTGCTACCTCAGTGACAGTACATGCTGTCCTTAGAAAACATGTTGTCCTTACTCTAGCATAAAGGCCACGTTTATGGGTGAGCTGAAAAGCTTACAGAAACTTCTATCACCATTAGAGTTTAGGTGTTGGTAGAGTTGATGAGTCACCTAGTTATTTTCCATCCAAAGTACTGCCCCTCTTGAAGANAGCATAAAGGTCACGTTTATGGGTGAGCTGAAAAGCTTACAGAAACTTCTATCACCATTAGAGTTTAGGTGTTGGTAGAGTTGATGAGTCACCTAGTTATTTTCCATCCAAAGTACTGCCCCTCTTGAAGACATATGTTTTATACTCAATAAGCACTTAGTTTCAAGCTATAAATTTGGCTTCTAGAAGTGATTCCTCCATTTCTAGGTCTTCACAAAACCTGGGTGTGATGAGTACTCAGTCTCTCTGAAAACCCATGCTTTTTCCCCCCAAGGTAACAATTTGTTTAAGTTCTTACAAGGTAAGGGGTCGGAAAAAAGAACTAAGCATGGCAGATGGGTGATTGCTGTCAGCACTGATTGAATGGCACTATAGCTGTGTTTATATACTCCTTTATTACAAACTTAAGAAAAACATTAGTTCCTATTGATTGCAAATTAATCAGGATTTTTCATACTTATACAGACAGTTTGAACGCTATCACAGTACAGGGACCAAAAAAATCAGTACGATATCATTCAATTTTTATTTAACGTTGCTTACCTAAATTTGTCAGGAAAAGAGCAACCTTTTCATATAGCTGTAACAGAGAAGAAACAGCCTCTTAGGTATGTGACCAGCTCAAAAATACACAACTGCTTTCTAAGTAGAGTAACTGCTCTTATATTTTAAATCTGACATCCAGATGGTCTCTAGGATGTTCTGACAGTGATGATAATAAAACTATATAGTAATAATACAATGATATAATCAAACAAGGAACAGTAATATTTTTAAAGCTCATACTCAGCTCTTTTCACCCACAATATACAGAGAAAAAAATGCTGTCACTGTCCCTATTTTAAATACACAGTGAAAAAGGGTCAGATGACTTTTATAAACAAAAAGCAGAACAACAGCACAACTAGGGTTTTTTTTTTTTAGTTACTTATGGACTATTTTTCTCACAAAAAAAATCACCCTAGTAAGAGCATGCTCTGATACGTTGGGTATTTTCAGCTTTTTGGTTTTGCTTGGGATTTTTTTGTTGCTGAAAGGAAAAACACTGGGGAGACATGGTTGCTTCAGAGAAAGTCTTTAGTAATCCCCACCACGAGACACATTTCTTACTGTGAGTCAGCGACATTGTTCTAAATCCTAAGTGTTACTTTCTGTGCTTAGCAGATAGCATGCTTTCAAATTCTTCGGGAGACTGCTAACTTCATAAGGCTCACAAAAACTAACTCAGAGGGTTTTCACAATTTGTATTCGCAAAGGGGTTTTGAACCCATAAAGTATATCACCACTAACATCAGTATTAGTGTAAATTAATACAATGATTTCCATTTGCTTTAAATGAGTCTGGAGCCTGTTCCCATAAAATGCTAAATATCCTTAACTCTCACTGATGCCTACAAGGATACAAAGCTTTTCATATTTCAGGCTCAAGTACTTATTCCTAAAGTGCATATCAGCATTGTTTCTTTTCATTTGCAGTTATCCTGATAAACTCTTGCTTAAATTGAGTTATGTACAACTTGGAGATCAAACCGCCTGCTTTAGAACTGAAGTCATCCTGAATTCTCCCACCCATGTTAACAACCACTTCTTCCTTAGAATATCTTTTTGCTGCCTTTGGAGTAGACAGTTTTGTTTCAAGTAAACTTCCAGGTTTAAAAGCATCTCTTAAGGGCAACTGTAAAAGTGCTAAATGTCTGGGTGGTTTATATCCCGATCCCAGCAGGCAGTGTGTTATTTTATAAATATACACCGCTCTGCAGAAGGGGGTATCAAAAGTGTATTTTATTGCTATTCCTCCTGGAACAGTAAGACTGTGTTAGAGATTCTGTTAACAATGTTTGGATCTAATTATCTGCTACTGCAGTTTATCACTACTAGTCTCAAGCGGCCTTGTTTAGGATCATATTCTGTTCTGCATTTGTATTTTCTGTGGGTGATATCACTGGAATTAGCAGGTTTTATTAGCTTAAGTAAATCTAATGGTTGTTCCCAAGTCAGGCTGCAGGATTATCTGGGAGACATGTGCTTGAAGGTCATTTCATTTCGTCATGATGGATGTGTCAGTGTATGTACCCAGCTCTCAGAGCATCCAGTCTAGAAGTTACTTGTGGTCTAGACCTTTCTCCTCATGCTTAGAGAAGTTGATAACTCCTATCAGAATCAGTGGTGGTTTTGCAGGCTCCTAGCAGTGAATTCCCTACTGCTATATACATCTTGGTCCATTCTAGTTTTATTACTGTATCTTTTCTTGCTCTCCTGCCACTTTCCTTGAGTCACGGTCTGTAGAGGATTCAACTACCTGAATTGCTCCTGAGGAAAAAATAGGGGTTTTTTTTTCCAAAAGAAATCCCACTACTGTCCTTCAGTAAACTACATTAATCCATCATGGGAAGCGAGGGATTATGTTCTTAAGTCCTTCTTTTGAAAAGCTCATGCAGTTTCATATTTTGGGGATCTTTTGTTTCCATGAGCTATATCCAGATCTAAGGCTGTGGTGTTTATTGCATGGTAATGAGTGTAAGGCTTAAGAAATCCATCTTTGAAGTGCTCTATTTATTTGACGTATTTTAGGAAGTAAAACGAACTTTCCTAAAAGGCACCTTCAAGCCATCTTCCATTATTTCAAAAATTTCTCTAAGCTGTAAAACTCTTTGAGAACCAAATAATTTTGCTTGTGCAGTATTTCTTTGTTGCTGCTTCACTGCATATACAGTGACTTATACTGAGAGCTTGGAAATGGATGTTTTACTGACATAGATATATATAGTTTTCTTTTTATTTCTTCTATGCTATTGTGTGCTCTAGGTGGATTAAATAAAACCCCCAAAAGCTGCAGACAACAAACAATAAATCAAAAATAACAGAAAATAAGAGAGGCCTCAGTACAAATTCAGAGAGACTAACAGCTTTCACCTTTCTGTCCTTTCTCAGTCTATTGTCTCGTCTTAGGGAAAACACAGAAAAGTCAATAGTTCTTGATAGACTGTCCTAGTCACCAATCCAGTCTTGCCTATGCCAAAGGGAAAAGTGAATTGCAATTTCCTGCTATATAAATGAGGGGCTGCATTTAAAAAATAACATCAAAACACTAATTAAAAAGAAGAATATTAATGAAATGGACTGAAATCTGCACACATATGAAAGGGAAAGCAGAGGCAGAGGATAAAATGCACGTGTTTCCCTAAAGTATTTTTTAAAACACTCAAACACACTTTACATAATGTTTTGGGTTTGGAACTGTACTTTACATAAATAGTGAATGATGTCCATAAACAATAATGTCATGTCTGGCTTCGCAAGACAGTCTATTCCTGTTGAAAAAGGAACCAAAGGTGGTCTGCAGGCCAATATATCTACTGATCTGATGGCTTGGGTATAACTTTGGATATGTTAGTTTAACTCACCACATTCAGTAGCATGATGATGCAAAAGTTGATGCACACAGCAGTCCCTGTAGTTGCAACCTGAGAGTTATTCCTGATTAAAGCCCACTTGAAGGCAGCAAAAGTGCTGACAGTCACAACACGGTAAATAACAATGCCGAAAACAGCAGCAATCACCACACAGATCTAAGGAGAAAAAAAAAACCAAACAGAAGAATCTGAAAACTTTCGACAGAACAGGAGTTCACTTCTCCCTGAAATTCTGAAAACTAAAACAATGAAATGAAAGACTTGAAAAAAAATCCATTTTGATTCCAGAGAAAGGTCTCAATATTAATACTCTTCTTAATGTGAAATTCTTTTTATTTTCCATAATGCAAAGTATCTGTGAAACAATATTAACACAATTTTTAGTTTTAACCATTTTCTTGAAAATTAATCTCTTCCTTAGCATTAATATGGGAAACAGTGTTGTCAGGTCTGGGAATTAGAAATTTTCCTTACATGCATGTTCCGTGATGCGCAAACACTAGTCTCAAACTGATGCCCCAGCTTGATGGTGTTGTATTCAGGATGGATTTTGTGCTTTGGTGGACTTAACACTTACGGGAAAAAATGTGTCCATTTGTAAGCACTGCCTCAACAACAACCCTTGCAAGCCACCCTAGCAAGCTGTTTCTTGCTACAGTTCTGGAAAGATTCTGTCTAGGGAAGGTAACAAATTCAATTGCCCTTTTAATTTCTTCTCTGATGAGACTTTCAGCAAATGTGACAGTTATCACACGAAAGCCATGCAGCTGAGCCAGGCTGCTAAATCACTTAATGTTCCACATGCAACAGTTGAGCACTAAATGACAACTGTTTTCCATCGTGACCAATTTATGTCACAGTTTAGCAAGCCACCTAAAGGACAAACAGTTGATAATTAGCATGGGGGGTTCATCTCACAGAAACTCTGACGCAGTACCTGTTAGCTACCTTATTAGATAGGGAGGGGAGAGTTTCTTCAGTGGTAGACAGATTATTATTTGTAGAAGATAGGTGTATTCCAAGGTTATGCACAGACAACTTAAACCTATCAAAATTGAAGCATATCTAAGCTAATTGAATAGGGAGAATGATTTCAGAAACACTGAATACTAATCAAGCTGTTTTCATATTTTATTAGTTACTGAATTGATTGACATAATCCCAGTGCAGATGAAAAAGAAAAGTGTGTGTGAATGCAAAGGGCTAGTCTATTAGATTCTCTGCTACCACACTGCCAGCACACAGAAACATTACAAAGTTACTGAGCTAGAGGATTGCCTCTGGATTCGCTGCATAGTGTTGAGGAGAAGGAGGACCACTTCCCTTTGTTAACAGGGAATCAATGACCTGGTTCAAGATGCATTAGTAACTGCACTGTGAGAGTCAATGCTGTGAAATGTTGAGAACTGCTTTAACTTGAAGTTTTGATGAGCATGTATCTCCTGTGCATAAAGCTATAATTTTTATGGAATTTTTCTACCTAAATGGGTGAAAATTGAGAGTTTTTCTAACTCATTGGAAGCTCACACTATGACAGCAATAAAAAATATCTTCAGTGAAAATAATCTGTGTCCTGTTTCAAGGACTGTTACCGGGACAATTTGTGGTGCACGCAATTCAGAGCAAGGCTACTCTCTCTGACATCTTGAGCAAGATCTATCAAAAGGCTAAGAGGATTAATGATTGCCTTTGCAAAGGGTAGGGAGTGAAAACTGTCTCCCCTTCAGGAAAAAAATGTAGGGAAAATGCAAATGTTGCAGGTATACAATCAATTCTGAGCAGACTGCAGTCCTGAGCAGATATGTGTCTTCAGGGGCTGAGTCAGACAGTACGTTGGCTCCTCATGCCCAGTGTTTCTCTGTATGTCTCCTTCCATCCACCTGACATACCAGAGCACAGTTCATCTCAATAATGCTCTTGCCTCTCTTGTCCAAGATTGCTTTGGACAATTTTGAAGTCATCAGTTTCTTACAAGCTCTCTGCCCTACTCCCTCCCATCTCATTCAAACACAGAGTTGCTGGTCTAGCTCATCCACCTGGCTCTCCGCAGCTCCTGAAGTTACATAATTTTCCAGTGTCTGGGAAAAGCCCTAGTAAATTCCATGATGGTCTGAGTTGATGCCAGATGTGTTTTCAAGATCAATCCTACCACTGCTGTTGTCATGTGAATAACAGTGAATAACAGATTGAGTGAGGTCAGAGGATGGGGGCATTTCAACAGAAATGCATGCAGAGCTCTGTTCGGAGAGATTTTGCTGCCACTTTTAGTTTTGTTCTTTGGAAGGGGTAGAGATGCCTCATTTTAGGCAAGGAACATTGGTTTCTCCATTTCAATTGCACTAGGGACACGAATCCTCTTTTCTTACCTTCTCAATACACTGAAAAACTAGGAGACTTTAACATCATTAAGCACTCTAGGCACCTTAGTTAGGTTCTCTGTAGAGTTTACAGAAAACAACTGCCTCTTCCATGACATCTCTCCCAATCACTTTGCGCTGTCTACACAGGGAAGGCAAGGAAATCAGTGACCTAATTCAGTCAGCTGAAGTTGATGCCTAAACATGATAGCATTACTATTGCGGTATGCGTGTTGCTACATATAACCTTATGTATACAGCCTTGAAGAAAGGACTTAACTGTCTATGAGACAGCAAAGAGAAAACTAGGGCAGGGCTTCACAGAAACTCAGGCTATTTACTGTGTACAGATTTTCAGCCTGCAGTAAACATGCTAGAGCTCATTTCACTTTCAAGCAGTCATATCCAATCTCTCCATGCTCTTTCAGCAGAGATAATGTTATTTTGATTTTTTCCAATTGGTAAATAAATGAAAGTTCTCAAACCATAAAAAATATTCCAGATGCAGAAACAATGAGTCTGCTGCATTTATCTGCAAAGGCTTGATAAGGCTCTGGCTTTCCGGATATGGGGTTCATTCGTTCTTTCTTGGAGTACTTGGCTTCAAACTGCGGACGTATTTCCTCCTAAAGAATAGACAGACAATGTTTACATACAGCACAGCTAGGAAAGATTCTGTAGGAAACTTCAGATCATTCATCAAATCACTGTTATTGGGAATTACATCTTTGAATTCAGCAGCTGGCACAGCTACTGTAAAAGGAAGAAATTCCTCACAGTGAGGGTAGTGAGGCACTGGAACAGGTTGCCCAGAGAAGTTCTGGATGCTTCCTCCCTGGAAGTGTTCAAGGCCTGGATGGGGCTTTGAGCAACCTGGTGTAGTGGAAGGCGTCCCTGCCCATGGCAGGGGAGCTGGAATGAGATTATTTTTAAGTTGCCTTCCAACTCCAACCATTCTATGATTCTACAAAAAGCCGAGCTGGGAAATCCGGCTTCCTTCATGTGAACTAGAATAAATCACCGTACCCATAAAACCATACTGGAAATATTTAGCAAACTGCCTATTGGCTACTCGTCTAAACAATGCTCTTTCAAACTATATGGTTGTAAGCCAAATCATTTTAAGGTTGATACCACAGAGTTTTCCAGTCTGGTATTATCCTATTGATACTGAAATTCTACAACAAAGCAAAAAGAAAAAACCCAACCAAGCTCCTTTTTCCAAACACAATTGCCATTTGCTAGGAAATTGGTTACCTTCCCATTATCAGTAGAAGTTTCTCAGCATTTGGAGAAGGAGCTATGCCACCTAATATTGCTCAAATCCCTCCTGACTTGAACAATCTTATTAGCAGGAACAGCTTTCAACAGCAGAAATGCCAAGTCCTGCTGTGCCATAAAAATTCTCTTTTGAAATGAAACCTGGGCATATCATGGGGAGATGCTTGGCTACACCTGTTTACAGCCTTGTCAGAAGACGAGGTTCACCCTTAGTTCAAGTAAGACCTCATGATTTTCAGTTGCAGTAGGGCTACCCCACTGCCCTGCCATCCAGGATGTTCACCAATAGCCACGTGTCCTGTACCACCTCACCCAAGTCTAACATCAGGGATGCTGTCAGAGAAAAGAGAAAGCACCAGGCTCCGAAAGACGGACTCCCACAACTGCTGGCAGTCTATATACACTAGATCAAGTTTTACAATACTCCAATGCATGCTGGAGAAGTGGCCCATGGTACAGCTGGCTACAAGGGAGCACAAAGGCAGCTATGGACTGTCTTTGCAGCTTTTTCGCCAGGCCTCTGTTGTGCATTTCTTTGTAACGGCCAAGAACCCAGCTCACCAATTTCAGTCATTTCCAACGCTTCAACTGAATTTAATTGAACTTTGAATGACTGAAAGTTGTAAATGACCAGACCTTAAATGACTGCATTGAAATAGGCAAATGTTAATTGCTCATACAGGTCTTTAGAATGTGAATAAAAATAAGATATCCTAAAATCCTACATCCTTTTTATAAAATTCCTCTGGGGTGAAAAAAAGTCATGTCTCATTCTCTCAAATTTTTGAAGGCATTTTCTTAATACAGTTAGTTTCCAAAGTCAAGCAGCAACCTGGTAACATGGTATTAAAAAAAGTTGAGACACATATATGCTCAGCTGCAATGTTTGTGTAACTAATTACGTGCTTGAGGGAACCAGCCCTACATTAGCTATATACAAAGGCTAAGCATGTTTCTGTGGAGGCAAGGTAACACCTTGCTCTTATTCTATCTTGCTCAAGCTGTTCCTGACACATCAGGGCTGAAGCCTACTGAGGAGACCATCATCTAGCAAGAGAAACAATATAAGTAGTATTCCTGTGTGTCCAGGAACATGCCAAAGGACAGAGTGTGATAGCATTACAGCACAGAGCTGGAGAAAGGCACCCTGTAGATTGTGCAAGGGCTCTGCCAGCTGACGTACTGAGTCATATAGAAGAAAACTTCTCTTCTCTGCAGCTCTGTCTAAGCCAAGGTTTGATTATCTTTCACAATCTGCACAACAGGGAAGTCCTTATCATATACACCATGAATCTAGCTATCTCCAGTCGATTCAGATGATGCAAATGCTATTTTTACAGATACATCTCCATACAAAACTGAAACTCTGGCATGAACCTTCATACCTGTTTAATGACACCCAGCAATGCTGAGCACAGCCTGGGGCAGGAAGTGAACAGTAGTGTATCTGGCTGAGGTTAATGATATAAAGAAAGTGACACTGAAGAAAAAGAAGAAAGTACGCTGTAAATAGCGGCAGATGCCATATTCCAGCTGGGAGTGCCAGGAACTCTGTGCAGTTGTTTTCTTGTTGCACACCCAGCCAAGACCTCAGTTACTCTCCAGGTCTCCCACCTTGCACCTCATTTACAAGAAAAGGAAATCCAGATACGCAGGGCTGAAAGAGCCAGAACACATTCAGCCCATGTCCCCAGGTTGGGGGACCCGGCCACTGCAGGGGCTGCAGCATGCCGTCCTAAGTCAAAAGAGGTGAAGAATTCACAAAGTTGCATATCTGAACAAATTTAATTCTCCTTCCCATCGTCTGCATTGTTCCAGTTCTTTGTCTCTTCATTTATAAAAGAAAAGTGATAATGAAGTGATAGGAAGCCTTATAAATCATTTTTTTTTCAGACTACTGTTGGTAGGAATTAATAAATTTCCTTCTGTAGCAGAACCTTATTTTTCAATTTGACAGTGAAAATTAAAGCAAGCAAAAGCTAGACATGGTAGATAATGTTAATAAAAATAACGATCTTCATTAACAAAAGCTTGTGACTTAAAATGGCAATTAGAACTCTCTAATTGATTTCTTTGAAATAGCTAATAAAATAAATTGGCTGATTTTGTCCAGTGGTAACTGAATGGAATGTGGAGAAGAAATTTAATTAGCAGTGATTTTTATTAGAAATGCAGCACTTTTAGGAGTGAAATTTTGATCTTATGGAGACAAAATTCTCATTGACATCTCACTGACATGTACAACTTCATGATCAAATTCCACAGGATGTGTCTTTTTCAATCTACATAAAACAGACCATTTTCCTTCTTTCCTGCTTCTCAAACATGGATCATTCCAATTCTTTACTCGCAGGAGAAACCATACTAATTTCTTGAGTATCAAATATGGATTAATGTGCACTGCCTTAGGCCATATCTTTGTGCAGTGCCTTAGGTTATATCTTTCTGCACTAGAAGAGCTACTCTAAAATTCTTTGTGAAATATATCCTTTTGTTTCAGGAGGCGTCTCAGTCCTTCAACAGGTGAATTCTTCCAGGAGTCCATCCTTCCTAGTCCAAGGATATATTGTCCTCTATAGCCCAGATGTAGAAAAAGGATTTGTAAAACATTGAAAATCTGAATCTTGATCACTGGGACAATGATAGCACCCCCAGAAGTAAGCCTCCTTGCAAAGCCTGTCGTTTGCAGATCATCCTGCTTGCAGCTGAAGGTGATGACAAGGTGAAGAGGTGGACTTCAAACCACAGAACAGGGAAATGATCTCAACACTTTTTCATCTGGGACACCTGCTTCCAAACTGCAACTGTCTCAAAGTCCTGCAAAGACCCCAGTGGCAATGGAAAAGGGCAGCATTCAGTTATCAAGAAGAGGAGGCAGTGGTCTGTAGAGCTGACCTTAAAGCAAGGACATGCCTGAGTTGTGCAGTAGGTATGGGCAGTGGCAGCTGTAGCATATTCAAAGACACCTCTGGGAGACAATCAGCTCCCACTCTTGGGATCCCACTGAATGCTGAACAAAGGAGTAACCGATGCCTCAAATGCCAATAAGATACTGATGCTCTGATGACTGGTCACATAAATCTTTGAGAAGCAGCCAGTTGAGCTCCTATTGGCATCTTTAACCTCTAATTTGAGAGAAAAAAGTACCATCTGGTACACTGCTTCTGAAAAGACTGCTACCTCCTGCTGTACAGACTTAATAAACTCCATCCAGAACTGTAAGAATGTGCAATGAATAGCTCTGGAGCAGCTATACTCACCACTGCCCCAAGGCACCTGACTGAGGTCTTGTTGACAGAGCTTATTGGAAAAAGCCTGGTGTGAGACTCAAAGACCAGCTGACCATCAGCAGGGAGCAGGTATCCTTTGAAAATTACTGACATGCATATGTCATCCTGCAGGCCAAACTGAAATAATCTGCCACTGTAACATAAGCATCTCTTATAAAAAAATAATGTTATTGGATATAAATCATAAAATAAACACATCGTATTTCCATGAGGATATTTTTAACTACCAGAAGCTCTTCTAGGCTTTCTGACTGGAAGCGGAAAAATCTAGCAACTCTACTCTCTCCTATCTTTTCAGTGTTTATTCTAGCTAATGGCTTAGTTGCATAGGCATGGTAATGCTCGTCCAAAAAAGGTTAGAAAGCAGAGCGCGAATCTTTCTTGGGACTGCTTTCCTCTGCAAGAGGACACGAACGTTCAGTAGTAGCAACAAGGATGTAAGTGGCGTTTGGGCATGTGCGCAAAGAGAGGAGAGGGACACAGAATGCGGAGCACTCTTGAATGGGCTTGGAGCTGTTGTGCTCACACCCGAGTGGGACTCCTCCAAGAATTACCACAGCAGCCAGAACACACTTAGTATTATCACATGGAACGAAAAAAGAAAAAAGAAAAAAAAAAAGGCAAAGCATCACTTAAGGACAACTTTATCAGGAAATTCAATATTTGTAAACAAATTGATCATAGAAGATTCAGGTGGGTGGCTTTATAAATCAGCATAATACCAAATTCAGGTAGGTTAACTGGTGAAAGGTGCAGATATATAACATCCCAAACTATAAACATCTGCAAGACTAGGCTTCCTGGGAAAAACACAAAAAGCCCCCCTCATACTGGGGATGCTGAGCTGTAATCCTGACTTGGAAATTGCAATTTGGTACATCTGTCTTCTGCCGCAACTGTCAGCAGCAGCAGCAGTGCCTTTTCTGCACCTAGCCGTGAGGGGATATGATCACTGCAGTTCAGTCCTGGTCAATATCTGAACCTCAGGCAGGGCCATCCCAGTGTGGTCTCCCTGTGACTCGTCAGCATTGGCAAGAGCAGGCTGCTAATCTCAGGAGAGTTAAATCAGTATTAGAATATTTTCTAAATATATGACAATAGTCCTGAAGTATCACCAAGAACTGACAGCATATGTGCACAACTAATGATGTTCCTGTTGCTATAAAGAAACTGATTTCCAATTGTGTAAATTATTTCATCTTATGTTCTTGGATTATTTTCTTGGTCGTTAAGCATTGAAAAAATATTTTCTATCAGCAAATGAGCAATTGTTCCATTTCACGGTCTCATTGAACTATATTGCCTCATAGAGACAAAAATCCTGTAACTCAGAAGTCTGTTTCTCTGCTTGCAAGATTAATTAAAAAGAAATTCTTCCACAGAGGCAGCAATATAGATGTTTTCAACTGTACTGAGACCACTACAGCAGCCTCCCACAGTCCCTCCCAGAGCTTCAGGACAGTCTCTGGAGAGGAAGGAGAGCAGACTCTGTGGACACCTGTATCTCCAAATCCCACTTGAGGAGCACTTCTTTTGCCACAGTCACTGAATCNGGAGGCAGCAATATAGATGTTTTCAACTGCATTGAGACCACTACAGCGGCCTCTCACAGTCCCTCCCAGAGCTTCAGGACAGTCTCTGGAGAGGAAGGAGAGCAGACTCTGTGGACACCTGTATCTCCAAATCCCACTTGAGGAGCACTTCTTTTGCCACAGTCACTGAATCTTGCTTTTCTCCTGCATAGTAAAATCTGCCAGATCCACTTAGACCTCAGCTCTCAGTCCCAAGAGCATGCTGTTTCTTTCTGGTAAACCATCAAAGAAAAAGGTTAAAGCTATTTTTCACTATTTAATTTCCTCCTAAGATGATTTTCTCTACCAAGAGAGGATGAATTAAGTCCTTTGAGTTGCTTCATCTCCCTCAGTCTCTTGACAGTGCTGTATACTTAGGCAACCAGCAGCTGAACATTCAGAAGCTGGTACAAGCCTCAGAAGGCCTTCTCTCCATCAATGCTCTAAAAAAATAGATAAAAGCCTGTTTGCTACAATTCATAGTACCCTGGGCTGTCAAGAACTTCTTCGGATTCAAAAGCAAAATTTGTTAGCTCCCCCCCAAGTGCTTTTTTTTTCCTCAAATCTCCCACAACAACAGCCACTGATATGTTGAAATTAATTTAGATTTACACAGGTGTAAAAACAGAGGACAGTTTGTCCTGGGGAAAGTTTCTTCACATTCCAGAGGAAATATCTGAGGAGAAAATTGCTTATTTCCTAGTTTAGGAAGATTTGAAGAATGAATTGAAAATAAATCCAAAAGAAACCTATACATTTTTAAGCAAATTTTTTGTATTAAAGATTAAGAAGTACTTTTTTTGTACAAACCTCTTCTTCTTCCCAGTCTATCAAGTCCCAGTCATAAGCAATTACTGCTCGCCTTCTTTTCCAAAACTCCAGAAAAACAGTTGCTGGAGCAAACAGAAAAAAAATATAATTTTTTTTTAAGTCAAGAAAATGGTAACTACTATCACAGAACTGTTGAATGAAGCTGTTACATTATTTTCATTTCTTTGCATAAATGGGTTCCTTTGAACAGCAAATGATGCTGATGATCAAAACTGCTTTCAAAAAACATTGCTTTCTAAGGATTGCTTTGCTTGCTTCAAGTATGATTGAGGCTTTAGAGATTTCGTTTAGTGCTAAATGAGGATGTTTAATTTCTAACTAACCAAGGAAGAACTCTCAAAGAATAAAATTGTTCCTGTGAGTCATCATTACTAGATATAGCAGATTTCTGATGAAACGAAAGGTTTCTTGGGGCTATTGTAGATAAAGCAGTAACTTTCATTCTTTGAAGACCATTTACAATACAAAGAAACCAGAACCCAGAGGAAGCACATTCCTGTGCATGTGCAAGTTTGTAGAGTACTACTGAGGAAATGGGAACTTTTGTCTTAACACCTTTCTAATCCAGACCATTTCTTTTACGCTACATGAGTGTGTGTATGTAGTGCAGCATTAACATCTGACAACGAAACATTCTGTGTTGTACAGCCCTTATTGACAAAGTTCAAGATAGTGTAGTATGCCTGTACGTGACTGTGTGTCTATTTTGTGATGGAAAGAACAAACCAGGAAGCACTCAGTCATAAAATAATATGTTCATATTCTGGAGTTTAATACTGAGCCTGTTTATAGCTACAGTTTTTTAAAAATTTGTTTTGTTAAAAGAACCGAGAAGCTGCCTAAAGCTAACACAACTCAATAGAAAGGCTTCCTCTCCTGCTGTGAGGTTTGGCCCTTCCCTTTATTGCTCACTGAAAAGCACCAGGCTGATAACGACAGAGAACATAAACCTCTCTGTTTATGAGCTAGCGCAGTATCAGCTGTAACAGTGTCACAATAGTCCTGCAATATGTTCAACATCCAGTCCTAAAAGGATCTCCTTAATGGACTATCTGCCCTACTGCAGCATATTGATAAGGACGTGACATGATACCAAGCACTGGCAGAAGTTTGGTGAAAGAATTTTTAGCCAGAAAGAATTATTACATTTTAATGTATTGGCCAATGCAGCTAAGATATGCTTAGAAAACAAACACTGCAAGCAGGTAAGGTAAGACAACAAAAGCGTGTTTAAGGAGGCAGCTATTTGGTTTGAAGGTATTTTCATATATCATGCCATCCTTTTTCTGAAAGCTGGAATTACGTTATGCCAGGTAACCAGCTGCTTTGATTTAATCTCATCAAGAAAATAAATTCAATCTCCTGATCCTAATGTTTCTATGACTTTTTTTAATAATTAATTGCTGTACGAGTGGTTGGGATCAGCAAAACTAGTAAGTGCTAGCGAGGCTCCACTGTTGCTGAACCATCCCATTGCTCATCCCTTGACTTGTCTTCTGGTGGAGCCACTTCTCTTCTGTCAGCTCATACTGACTTATTTTGTACAGGCTGAACATGCAGCCCTGCACTTTTTGGAGACCTGGGAGAAACAAGCTTGATTGATATAGTAATGACTCTGTTTCCATTCTGAAAAGCAGCTGGAAGCAGGACTCAAGTGGGTGTATGAATCCACAGGCATGAACCTCTCAGATATGCCTCTGCTGAACCATACTTTTCTTTGTTTTCACACATCTAGAGTGAGGAATCTATACATATTATGTTTAGTATATTTAGCACCTATCAGAGTAAGTATGTGCAGTTCCTGAAGCTTCTTTAGAAAGCTATCTTCAAATCATTAGGTAGCAAATAGGATGATCTGCACAGTGCTGTTTTAGCTTTTACTGTGCTACACTTTTCTCCCTCTATCCAGGTCAGTATGCACTTTCCCCTGCTACGTATTTTAAAATGTGCTATAAATAACCATTTTTGATTGATTCACTGTACTACTGAGGCCTCCTAAAAAGTACTGCATTTTGGAATTTCTCTGCTTCTTTTCTAGTCAAGTAATCACTAATATCCTATATCACACTTCAGCATTCTTTTCTGACTTGGACAGCTCAACAGGACACAGTTGTACTTACCGTTCTCCCGTTTTCCAATTGCTATGTTTAACCCAGATGCTGAGAATTGTCCAAAAATCCTGCCTGGAATTTTGAATTTCTCAGTGGCCTTAAGTCCCAGGTCTTTTGCTAGCTTTTTCTATGCTATGCTTGCCCTGCTTCAGACCTTGCAGCTCAATCCGCAACATCCGCTTCTACAAACAGCTGTCTTAACATCATTTCCTCAGATGCTTTTGAAACAAGTTGTAATCTTATCTAGTAATGCAAATGGCCTCTCACAGCAAATAGGTTAATCCTGACCTTCTCTCAGAAACCCTCTCCCTATAGTATTTCAGAACACCATTTAATATATCCATCCTGACTTCTGGAATATATTCTATATACCAAGAATACTGCTGAAGAACCTCCTTAAATTCTGTCTCCTCAAAGAGCAGATCAATGTGAATGTTTTATGCTAGAGGCAAGGTTTGTAGAAAAGTAGTATCTTTTATTAGATTGATGTATTTACAAAAAATATTTTAGGTTGGTGTTTCTTATTGCTTGAAAAAAAGTGTTAAATTCTTCACGCTAGGCCTTTCTGCCCTCCCAACTCTGCCTTTCAGCAAGTGTTATAAAGCTACTTTCTTTATCGAAGGAAACATGATTCTAGGTAAACAAGAAGACATTTCAAAAAGGACTTTTTTTGTGTCCTTTAGTCTCCCAAAGATATTCAGAGACAGAGAAACTACCATCACTCAACCTTGTCTCTAGCAAAGCATTAGAAATGATAAATAGCTGGACTCTCCTGTTGGACAGTTACAGAACTTTGCTACTGAGCTTCAAACACAGAGACTGGGACATCTTTGCACTAGCTTTCCCCAGTACTTCAACTGGAAAAGTGAAAGCTACAATTCCCTCTGGCTTTACAGCAACATGCTGGGAGTCCACTTGATTATCAAACTTACCTAGACTTTTCTCTGAGAATGACTTTTTTCCACACTTTAAATGTCAACATGTATCTAGAATTAACATCTTTCTCTCATTTTCTGTCTTTGGTAAGAAACTAGTTGAGACAGTAAAAAGAGAGGAGTTTTTCTTAGAAATGAGGCCTACCTTTTCATCAAGCTTGACATATCTCAAGGCATACATAAAGGGCAAAGTGTAGGTGTTTCCCTCTAGCACAGAAACACACAAAAATGCTATTGCTCTCCTCTTTTTGAAAATTTGAACATCTGGAAAATATCATCAAGACTAGAGATGCTCAAAAGAAAAAAATATTTTCCAGCTTCTGAGATGACAACATCTCAGTGAGCGTCAGTGACAATCTGTTCACCAATAAAAAGAAGTATTAGTGTTTATAGGGACTTACTGTTTCCTATAAACCACAGAGATTTATAGCTTTGATCCTTTTGAAAGGGTTTTCCCTTTCAACAGAAGCTCCAATACAGAGAAGCTTGTAGAAACTACCAGTGAATTCCTTCAGTGTTCTGAAGGGAGACTATCTTTTGTCCTTTGCTACATCAGTTTAAAATGAAAGTCATCTTAAGTCTTATGTCCTTTGGATATACTTTAGTATGTATCACATTTTTTTCCTATTATATCAATTACTGTTACTTCTTATATAGAACAGGGTAGAAATACAATAAGTGAAGTGATGAGTCAATATATTTTTTGAAGAAAAGTGTGTTTCTGTTCTTGGTGCACTTGACAATTCCAAACTTACTTTGACGGGACCCACTTATCCCACAATGAAGCATTATAAAGGACAGGTATCTGTGCTTTAGAGTCCTGCAGTCAGGCTTATTGCTACTCCATGAATCAAGCAGCCCATACTGATATTTGTCATGCTAATTCCTCTCCCTAGCCTGGCCACAGTAGTTGGTTTATCATTTGGAGAAGCATTTTGAGCAACCCACTTTGTCCATCAATGAAAGATGACTTCAGAGCAAAAGGAGGAAACCACCATACAGACCATAGAAAGCCCAACCTGACGACGCCTGGTTTTGAAAACCCCAAGCAAATGGCTGAGGCTTCTCCCTCAAGATGGGAGCTCACTAGTGGATCTAAAGACAGTGAAGAAGGTACTTTAGATAAGACGACAGTGGCTACGCTCAGGCTAAAGACGTAATACGATTCTAGCTGCATTTTTTTTGCTTTCATTCTCTTTTTTAAAAAGCATTCCCATCATTATTTTATATGCTAGCATCTGTCAAACTTGATTATCTAGAATGCTGAACTTTCCACAGCCGATTTGTCACGCACTTGCCAGTTGTTTCATGCTGACAGAAAAAAACATTTCTACAATCAAACTGCTAGCATTTTTTCTTCTCTTCCTCTACGATTTACTGAGATAATTGTAATGCCTGCAGCTGCCAATAGGCCTACTGCAGACCAAAAATCCATTTAAAAGAGGTGGTAAGCCAACTCATAAATACAGTAGCAGAAAATCCCTGGGAAGTGTGGCTTTCCTTGTTCTAATGCAGCTTTAGCCCAAACTATGGAAAATATCTCCACAATCTCACTGCTGTCTCAGTAAAGTCTTATTTAAGAAACTACAGTTAGAGTAGAGCCATAGGACAGCCCCATTCCCCAAACCATTACTCTGCACTCACAACACTCTTCCTGCTGCTGCCCATACATCCCTCTCGGTGGCAAGCTCACAAGCACAGTGTAAGCCAACAAAAGTGGTGGGGAAAGCTCTCACCCCAGCTGCTGTCCTATAGTCTCTTCTCCACAAGCCAATTCATCAAGAGGGAAGCATTTATTATATTTTTCATATCTCTCTGTGGGCTTAGGTGCTGGAGATGTACGGATGGGCAGTGCATTTCCCACTCATGGCAGGCTGGCAGATATCCCCAGAGGGTATTGGATCTGGGAGTCTGACAGCAGTGCTGAAGGAGGGGGAGGAAGGAGAGGCTAACCAAAGTTAGGTGCAGCTCCTGTCAACTAGGGACAGGAAAGGGAGAGGATCTACAACATTTTGTAGACAGGCATGCTCACCCTTCTCCCAGGCAGTGACCACGAGGCAGGACCATGTATGGTTACGTAAGTGAGGAACTACCCTTACCTAGAGCTGCTTTTCCTACAGCCGTGGTTCTGGGCAGTGCTAAGACAACAGGTCGATTGCTGTGAGGACAGCTGTTTCCTGAAAGCACTGTTACCATTAAGGACGAACAAAAGCACTGGTGCAAAAAGCTGCACTCCAAAGACATGCTCACCAGCAGTTAGGAACAGTGACGTACATGTTCAACAATGTTAACCCATCGATTGTCCTAGCTGAGATGGAAGTCCCTGCCTCTAAACTGTCTTGGAAATTCTCAGCTTCAGTAAGCATACAGAGAAAGAGGCTGGAAAAGCTGAGTAAACATCTAAAAAAATCTTCAAGGAGTAGAAATTTTTGGTGAGTCTCGGCTCTGGTGTAGCTCTAAAGCTAAGCTGAAATACCAGGGAGAAACATAAAATCTGTATGATCCGTGGATTTTTTCCTTAACGTAATTTGTGATATTTTAATACCATGACTATTACATGAAATGGCATGAAAAGGCTTGATTGGTATATGACCCAATTTAATTAGTTAACTAAGATAAAAACATAGTTTCGGAGGAAGGAACGGAGACAGACTGGTAGGCTGATCTATGTTGTCCTGATGGCTCTGATGTAGCCCCCTGGATATCTCTTGTGGCTCAGTAAAGAGATTTGCGGTTTAAAATGGAGATTATAAGAATTACTTGGACACCTTTCCAAAGCAGTTGGAGATGTGTGAGTAAGCACAGGAGAACAACGGCTAAATCAGGATAGCTCAAGCGCCCGGAGCTGTGAGATGGGTGCCATTTTTGAGGAACCTCATTGAGCCATTTTCTAAAGGTGTTAACCTTCTCTCAGAATGGCATGGTAGCAGCTAAGAGTATGGGCATGCTCAGGGCATGTTTGAAGGACCTTTTGTGCTGCCAGAAATTATTGTTTCCTCTTGCCTTCAATTCTGCTTACAAGACCACAGTAGGAAAAATACTTGAGCCAGAAATAGAACTGTCCTATGGCAAAATTCAGCCTCCATGGCAACACTCAGACCACTCTTGGATCAATCTGTCATTCAACCAAATCTTCCATTCATTTCATCAGTTTTGCTTTAATTACAACCAGCTTATATGTATTTAAGCTTTACTGCCTTTCTGCAAGGTGGGAAAAAACAGTACATTAATTTATTTTAGTATAGACAGTAAACTGAGCTGCCCTAAGCAGAGGCCCAGAACAGTAACAGAGAAAAGGCATCAGTGACAACAGATTGAAAAACAATTACAACACCCTCCAGAACATAACTATCTAGATAGATACTACATACTGCATTCATTATTTATTTTAATTAAAATTATTATCACATAAAAAACTGATTTCAACCACTTTCATCTTCATTTTGCAGAAACAGAAAAGAATCCAGCCTATATTGTTTTTCTCAGTGTCTGAAAAAAGTGCACTGGAAATTACAAAGGCCTATGTTGCATCACAATCTTTAAGAAAACGATTGTACAATTACTTAGTATAAAAACAAAAACTTACCCCACACTGCCATGAAAACAGCAAAAAAGACAGTTGCTCCATTGTCAAAAAGATGGGTTACCTGAAGGATACATTAATAGTGTGACCAATTTAGATAATAAGGCTTTATTTTCTATTTTTACCTAATAAAATTAATGTGATCATGAGTGCAGCTGGCCTGACAATCCTGAGGATCTTTCCCTTGGTGTGTGAAACGCACCTGTCAATTGACAGGACTATTTGCAGGCTGGCCTGGAATTGACCCCTGCCAAGACCAGGCGTGAGCATCATTTCAGACCCAAAGCATTCATTTTATGAAGCCACGTACAGAGGATGGATCGTAAGATAAAGGTTGATGCCAAGGACACTGTAGCACATGCATCTAGGACATGAACTCTGGGACTGCTGAATCTCTAAGTGCAAATTGCATTCAAGTGTTTTACAACCCAAACTAAGTCCTGGTAAAAGACAATGGATGTTAATATTTGCTGAACTTGATCTGTCCTTTCAAGATTTTATCTACCCAAGCTCACTACAGACAAATGAAAAAGGCAAAAATGATGCTTTTACCAGGAAAGTATTTCTATTTGCATAGTTTCAAATGTACCTTGGCATAAACACAGCTGTCTGACAGCCTCATGAAGGGACAGTATTTATCACATATAGGACACATTATGATATCTGTAGCTTGGCAGACTTCTTTACTGGAAAAATAGAAAAGATAAAAATTAATAGTTCGATGCCCAACAATCAGTCTCAAAATAGATTGATAAATTTTACTAATATTCAGTTACTTATTGAACAATACTGGTTCTAGAACTGAAGCCAAGATGTTCATAACTGCATGTACATAATTAATATTCGTTTACTGCCTAAGACTTCAGAGTTTACAATCATAACTGCAGAGGACAGTTCTTCAGGGCCAGCCTAGCAGTATCTCTTTACCATTTCCAGCTTCAACTTGAGTCAGAAGTGACCTTTGGTAGGAGGGGGGTGAGGATGATTGCAGATAAATTTGTTTGACTTATTCTTGTGACTTAAGTGTGCAACAATGTAGAGATGATGCACTCAGCAGAAGGTCCAGCAGGTTCTTCACCTGTAGAATGCCTCCCTGTGGTGGATCTTTGGGAAAGGCCTTGAAGAGAGTGAAAATTCTCCGCTCTTCTGCTGGTCTGTTACGACAGTAATGAAGGAGCCCTACTTTTTCCTTACTTCATGCTGGGTTGCCAGCACCATCAGCAACTGGTGCTGGGCAAGAAACATTGCCTCCCATTCCAATTCAGGAACTCAAAACAAAGGAAACTTGATACTGGGTACCTTATGAGAACCAAGCACAGTCTTTTCCTGAGTATTCATTCAACAGTTCAAAATGAAATAATTAACAATTCATATGAAGATCTCTTTAATTATTCATAATAACCCACAGCTATAATTTCCCTTATAAAAGCTTGCATGTTACCTGACTTGGCAGTGGTTCAAAGTGGTGACTCCATACAAAAAGACAAACAATCCAATGAAGGCAGCTGGGAAGAGCATCCCTGTGTACCAGCCTAACCAGGCAAAGTACAGCCCAATCTTCTCACCAAAGTACCGTCTGTTTTAAAACACAACACAGTGAAGTCACCTGCTAATTCAAATAAATCTGCTTAACCTTGCTTGTTAATAGAAAATAAATATTTCTATCATATCTGAAGAGTAGTTCAGAGACCACAGTCAGAATTTTGTAAAGAAAAAGCCTGCAACTAGGCTCCTAAATCCACATTGAGGTACCTGCCTCATGGATATACTCAAAAAATTAATTTAAAAATTCACTAACCACAGTTTACAGTGAGATGAGTGGAGACCTCAGAAACGAAACACTGAGTTAATTTTAAAAAGCTAGTTCTTTGTGTCTGGGAAACTGATGGCTTTCTTTGCCTTTTGGCTATGTAACACTGTACTTCCAAAATAATCGCATTGAAATCAGTTTCACCCCTAAAACTGGTATAACACTAAAAATTATTTGGGTCCAAATTGTTTCTAAGATGTTAATTAACCAGAAGTTATTCTCCAAACCAGTTTATTTTCATTTGATTATTTCATTTTTTATCTCAGTTCTTGGAAAACTGATCTCATGATTCTACCACAGGTGGAGAGTAAAGTGCAAGTGAGGTCCAACAAATATCTTTAAGTATCATCTTGCACTGATTTGAGAAAAGTAGTCTGAATTAATCCTAATTTGTTAGCTATATTGCTTAAAAACTAACAGCAAAGCAGCCAGGAAGCTCCTATTTGCTACATATTCATTAACATTTTTCCTGCTCCCAAACACAACCAAATCTTTATTTATGTGTTAAAGAATACATCAAGCACATAAAAAACCTGCTGAACTCATCAGCATAGGAGCAGACTGCATGCATTGTCCTGTGTTTGATAGTCTTGTGCACAGTAGGCTGATGATCAGATTAGAATGCTTTACAAATCAATATGCAATTATCATGATTACAATAAAGATTTTAGGAGATTATTTGCAAGATTAGTTTTAAAGAATGAGGCAAGATTGTATTCTTGCACTTCAGAGACTTTTCAGGCAACTTAAACTTGCATATCAGCTGAATTTGAGAATAGCTGCTGATGAAAACCCACTTTTATGCTAATGATGAAACTTCTGATCTGTCCAGAGACAAAGAATGCAGTGAGCCAGTATTGCTGCCTCCTTTATGCTACCACAAAACATCTTTGATCATACTTTCACAGTGAGGAGGAAAAGATCCATGAAGGGCTCTAGGGCTGGAGGCAGTGGAGAAGAGAAAGAAACACTTGGTCTGGAGTGGACAAAACATCAGTTTTCAAATGGATATAGAAAATTTCTAGCGTGAGCAGTATCTGTTTAGGCTGAGCTCGTGCTCTGCTGAATGATACTGACCTATAATGATTATTTTCATTTGAGTTTAGCAGTACTCTTATGAGAAGCCAAATATTGTCATGTTGTTTTTATTCTTCCATCATTCAACAGACTCTAATTTACAAGCTAAAGAGGTGGTAAGCTAACAACAATATGCTCAGTTCTGACAAGGGCAGCAGGTCTGGTTGTAAAAAGACCCGGGAAACTGCTTTTTGAGACCTGACTAAAGAGTGTTGGTGAACCCTTTGGCCTAATCATTTTCCTGACACCTCGGGTGTCAGGCTGTGCCTGCTCCCCTGAAACAACAAGCTCACATTTTGAGCTTACTTCCACTGAAAATTTATGACCTTTTTTTTTTGCACGTACATAGTTCAAAGTAGTGAACTAAACCTAACACTCATCAAGATTTTTTTTTTTATTTCATTCCCGACATTCACGGATGAATACTTCCTCATTCCACCCCACTAGCTGACAAACATTCATGACAAACTTCATCTCCTATCCTGTTGAGCCTTTCCATCTAATGGCGCAAATCATAATACTCTTTTTTGATCTAGAGATCAAACAGGTTCATCCTAGAGAGACAGGGAACTACTGGAGAGAGTCCAGCGGAGGGCCACAAAGTTGATTAGGGGAGTGGAGCATCTCTCGTATGAGGAAAGGCTGAGAGAGCTGGGTCTGTTCAGCCTGGAAAAGAGAAGGCTGAGAGGAGATCTGATCAATGCTCACAAATATCTAAAGGGTGGATGTCAAGAGGATGGGGTCAGACTCTTC
>VZSC01001583.1:333434-382136 GCA_013398225.1 Steatornis caripensis
GTTGTGGAGTCTCCTTCTCTGGAGATATTCAAAACCCGCCTGGATGCATTCCTGTGCAACCTGCTCTAGGCTAACCTGCTTTAGCAGGGGGGTTGGACTAGATGATCTCTAGAGGTCCCTTCCAACCCCTACCATTCTATGATTCTATGATTCTATGATTCTAGATGAAGACTCAAGCAAGGTTCAATGTGTGCATAAAGAAGAATGGACATGAAGAGGAGCAACCTAAATCTCTGCAACGTAAGGAAAAGGTATCTGAGGCTGTTTGTGAACCTCGTTTTAAAAGTAAGTGCAGGATGTTGACATTACTTTGATACATATTGGTTTAAATATGGACAAACAGCCTTGATCTTCCACTATTGCGCTTTACTTCACAGCTGGTATTCCACAGGCTGTACTACTGTAATTTTCATCGGAATCAAGTTAATATTTCATTTCTTCTGGCCTTGTAGTTAGCATATTTTTTCTGTAAGTCTCTGCTCAGATACCACTAGGTTGAGTGCTATAGAAACAAACTATGGCAGTTACAACGTTTTTGGAGACCTTCCTAGGTGCCATATTCAGAGCAGTTCCACATTTATTCCAATCCATAATTGGGTTAGCCTGGACCATCATGACCCTCAGGTGATGAAGATGGTTTAGACATACCTTGCCGAGCTTCATGTTGCACCAAGTAAGAGAAACAAGCTCACTCTTTCTCCTCTGCCACTATATATACAGCAGAAATTTCATATAGCTATCCATAGTGATGACAGTTCTCCTACCTGCATGCTGGCGCTTTAGCCAGAACTCAGCAGTAAGGTACATGAAGAATTCCAGGATTTTTTTTTTCTAGGGTGCATCACTGTGCATTACTTACACCTAAATTTCACCTGTGATCATTCTGCTCATTCAAGGCGTCTTTGAGATTTTCTAGCTTTGGTAAATCTGCATTTTTGTTAACTCTGCTAACTTATTAGCATCCAAGTTTTCAGATTGTTAAGAACAGAAAAAAACGTTTTGTGTCTTTGATGGTTCTCCCACAGAAAATTTCTCTCCACAATTAACCTAAAAAGCAGACACATAAAAAAACCCCAAGTACCTAATAGAAAAATCTGTCTCTCCTATCCGCATACATGCTGTATCACTACAATCACAAAAACATAATTTCAGCTTCTCAACTTTATGCTAGCATGTATACCAGCCCTTCAATACCAGCTACCTTAACGGTGAACTGCCTCTCCCTTCCCCCCATTCCCATGGCAGAACAGACTTAACTGGGTCAAGATTTCAATCTCAGTATGCATCATTCTCAGTATTTATCAATAAGGCACTTTTGAAAAGTATGAAGCTACAAAGTCTGATTTCAGACCCATAAAATGTGATACTGGATTCCTCTGCATTTAACAACCTTCTTTACACAATCTTTTGCTTTCAGGATGCCCAGAAAGAAGTCATGGAGTTAGAATATAAACAGATTTGGACTCAAGCCAAAACCTATCTATCTTCATTAATCCTGTTGCAGGACAGAATGAAGTTCTATACAGAACTATTTACATCACAGAAACAAATTGTGAGGGAGCCAGAGCTTTCCAACAGGTGTTTTGGACATATGAAGCTCTCATGTCATGTCAGGAGGAATGGGGTGGGGAAGAAGGCTCGACAGGAGATTGAAAGGGAGTTGTCAGCTTGCAATCAAGTCATTTAATGTAAACATGGAGTAAAATGCAAGTTATTCAGGCATTACTTTTGCTTTCAGGTTCATTTAGGTAGCTTTGCAATCACTTTATAAATACAGCTTTCCCCCTCTCTTTTTAGTCCTGTAATAACATGCAAAAGCATCAGCAGGAGCAATTTGTGCCCAACCTAGAGGAAAGCAGCTATGCACAGAAGTGTGAAGGTGGTGACTCAAAGCCCCCAGGTATCACTGCTACTGTTTCCATTGATGTAGGTGGTCCCAGAGCATATAAACGTAGTAAGTCCTGCCTCTTTCCAATTGCTATAAATTCTAAGGATCTTAAATTATTCTTACAAAGTAACTATGGATCCTAAATTCCAACAGAAGTGTAATTAAAATCATGGTACCACATCTGTTGATTAGTAAGAGTGTTTTTGCAATTGTGCCAAATCTGCACCTTCATTCTGCCACGTGTTTCAAAGCAGAGTGAATGCAGAATCATGCAATTCCCCTCAAATGACTTTTTCTCATTTATTTCTAGTGACTAGTATCTCTGTAACAGCCAGCTGATGAGATTAAATGAAATCTGGGAGGCAACAAATTGACAGCACAGGAGATGCAAAGCCTCATTTTAACAGTTAAGGAAAAAATAAAACAGCACCAAAATATGAACAATTTCGCTTATCATTGTCGCGACTTGACTTCAAGGTGGAAATATGCTATCTGTTAATGAGACAATTATATTATCTCCATCTAATTTACTTCTTAGCCTTTCTAAAGCATACAGTAAAGGGGAATGTCAGCTAGCAGCAGTAAGTTCTGGCCAGATGTCTGTGGAAGAATTAACATCCATCCACTCCTTTCGTACAGATGGCAACACCACTCCATTCAAGAACACCCCACACAGCTGTTGGTACGGGGAACAAATAAGAAAGTTGCTCCTGCTGCAGAATTGGTACTAAAAGCTTCTCTTTAAGGTATGCACACTGAGATACTTCAAGTAAAATGAACAACGGGTCTTGCTGCTTATGTCAGCTCTTCAAGGAAAAATCTATAGCTCACTAGACTCGTGAGCTGCTGAGAGTGACAATAGACAGGAAAGATTTGGCAGGAGCTAAGAGAATGCAAGGGATCTGGCGTCTGTGAAATGAGAAGAAAAAGGCATTCCCTCCCCTTTCCTGCCACTGCTCCTTTAGTGAATTCACTGGAGCCATGGGTGCGCTCCAGACAGCAAACAGCTTTGAACCCTGCCGAGCTAGATGGCTACAGAGACTCACGCTGCTGTGAATGCTCAGGGAGCCTCACAGCTCCCCCTGCCCCACTTCCTCTTTGGGTAAACATCCACTCTGAACCACCACAGGACACCCATGACTTCAGCTAGGGAGTCTGCTATTTTGATTGCTTCTTTTCTTTTGTAAAATAGCTGTGGAAAAATCTGTGGTTGCCACTGTCTAATAAAAAGCTAAAGCATCTTACAAAATCTTGAACATCAAACTGCAGCTACTCCAGAATGCTGCTCCAAAGTCCAGAACAATCATGTGTCTAACCTTGCTCACTCTGTTACCATTTATTCTCATACTTAAAAAACCTTCCAGATGCCTCATGGTCCATATTCATAAACCAAATTAAACCATAATCCAGACATCGGCTCAACAGCACTTTCACAAACAAAAAATGTTGCTGAAGAACAATAGCCTTTACTACCATGGACGAAAGATTAAAAACATTATAGTGATAAGTTGTTTATTTTGTGGCATTAATATCTTACTGTATACTGGGAAATTAAAAATAAAAAACTTCAGTATAACTGTTGGTTCCTCAGTAAATCAGCAATTTCCATAGTGTAATTTGAGAAAAATTCCATATTTTTGTCCAGGCCAGTATATTAAAAAAGAAATAATAAGCTTTCAGGATTAAATTACGAGATACAAACACATTACTTTGTTTTAGAAAGCATTTTAAAAATCACATGACTCAGTAAAACTTTCTTGTTTTATTTCTCTGTGAACTCTTCCTCCATGGAAACTAAACACCTCCTGTTTTATGAAATTGATAGGTTTTATATGGCTTAATCAATAAGACCATCTGTCTCCAGGGCTATGCTCTACAAATCTTTCTATCTGGAAACAATTTTGAGAATCAATAAAAGCAAAGGTTTCTATCAATTACAGGATTTATAAAAGTGGAAAATAATATGCTGGACCAATTGCATGCTCTGTATGACCCTTCCCAATGGTTAACATCTCTTCAGTGACCCCAGTACATCTAAAGATCTTATTAATAGGCCCTTGCAGCTTCATATTCTTCTGTTCAAGCAGAAAAAGCCCATTAATGCCCAATAATAGTTCTGCCAACATGATCAGTAAAGGCTCTGGCTCTCTATGTATGCACTAAAAATATGTAATCCTCTATTAGTGCATGCAAGCCTATTTGAAAACATTATTTAAAAGGGCTGTAAGAATGTGGAGTAATGTCTCAGCTTTCTCAGTGCTTCTTCTTTGCAGGCTACTTCCAAGATGAATACAAATCCAGGCTGTGGTGATGTGGCTGGGCTGAATTTAAGGGAGGTGGCACAAGAGAGACTTCCACCCGTCTACCACTAGATTTATCTCTGCTTTTTTTTTTTCTCTCTTACATAACTCTGCAAACCCTTCATTAGAAGTTATGGTGTCAGGAAACTGTAGAAGGGAACTTCCTTTAATTTCAGCTCCTCCTACAAGCTCCTCTATAGATACTTCTTTGAATCTAGTGGCATCATGAATTAAATGGATTCCCATGACCTCAGGATCAGTTTTTAAAAACCACATTAATTAACTGACCTTTTCGTGGTTTTGTCAGAATGCTCAAAGCACCTATAAAGTGACATACTAAAAGCAGGAAAGTCTTACCTCACAAGGTCCAGTGGTTGGTATTTATACCAAACTCCCCAGGAAGCCCAACACTCATAGAGCAGGTGTCTGTGGTTTTCTGCCCCGTGGGTTCTTATCGAATTCTTACTTCTGTAACTTCCCTAAAATACAAATCTGAACATTAATGAACAACAGCAGCTAAAAAAGACTATATAAGAAATCTCTGTCACTAGCAGTATGGATCATGCAATTTATAAAAACTCCATAATTGTGCACCAAATCTAAATATGACATTAAAAGTCCAATTTCCTCTGACTTCAGTAAGATTTGAGGTTATTTTTTCTTAGAAATCTATGATAAATGTTGTTCAAGTCAAAGGCTATAAACTGGAGAATCTCAAAGAGAAAACCATAGCATGATATCTTTTCCCCTCTGAAAACACACTGATTTATCAAACCCAAATACTTTTTACAGAACAGATCCAGAACAGCTCTCCTTACTCATCTCTTTTTGCAAGAAAAAAGGCAATTTTTTCCCCAGAAAAAAAAGCGTTACTCAATGGGAGAGATATGAGCAGACACAGAATGAAAAAGAGAGTAATAATATTAATAAGACTGAGAGTAAATGATGACACAATTAAGAATCCATTTTGTGGCAAATGTCTGTACAAAAAGAAGAAAAAAACTGAGAAAAATACCTCATGAAGAGGAAATGCAGCTTCATAGGAGCCATTACTGAGCAATCGATTCAGACCTAAGAATCAAAAGTATCCAATTATTTACCAATAGGACCAGAAAAACTGCTAAGTAAAAAGCAAAACATATTTTCATAATAAGCTGCCTAAATGAAGTTTGAAGCCCATTGATAGTAAAAGATACATGTAGAAAAAATAATCTTTTATAGATTTTGATGAACTGAGATACAATACAAGCGAAGACTTGCTCAAATATTAATCATAATCTATTATTTATTATGCCAGAGGTTTAAAGATTCGTTTGCCAAATCCGTCTTTAGCACAACTTCAGTGAAACCAGGGACCTCACACCAGGACCGAAGTTTGACCCTATAAATTATGATCTGAGGAAGCTATTAACATGAAAGGCTGTATTTCTTGGGAGCTGAAAACTTCAGGGAAGATCTTTAGATTTTTGAACTGCAGGCCAGTAAAGCAACTGAAACTCTTAATTTCCATATGATAACAACATTTTAAAATATGTTCAGTTCATGTCTTATGAAAGCTGCTGGACTAACAGATCAAACAGAACCAAGACAGGCTGCAGTAGTACCAGACCAGAAAATATACTTGAACCTGAACCAAAAGTATTGCTATTTGGTATGAAAGGGTAGTCATACACCCCACTCAGTCAGGCCTTGTCCCTCTTTGATGAGAATCTGGAGAGAAATAATGAATGATTGCTGAGATGTAGGCACTTTTCACTTGGGCAGTCACCAAAATAGGACCGAAAAACTGTCAGGCAATGCAAAACTGAATACTGGCACTAACAACCTGAAAGCATTTGAATGCCACTGACCAAGAAGCAAAGAATCCTGATTCCTTTCCTAATTCACAGAGGAATGGTAACAGCAAAACCACAGCAATGAGAAGTATTAATTCAATGTAAATAACACTTTCAGTAATTGCATTAGTATCTGCTTGGCAGAATATCCTTTATTCCAAAGTCTCTGTCAGAAAAGCAAAACCTGTATAGCTGAGGCAGTGCCCAGTGATGAATGCAAGGTTATATTCATGGTAAGTACAACACAAGTAGGTATGTGAGGGAGCTTGGGATCTTGAGGAAGGCAGGGACTGCAAGTGTGCATGCTAGACGCAATGGTTGCATGCACTGCATGAATTCTTCCCTTTCTTCTCTCCTCTCTGCTCACTGTCAATGCTCAGAGCTATTGCTGCCCTCATCCCAGGAGCTGAGGAAGAAACAAGTGAAGTTCTGGGATGTTTCTCTACTTCTTGAGGAAGGACAGGGTTTAAACAGTAGGAAAACAAAATGGGCTGCAGAGTTTTATGGGGATTGCCTTTCCCTTTGTGATGCCCCAGTTTCTGTGTGGTACACAAGCAGTACACCACAAGACAGAAGAGAGCCACGGTTTTGTACTCCATCCCTCCTCTCTCACTGCCTGCTCTCCTGGATCTGCATTATGTGCCACTCCAAAGGTCCACTCCACCCACTATTTGAAAGTGATGCCACAGTTATGCATGGTGTCCTTTGCACTGAGGACATCATTGGTGATCTCCTTGTTGACTTACAGCAGCTACAGAGATACACAACCTTTCATATCCCTTAGGGATGGACAGGTATCCTGGGAGAAGCCCTACAGGTTGAGATGTACAGCAGCACAAATCATAGAATGGTTTGGGTTGGAAGGGACCATCAAACAGCATTGAGTTCCAACCCCCTGCCACAGGCAGGGACACCTTCCACCAGACCAGGTTGCTGGAAGCCCCATCCAACCTGGCCTTGAACACTGCCAGGGAGGGGGTGTTCACAACTTCTCTGGGCAACCTGTTCCAGTGTCTCACCACCCTCATCATAAAGAACTTCTTCCTAGTATCTAATCTAAATCTACCCTCTTTCAGTTTAAAACCATTACCTCTCGCCCCATCACTACACGCCCTTGTAAAAAGTCCCTCTCCAGCTCTCTTGTACCCTTCAGGTACCGGAAGGCTGCTATAACATCTCCCTGGAGCCTTCTCTTCTTGAGGCTGAACAACTCCAACTCTCTCAGCCTGTCCTCACAGGAGAGGTGCTCCAGCCCCCTGATCATCTTTGTGGCCCTTGTCTGGACTTGCTCCAATAGGTCTATGTCCTGCTTATGTCGGGGGCCCCAGAGCTGAATGCAGCACTCCAGATGGGGTCTCACAAGAGTGGAACAGAGGGGCAGAATCACCTACTTTGGCCTGCTGGTCATGTTTTGTTTGATGCAGCCCAGGATATGGTTGGCCTTCTGGGCTGCAAGCACGCATTGATAGCTCTCATTCTTGCCATTCTTCCAAATACATTGCTGTGAAGGAGTAAAACCTTTTCTGCATGACTCTATCCGCTTCTCCAGGGTCCTTAATCTGTACACATTTCTTGCTTAAGTCAGGTTCTTTCCTTGCAGTGGTGATAAATCCCATGTGGTGAAATATGTGCCTGTGAAAGCAGCCTGATATTATTTGCCTGATCAGGTTTCCCAGGTAAAGCCCCTACAACAGTAGTGTGTGAAATGCAAACAGCTCAAAACTGAGGTGATTAAAACGGAAGCAAGAGTCTGTTATGAGACCAGGCACACTACTCTTTTTTTTTTTGTGGGAATTAGCACCCACGTTCAAAAGCATGTTGCTCAGCACTTACCAATTTTGTTTTTCCCTTCTTCGTATTTCACTCTTTGTAAGATATGGTGTACAATTCTACTTCTTGTAGCATTGTTGAAGAAAGTATCTTTGTTATGTATGATGAAGCTGTATAAAAATACAAACAAAGGGCATCTCAGGAATATACAGTAGCATGTTTAAAGCAAATATTGAGTTCTATTACTTTCTATCACACACTAAAAATCTACAGTATGTAAGCAAGCTCATGGAAGATTAAAGGACACCAGATTAAGTGAGATGATTCACCAGATGAGATGAGGTACTCATTCCCTAACACAGAATTACATGGAGAAGTCTGGAGAAAGATCAAAGATATTTAAGCATTCATTATGATAAGCATCACTTTTAGATAATTCATTGAAAACTACAAAATACTTGCTCAAAAAATTTGCAAAAGTATAAGATTTGTGAGTGCAGCTGTAGAAATTCACATTTGATTTCTATTTCAGGCTTCTTTATTATGCTTTACCATTAAGAGTCAGATGGAAACATCTACTTAGTAAATCCCTTTTACTGAAAATCGAACACTGTGTTTGAAATGGAAAATATTACATACCCCTATGTTTGGTCCTGGAAGCTAAAACAGAGTAGAAAATTAGCTTTCAGAAGCTACTTATGGAGTTATGTATGAATGCAGGTTCAATAGTTTAGGCAGAATTGCAATGAGTCCAGGAAATTAAAAAAAAATTTAAAACCCACAAAATATACTGTATTGATTAGATTGGCTGGCATAATATATTTTACGTAGATTTTTTAATCCAAATATATATACTCAAGGAAAACAAGATATTTTAGCATATCATCATGATCACTGGAAAAATGCAAGCAGTACAAGTGTTCAGAAGCACTGTTTCAACTTGTCAGTTAAATACTGCTAGAGAATTCTTACAGTTGCTTGAGATGTGTAGGGCTTCAGGACAGACTGCGAAAGTCATTTAGACATTTGAATAAGCAAATAAGTGGATGGAGTTTCTGATTAAGTAGGTCTGTGCTTATATTGAGGAAATTAAATATTTTTAAAATGTGGTCCTTAGTGACTGACTGAATAGAAAGGTTCATATTTTTAAAAATACTTTGGATAGGAAATAAGATTGTTTTCCTTTTCTGTGTTGGTGAAGAACCTAGGGAATTGAATAAACTGATAAATAAAATGGTAAAATCATACAGATGTCATAGAGAGACCAGCCTGTAGGACCGCACACTAGACAAATCCGACTTTAAGAGAGATCATCTTAATACGGGCCTTGGCATGGATTTATGTCTCCTTCTCTTCTGCCCAACATGGGATCCACTGCTCAGTTTTCTCCTCAGGTAATTTTACCCAAATGAAAACCTGCTTTTTCAGAATGAATCTTTACCCATGAGAAATCGTATGTGTCTTTGCTCTTCCACAGTCATGTGGAAAGACAGGCAAGGAGTCCAACTGCTGGACTTTGGGCACTCCACATGCTGCCTCTTAGTTATCAAAATTCCCTGCCAAATTTTCCATACAAGACAATCTAAAAGTTCCTTACGTTCAGCTTCTAAGGTAGGTAATAGAAAAAATTCCAAAAGTAAAGGTATAAAAGATAAGTTGCTCCAAGAGCACCATAATTAAGGAAACCTGGTTTTCTAGAGGTTACTATCTTATGTCTCCTTTCCCACTCCATCCCAAATATTCACGGGTCATTTTTGTGTCCTCAATCTACTCAGTACTGTACTTCTGGCTTCCTCCCACATCCCTGCTTTTCCTGAAGTCCTACACATGCCCTACAGTACCTACTGAAAGCAAGTTGATTTATGGATATTGGCTGACCACCATCTGTGTGCCAATTCAGCAATGGACTGCTACCAATCAGAACATGTCCTTCAGTGTTTTCCAATATTACTCATGGAGACCTGGATGCAGAAGAGATGCTAGAGTTCACCAAAGATGAAAAAAGAGTGCCAAAACAAGTCCTCTGAATGTCCTGGACTATCCCTAATAATATTGGTTTGGGATGGAATTGCATGTGGTAAAGGCTAAAAATAATCCTCACCTGTTTCGGCATATAAAAATCATGGGATTTTTTCTTTTGTTTAACTCAAATACTCAGATTGTTTCTGTGAAATCATCTGTAGAGTAGCCCTAGAAAGCGCAGTATCACCATAACCAAGAGGTCAGGCAGCTCTGGGACAGGAAGCAAAAATAGGCAGACATGAGTGGGAGGCACTGAAAGGCTGAGAATATCTCAAGTAGTTGTAACTGTGTTACAACATCCCTGTTAGACGTTGACATAAATTAGGGCAATGCCAGGGAGGTTTCAATTTATTTTCAAAATCACAGGAGTTGCTCTTGTCAGGTGAGAATCGTGCATTTTAGTATAGGACTTATCCCTCTTTCATCCTTTTCTCCCACACTTTATGGGCATTTCTTCCTCTAAAATTTTTGTGCTCCAGGTTGTCTTCTTTCTGAATGTGAGTGGTATATCCATATTCACAGAATAGCCATCAAGGCTATTTCACGGTCTACAGCATCCAGTGAGGAATTCAGAGGAGAAAGAATTTCTTAGTCTATGGAGAATCTCACCCTTCAAATCTCAGTTCACAGGGGCCAGAGCTGGACATACTTCCAAACTAGGTGTAGATAAACATTCATCAAAATTTGCTGAGCTATAAACTGCACAAGGCAGAGGCTTTCTAGAGAACTTTTTAACCCTTGTTGCTTTCAGATGGAACAGTTTCCTCAGCTGTTCTGTTTCTGCTGCCCTTATAAGAATTTCAATATGCACAATGGACTTAAATATTCATGAGAGCAATACAGTTTGTTTTCAGGCTCTGTAAGGGTTCAAGCTTTACTTGGGACACAGTTCAGTTGAAGGTTTTGATCACTTTGTCACCTCATTTGTAAGATAAAAAGTAAGTAAGGATTAACACTATTATTTTTATTACCCATGAAGTTAATGTATAGGTAGATAATAAAGCCAGTGATTTGTTCCACAACAGTTATAACCATTAGCCTGGTCCTGTAAGTCTTATTCTTGTGAGCTGTCCTTACTGAAAAAGAAAATCTCAATGAAGATAATGAGAGCACTTCTGGCAAGAAAGGTTCCAGAGTTGATCCTTAATTAAAGTCTCTTTTAAAAATGTCATTGTGGAAATATTGCTTTTACATTCATACTGTAAGCGACATGAGGAGTCAGTGAAGGTTAATTGCTTTGAAATTATATTTGCAGCTTTCTTAATTAGACTCTGAACTGGAGATTTCAAACTATCTTTCCATGGATAACAAAGCACAGCAAAACTAACTGGCGCCTAAAGAAGGCCCTCAAATTAATGCAAATTCAACCAAGAACAAACTGCCAATGCATTCCTCTTCATACATTTTCTTAGGTAATTTTGCAGGTTGTACAAACCCTTTAGGGGTAAATTTAGCTCTTTGATCTTTGTCTAACACCCATTTGAAAAAAAAAAGATGTACTTTTGAATTTATTTTGGAGAAGCAAAAGGCAGGAAAAGGCTATTTTCTGCTGTACTGGTAAGACATACAAGCTGAAAGCTTGAACACACATCGTCTGGTTACAAAGCTACAAAGTGAGGATGCGTGCATGCACGTATCAATGTCCATCTTTGCTTCACGGGATCCCCAGACACTGAAACTTTCCATGTCTAACACTCACCATATGAAAAGGTACCTTCCAAGCAAATGTCTGTTCCTGGAAGCAGTACAAACTAAAAGCACAGATGTTGTCTGACACAGTCATCACTATATGAGAAGTGTATTCTTTAGTACAGGATAAATGCCTAACTCTCTGCACTCCCAGGTAAACTACTGGTGGTAGCTAGCTGTTGTTGGCTGAGGCAACAGCAGGTTTTTACCTCATTTAACATCAGAGAAAGAAAATAATCAGCTGTAGTAGCAGCAACAAGATGAGCCTGGAGTACTTCAGTGAGAATATTACCACAAACCCTAGTAGTCTATTTGTTTTAAAATTTGCATATTATTATCACTTTCTGTTTATTTTCATTTTGCCTGACTTTTAAGGCTGCAGCTGACTTTTTTGTTAATCTAAAAGAAAATGTTTATTAATTGTTACCAGGGATTTTTCACATCATATACCTAAAACAGGGTCATTTTGGGATGAAGAATGCATTAGTGGCTTTGTCTGTTTCAGATTTGGCACATCGCAGCCTCAAAACTACTAAAATGAAATAGAGAGTCATGAAACTGCTGAATCTCTCCTCTGCTCTTCCCCCCAAATCACCCTGCCACCCAAATCACTTAATTTAAATTGGCTCACTCAGGAGTATTCATCTGAAATAGAATGAGATTTATGTATTTTTCAGGGATGCCCTGTTTCATTCAGTTCGCCAGGCAATTAAAACTTCCAGAATCAGAGAGAATTTAAAAAACCTGTTACAGGCTGTTTCCACGTTTGGTTGCACAAAGATATGTTTAAGAGCAGGAATTTTACAGAACTGTGATTCCCTGCTCATAAAAAGCCATTTGCAAATGTATAATTATACTGTATATGTATATAAACACAAGAATGACCATGTTACAGAATCACAGAATGGTAGGGGTTGGAAGGGACCTCAGGAGATCATCCAGTCCAACCCCCCTGCTAGAGCAGGTGCCCCCAGAGACGGGTGCACAGGAACGCATCCAGGCGGGTTTTGAATCTCTCCAGAGAAGGAGGCTCCACAACCGCCCTGGGCAGCCTGTGCCAGGGCTCTGTCACCCTCACAGTAAAGAAGTTCTTCCTCATGNCTCTCCAGCCTGTCCAGGTCACGCTGAATGATATTCATTCAAATATTCATTCAAAACAAGTAAGTGTCCATGCAGCCCCATGCCTCATCTCCAGTGGTGGCAGCTCCCTGACTCATCCATGCTCTCGGGGTGAAGCAGCTCAGGGGACACAGATACTGATCATCTTAGTGGGGATGAGATTTATTAAGGCCAATTTGAGCATCAGAGAAAGCTTAAAACGTAATTCCACCCCGAGAAACACACATCCTCGTGTACCACAAGGGGACATAGTACAAATGGTAATAACTCCATGAATGTCTGGTATACAGAGCTATTTGTGTATCATTAATACAGATACTGTCCTAGTCTTCCTAACAGTGTAAATTTTTAATTGAATTTTCATTGAAGTAGTAAGTATTTATTTTTAAGTGGTTTATTCAATTATATATTAGATTAATATTTAACCAGAGAGCTAACCTTCAGAAGAAAAAGAAGAGGAAAACAGCTCCTGATACAAAGTTTGAAATCTCTAAGCAGCAATTTAAGGCATTTTACTAGCTGGTATACAACTATCTAAGAAATTGCAGCTAATTACTACTGTTACTATTCCCAGCTGACTAGCAGTTTACTACATAAAATAACTAAGATGTAGTAGAAAACTAACTAATTATTGACATGTCTGATGGAAAAAATTTTTTTAATATTGTGAACTGTGCATTCTTGTAACTGATAATTTTCAGAATAAATATTTTGGCATAAATAAAGCCCTTCCCAAGCTGTGGCTGCAGAAGAGAGATGTTACCCAGAAGTTTATCTTGAAAATTGTCTATTTTATATTCCACACAATTTCCACAAAATGCTTGCCTCAGCCAAACACATCTTCTTTTCTCCAAAATAAGATGAATTTTGGTCTTCACTTGTACTGACGATTTTGTGATATACCCTATAAGGNCACAAGGGCACATTGCTGTCTTATGGTGAACCTACTGTTGACCAGCACTCCCAGGTCCTTCTCCGCAGAGCTGCTCTCCAGCAGGTCAGCCCCCAACCTGTCCTGGCACACGGGGTTGTTCCTCCCCCGGTGCAGGACCCTACACTTGCCCTTGTTGAACTTCACCAATTTTCTCTCTGCCCAGCTCTCCAGCCTGTCCAGGTCACGCTGAATGATATTCATTCAAATATTCATTCAAAACAAGTAAGTGTCCATGCAGCCCCATGCCTCATCTCCAGTGGTGGCAGCTCCCTGACTCATCCATGCTCTCGGGGTGAAGCAGCTCAGGGGACACAGATACTGATCATCTTAGTGGGGATGAGATTTATTAAGGCCAATTTGAGCATCAGAGAAAGCTTAAAACGTAATTCCACCCCGAGAAACACACATCCTCGTGTACCACAAGGGGACATAGTACAAATGGTAATAACTCCATGAATGTCTGGTATACAGAGCTATTTGTGTATCATTAATACAGATACTGTCCTAGTCTTCCTAACAGTGTAAATTTTTAATTGAATTTTCATTGAAGTAGTAAGTATTTATTTTTAAGTGGTTTATTCAATTATATATTAGATTAATATTTAACCAGAGAGCTAACCTTCAGAAGAAAAAGAAGAGGAAAACAGCTCCTGATACAAAGTTTGAAATCTCTAAGCAGCAATTTAAGGCATTTTACTAGCTGGTATACAACTATCTAAGAAATTGCAGCTAATTACTACTGTTACTATTCCCAGCTGACTAGCAGTTTACTACATAAAATAACTAAGATGTAGTAGAAAACTAACTAATTATTGACATGTCTGATGGAAAAAATTTTTTTAATATTGTGAACTGTGCATTCTTGTAACTGATAATTTTCAGAATAAATATTTTGGCATAAATAAAGCCCTTCCCAAGCTGTGGCTGCAGAAGAGAGATGTTACCCAGAAGTTTATCTTGAAAATTGTCTATTTTATATTCCACACAATTTCCACAAAATGCTTGCCTCAGCCAAACACATCTTCTTTTCTCCAAAATAAGATGAATTTTGGTCTTCACTTGTACTGACGATTTTGTGATATACCCTATAAGGTATGCCATAATCCCTTTAAAGAAAAACTGAAGCCATGCTGCAGAAGTTATAGGCACATCTCACAAATGTGATTCTTGCAGTTTTCTTCTTTGCCTGTTTTGGAGGGAGGGCAGATGGTTAGTTGTGCCTCTTAATACAAATCTAGGTTTTTTCTGAAAGCTAGCCTTACTCCACATCTGGCCTTTTCCATCTGAATGGGAAAGAAAAATGCAAGAAAGAAAATGACTATCAATATGACCTACTAAAAATGCACATGCTCATTGTACCTCAGCATTTCAAAAATACTAATTTCTACCGAAAAAAGATTCGACCAGGCCTTGCTGGTTTTGGTCTTAACTGTTCTCCTCCCCAGACTCTGCATTTTAAGTACTGTCAGTCATCTGTCATTCCATGACTTTAAAAGCAGCTATCACAAATGAAGACTACACTCAGACCATGTTTCAAGTATAATCTGTATCAGACTGGAAACTTGGATGTGAAAAGTGTGGCTACATCAAAAAAGATAAGCTGCCTTTTCGTTGCTGAGGTGAAAAACATCTGAGGCTATGAAGAAAGGAAGAAATAAGGAATTCTGGACCCAAATTGCAATATTGCAATATTTGGACAAACATCAAACACGGACAAGCTCACATGAATATTTAATGAATAATATTTCAGAAAATTAAAAGCACATAAAACCATGAAAGAAGGAAGAATTCTGCAATGTGTGGCAAAACCTACAGTGAGGACATGAAGATCTTATCTGAAAACTCAGTATATGGAGATTTATACTTACAAGATGGTTGTATTTGTGAATTACAGAGTCACAGAATGGTAGGTGTTGGAAGGGACCTCAGCAGATCATCTAGTCCAGCCCCCCTGCTAAAGCAGGTGCCCCCAGAGCAGGTTGCACAGGAACGTGTCCAGGCGGGTTTTGAATATCTCCAGAGAAGGAGACTCCACAACCACCCTGGGCAGCCTGTGCCAGTGCTCTGTTACCCTCACAGTAAAGAAGTTCTTTCTCACGTTCAGGTGGAACTGCCTGTGCTCCAGTTTGTGCCCGTTGCCCCTTGTCCTGTTGCTGGGCACCACTGAAAAGAGTCTGGCCCCATCCTCTTGACACCCACCCTTTAGATATTTATAAGCATTGATGAGATTCCCTCTTGAATGATTTACTACATGGCCATTAAGCAATTGTTCAGCATGTTTTGGAGAAATATTGATTTATGACAACACAGGAATCCTAGATATGTTCAACTGGCACAAGTACATATTTTGCTCTCCAGAAATACTTCTAAAATTGCCAGAAAAATCCTCATTAGTGTAATTAAAAGACTGATTATATGTTTTAGGGTCCTGTGGCTACTTCTTAAAGAACAGTTTCATGTACTTCCCACTTCTTCTCACACAGGATTCCAGATTTGCAAGAAAATTTGATCTTTTTTACTATAAGCTTGACACTCAAAATCAGTACACAAGATCTGATAAAAAGCAGACACTAGTGACATTTTTCAGCTACAACGTTGACACAGTGCAGAAAGACTGAAATCCTTGCATTTATTCTCCATTCTCTGAGGAATTAAAGAACTCACTGTGTTATAAACATTTTCCTTCCTCAAAAAACGGCCTGGTGTTGGATGAAAAGTCTTGAACCACACCGAGGTCAGTCACTGAGCATCAATGTGGTACTGGGACCGCCCTGTACTGTGCATGTTCTGTCTGAAGCAGTTTTGGCAAGTGTGATGGAAAGGGGTGCAGAATCACATCTAAAAGCCCAAGAGCAGGGAAGAGACTGTCACTGTTATTCTAGTGTGTAGAGTGATGTACTTCTTGAAGACAATTTGAACTCCACAAGTAACTGCCCATGACAATGCAGCTTCCATTATAATCACATTGTAATGGCAATATGGTATGGCAAGGGCACCCTAGCAAAACCTTAACTACACCAAATAGGAAAATGCATGGACTTATCACTGACAAACTGCAAGCTAAAGTATCATAACACAATGGGCAGATGGCAATTCTTCATTTCTGCAGCTTAAGAATTTCAGTAACTATTTATCTTCAGATTCCTAAAACAGTATTGTGGAGCTCTGTGTTAAAAATGTAAATAAAAGCCCTGACAAGTTTGGGTTTTCTTAAAAAAATTATATTTAATTAGTAACTTTTTTACTTGTTAAAAAGGAAGTAAAAGCTTATGTCATACAACAGTGACAACTGAAAACTGAAGCTTTAATATGGAGGCAGGCTTTTATCAACTTCAGAGTGTTTCTGTTACTGTTCTGAGTAGGCAACAATTATCCATGCTGCCCTTGTGAAGGTTACTATACTTAGCAGTGGGTAGAGATGAAAGAGAAATCATTTTCTTAGTGACGAAACCTTGATCTGGCACAAGTGACTCAAACAAACAAAGGTGCCAGTCACAGTAATTGCTACATCAGTTAATACATGTTGGGATAAACATAAAAAAATCAATTTCTACTCATATTTTCCCTGTGTTCGGGGACAGGAGGGCATCTTTACTACTGGCTCATTATATACAGATATTTCAACAGAATGTTTATGCATCTCTTGTAAGAAGCAGCAATTTGCACAAAGCAAGCAGCAATTTGTACAAAGTAAGTGAACCCCAACACAACACACTTCTTGGCTGCTAACTGGTACTAATAAAATAATTCCTTTTAACTCCGCATTTCAAATTATTTGATACTTGCACTCTACAATCAAAGATTGAAAACACATACTAAAGACATCCCTGAAATGCTCTGCTTACAAACACACCCTGAAGTTCTTGGAACAATTATAATGCCTGCATACAACTCATTAGATGGATACTGAACAAGTTATTATATTTCAAAATTTTAGTGAAGCAGAATAAGACAGACACAGCCAACAAGCTGGAGCATGATGGGAACACAAGAATGCTGTCAGAGTCAGAACCTTTTGGGAGAAAGAGGGCAGCTCAGCCAGCATTTTATCAGTCCCCACACAAAAGGAATGGAAGACTACACAGGAAGCAAAACACAAAATGTCAGGCCTGTTGCGGAGCAGAGCTTCAAAGTCTGCAATGATGTAAAAGAAGTGCCAAAAACCAGCAGGAATGTTAATGAAACTAACATGCTATTTAATAAACCTCCCCCTGCCAGTTTATCAAAACAAACACAAGCAAGGCAGAAGAATGAAAAAAAAATTCCGGTTCATATATGCCAATTCTCCTTCCAGACACAACCCCCCTCCCTTTCTTATGTGCCGTAATTTTAAGGGAAGTTAATAGTGAATATTACTATTAATAAAAATATCAACCCAGACATCCAAATTTCTTCACTTTTTATTATCACTGAGCTATTCTTGAACTAATTTGCACTTACTCTTCATTTGCAGTGCACAATAACTGACCCATCTTTTTGCTCAAGTATCGGAAGACTGTAGTCTGAACCTGATGTCTGTTCAGGGCACAGACACTTAGTGGAGATAACCCTGGCTGGTGACTGGTGCTAGAAGCAGACTCCTACTGAAACTTCCCTGGAGACTTGCACCTGGTTCTGTTTTTCTCCAGTATTTGGAAAGACACTACTTATAGAATCACAGAATCATTTAGGTTGGAAAAGACCCTTAAGATCATCGAGTCTAACTGTAAAGCTAACACTGCCAAGTCCACCACTAAACCATGTCCGTAATTGCCACATTGTCTTTTAAATACCTCCAGGGATGGTAACTCAACCACTTCCCTGGGCAGCCTGTTCCAATGCTTGATAACCCTTTTGGTGAAAAAATCTTTTGTCCTATCTCTTGCTCCTCGGCTGAAGAAACTGACCCCCACCTCGCTACAACCTCCTTTCAAGGTAGTTGTAGAGAGCCATCAGGTCTCCCCTCAGCCTCCTCCAGACTAAACAACCCCACTTCCCTCAGCTGCTCCTCATAAGACTTGTGCTCTAGACCAGCTTCATTGCACATCTTTGGACACACTCCAGCACCTCAATGTCTTTCTTGTAGTGAGGGGATGAAAACTGAACACATTATTTGAGGGGTGGCCTCACCAGTGTCGAGTACAGGGGGATAATCACTTCCCCAGTCCTGCTGGCCAAACTATTTCTGATATGAGTCAGGATGCTGTTGGTCTTCTTGGCCACCTGGGCACACTGCTGGCTCATATTCATCTGCCTGTCAACCAACACCCCTAGGTCCTTTTCCACCAGACAGCTTTCCAGCCACTCCTCCCCAAGCCTGTAACATTGCATGGGGTTGTTGTGACCCGAGAGCAGGACCCAACACTCAGGCCTTGTTGAACCTCTTACCATTAGCCTCGGCACATCAATCCAGCCTTATCCCTCTGCAGATCCTCCCTACCCTCAAGCAGATCAACACACCCAACCAACTTGGTGTAGTCTGCAAACTTGCTGAGGGTGCACTCAATCCCCTCATCCAGATCATCGTAAAGAGAACTGGCCCCAATACTGTGCCCTGGGCAACACCAATTGTGCCTGGCTGCCAACTGGATTTAGCTCCATTCACCACAACTTTTTGGGCCTGGCCATCCAGCCAGTTTTTTACCCAGAGAAATATATGCCTGTCCAAGCCATGGGCAGCCAGTTTCTCCAGGAGAATGTTACGGGAAATGGTGTCAAAGGTCTTACTAAAGTCCAGGTAAACAACATCCACAGTCTTGCCCTCAACGACTAAGCAGGTCACCTTGTCACAGAAGGAGATCAGGTTAGTCAAGCAAGTCCTGCCTTCCATAAACCCATGCTGTCTTGCCCTGATCACCTTGTTGTCCTGTATGTGCCGCGTGATGGCACTCAAGATGATCACCTCATAACCTTCACCGGCACCAAGGTCAGACTGCCAAGCCTGTAGTTCTCCAGATCCTCCTTCTGGACCTTCTTGTAGATGGGTGTCACGTTGGTTAACCTCCAGTCAACTGGGACTCCTCAGTTAGACTGCTGATAAATTATGAAAAGTGGCTTGGTGAGGACTTCTGCCAGTTCCCTCAGTACCCATGGGTGGATTCCATCTGGTCTGATAGACTTGTGTGTGTCTAAGTGGTGTAGCAGGTCACTAACCATTTCCCCTCAGATTATTGGGGGCTTCATTCTGCTCCCCATAATGGCAGAGAGCATTATGACAGAGAAGGTCTATTTTATTCATTTCTATCGCAGCTAATAAATCCAATCCCTGAAAAATTGTTCATTCAAAGTGAGGCATTTAGGAGCCCTACATCAACTTGGCTTCTCCCTGAATAGAACCACATATTTCAGATTTTTAGACTTTGAGCTTCCTGTAGTTCATTGTGTCATGTGTTAGTACCCTGGTCAGTGCTGCCTATTCCTTGTGATTTTTTTTCTCAGTTAGTCAATGATTGTTTCCCATATCATAAACACTGTAACTACCCTTAAGATATCCTCTTTCTCTAAAATTTGACAGCCCTGAAATTCAACATAGGATCTGAAAATCACGTGGCGCTTTTACTGTTTTGCATTTTGCATGTGAATAAAGGCTTCTGGTAGTCAAATGATTTCTGTAGTGATACTGGTGCAACACTGGTGACATTTGTATGCTTGGGCAAGTGTCACTGATAGGTCTTAACACTGGCATTTTGCAAGCAATTTCGCTTCCATAAAAGACAGAGGAATACAAGCAAAAAAATTACATTCTCTGCTTTCTTTAGAGTTCTGTTTGTTCTACAGTCATAACTAGGAATGAAATGCTGCATCAGTTTATTTTGACCATTAGTGTTAGAAGGACTAATTTTGATCATGTTAAAGACATAGAAATGCTGAAAAAGAAGTTTTAATCACATATTTAAGTGACAAAGAACAACTGCAACTCTGACCCAAGAGAGTTAGCCATTTGACTACTTTAGGGACACCAACTGAAATTGGAACTTTTCAGCTGGACCTTTAATTATTAGAAATGTAGACAGACTTTACGCTCTCTCAGGACTCCCTGTCTCTCTCTTTTTGTGACAAAGAACAAATTTGAAGGCACTAGTCTATAAGACATGAACTAAGAAATTTATTTTATCCAGGGTGAATCCAGAAGGAAAACTTTTCATCTTGTAATTAATCATATATTAATTAATATAATGGAATAACTCACTGATGGATCCTTTGTTGGCTGAATGGAGCAGTATAGCAGTCATTCTCCTCCAGATCTGGCAGTGTCTCCTTGTCCAGTCTCATTGGCTTTCTAGGTAACCATCCTCGAAACCTGCTTATTTGTTTCTCGATCCTGCAGCACATGAAAAGTGTGAGCATTTGAGATAGTGTTTTTTCATTACATTACAGACCACTTACAAAGAACACATGCTGGCAAACTAGGCCACTTAATATTTACAACTAGAAAAGATCATTTTGACTTTTTCAAGGCAGATCAAATTATACATGCTGCACTTGATTATTAATAACCATCTTTCAGCAGAGAAGCATCTTATTTGTCTCAACAGAAAAAAATGCTGATGGTACATGCGGCTATAAATCTTATTAAGCCCAGTAAGCTCTTGGCAACTCTCTAAACCTTTACTTCTCAGTTTTTCAGTTACTTTAAATTTCAGGCTTAATTGACACATTAGACTTTGGACATAGAAACATTAGAACAGCAGAGACCGTGACGGAGAGCTTTGGCAGCTAAATCCCAGCAACTTGCATCCCTTTACTGCTCTCTGTACAGATTCTTACCTCGCAATTGATGCTATAAAAAATAGGCTACTTCGTTCATTTGGTTCAATTGTAGTGTCTTGCAATACTACAACCTCCACAAAACCAAAATACTCAGCATAGAGATTAATAGGTGGCTGCTACACAGATTCTATGTTTAGAAGGTGAAAACAAACTAAGATTAAGCTGAAGAAAGGGCATAACTGCAAGTGCACACATACAAAAATGCTCACTGAAATGAAGGGAAAGGGAAGAATCAGAGATGATTAGAGAAGAAAATCTAAACCAAATTCAAATCCAAAGGGAAATGTTATAAAGAAAAACACATAAGAAAGATGAGATGTCTGGCACAATGAGCCCTACAGCCTCAGAAGTTCCTAAACCTTCAAGTCCTGATCAGTGATCCCTGCCTGCAAAAATCATAGACTACAAATTATGGACTATGCATATACTTAAGTCAGTGGATGAATCTTTCCAGGACTGGAGCTAAATTGGCATCCTTTGAACTTTAAGTCCAGTTCTGGATGAAGCTCAATGACTGGAAACGTAGTTGTTTCTTTTCTTTTGAGAGAAGTGAGTGCAATAACTCTGCGACCAGCAAATGCTGTGAACTCTGCACAGTCTCTTTGTGGGAGTGCAATCCATACCCAAACAGCTGAGTGAGTGGGAAAGTGACATGAAATTATTATATACTTTCATTTAAAATACTTATAATATTTCCTGGAATATTTCCTGGAACGTTCTCCCATCAGGTATTTTTATCTTGGATAAGAAAGCTAATGCTATTTTTTAAATGCAGGCACATTTAAAAATTGTAAACAGATTAGTTCTACTTGTTTTGCTACCATTTGTGTATTCCCATTCTGGAAATAGCATGTGAGGGCAGGGGGGCAAATTTACCATCGGTAATGTTTGGAAGAACTGGAATATGTATGTGAACATAACATAGGACATACACTAAATTAATCCTAAACTCTTCAAGGGCAGTGTTTGCACTGGCCCAGCAGTTCAGAGTGCAGGAGGAGGTAGTTTGCAAATGTCTGAGACTTAGTGCAGGCGAGATGTCAGTTTGTGGTGCTGTAAAGGCCCTGACCAACTGTAACTCTCCAGTTGCAGCATCCAGCCTGACAGCCTTGAGCTAGTCTGTGCAGACACCGATAGGAATGACAAGGGAAAAGTATGTTCTCTCCAGGGGATTCCCTCTCTCCTGGCCTCCATTTTTCCCTCTGTAAAGGCCACAAGCTCTGCATCACTGTGTATTCGGCAGGCTTAGTGACTCTGGGTACAGAAAAGAAGAGAGAAATCAGGCAGGTTTTCTAAATATCCCATTCCATGCTTATTATTTGTTGACTAAAATCGTTTGAATTCTCTAAGTTATTAACATCCTTGCTAATCTGCAATCCTTTCCCACTCATCCTGCAAGTCAATGTGCACTTTTGAGATATGTGTGCTGCAGGTTTATCAGACCATGCATGCATGCACAGCACACACAGAGTGCTTTCCACACCTAAGAGCAATGCATTATTCATGTTGGCTTCTCACTGAGCGTACCCAGAATTTGACTGGTTTGCCATTCCCAAGGCTCAGATTACTTGGCACGCTCAGTGAACCCACTCCTTCCCTGCTGGCAAACAGGTCTGAAAGGGCTGCAAAGCCTTTCTGCAAGGCTGAGAACAAACAGTATAGCAAAGCCATCCCTAGGGAAAAACTCTCTAGTTCTCTCCTTGGACAAGAAAAATGACCAAAAAATGTCCAAATGGCCGCTCCAACAGCACCATCAGCCAGCAGTGCAGGCTTTAAACTCTACAGGAACAACTCTTAAAAAAAAAAAAGCTGAAAGACTAGTGTTGGTGTGAACAAAAACAGACACATACCGTCTCTTACAACTGCTTCAAGGCTAACCCATGCCTCACCTTCCCTTATGGAGAAGCTTATATACTCAGCTGAATAGGGAAATGATGTTTGGAAGGCAGAGCAACCTACACAGGAACAATAGATTGCATGGAGTGATGAGGTACTATAGAGTTAGCCACAACGAAAAAAAGAGAGTGGAAGATTTGATTATAATACCCTTCTTAAAATCCTCCTTTAAAACACTTGTTAGCCTCATACGGCAAAAATTAATCCTCTATAATTCACATAGTGTCTCAGAATCTCTTCCACTTCAGTCCTGTCCCTGCTCTCCAGGTCTAGTCTTTATGCAGTATCCTCTTTCTGAAGATACATATCATGCTTAACTCACACACAGGTTTCTCAAATAATTTCAAAGAAACTGGTTTATCACTAGGAAGTGGGGTAGGGATAGAATAATTTTTTCAAAGGAAAAAGGAAGTTAGGGGAAAAAAATGTTTTTAATCACTGCTAGTTTTTATCTCTGGCTCAGCTTTGATAGAGCTTAATGTGTATTGTAGTGCTAGCTATTGTCTTAGTTTAGTTTTTAACCACAATGCAGGTAGAGTCCTAGGTACTGTACAGGTACCCGATACCCCTCCTTTTCTGCAGAATATATGAGGAGAGTTTTGTTATTTGAAATTTTGGGATCAGTAGAATTTTTCAGAGAGAAGATTCAAGTCAGATTGACAAGTTGCAAGTGACTTGCTGTGGGCTTTACCTTGTAACAAAATTAATCTTTAAGATCAGTTTTGCCTGAATCACAATATAATGTTTGGCTGAGTGCAAAAAAATGGACCAAGGCTTCAGTTACTTGTAATCTTCACTGAACTAGGAGTAGAGGAAATAGATACTTTTATTGAAGATGTATATCTGATTTTCACATAAATGAAAATAAAGCTGACTATGTTTTCTTTTTATCCACTGGGACAATTCAGTTATAGCTTTTCCGCCTCAAGTAGCTATTTATAGACCTGAACATAAAAATCGAATTTAGCCAAGTGTTGTCATCACTCAGTAACTAAAATACCAGAAAAAGATCATACCTTTTCCCATACTGACTTCAAATCACATCTTGACTCATAAGGAAATGAATGTAAAGCAAAATTTCATACACTACATATAAATGTTCATCTAGTCCTTCCTTTTAATCTATTGCTTTAGTCAAAGCAGCCATGTCTTAATTAAAATCAAGACAAATTCCAAAGTTAACTGGCCCTATAGTATTCATCATGAGATGGGGATTGAAAGTGGAGAGCATCAACAAGCTTTAGAAGAACTGCATGTGTCTATTAGCCTGTGCCAACTAGGTAAGATGTCTGAACTCCACAAAGAGCCCATTTGGTTCTTACTAATATAAAGAAGCAAATACTATAATGTGAGATCAATGCTGGTGCACTCAAGTCACCAGCAGAGTGTGATGGAATTTAATACACAAAATGCTTTTTAATATACTCATACAGCAGAGTGATAATATGTGATTTGTTTTCCCATGGATGTTCATCTACTGACATTAGCTGTAGACTGATACAGCTGTTTACTCCAAAATGCAGATTTTTCAAAGGTAATTCTTCTCTCTCAGAGGTTTATGGGAGTTTTTCCACTGACCTCAGAGTAAGACAGTAAATCAAATGCTAGACCATTTTGAAAACTCCATCAATAGCACTGTGGCGTTAAATGTCAACATACAATCCGGTCTTTGCTAAGCCTGTATATTTTTTAGGCTTTTTGGAGACATTTTCATTTAATTGTCCAAGGTATCAAAAAGAAAATGCAAACTGTGGCACTGGAAGATTTTCATTACGTTAAGTCAGGCATAAAACATCACCTTAGAGATATTTAATAACTGAGTGAAAGCACTTCAAAGATTCTTGAAAAATACTCATCTCTCAAGCTCAATAACGCTACACCAGAGGTGAGCTTAGTTCATTGCCTTCCTATCTACCAGCCAAGTACTAAGCACTCTCATAGAGGAAGCAATAAATAAATAATGTCATCACTACTACAAGTAAGCAAGGTGCATGGAAATGAAAAAAAAAACAAACCCATAACTGTGGTATTTTAACCCCAAGAAACTTCCTAATGAGCTACACAAAAAGAAAGACAGTGTTTGCACTTAAAAGACTTCATCAATTGAAAAATATTTCCTTATTCCTAAAAAAGGCAACACTGACAAAATTAATTGCCTCTTTCATATGGCAGATGCCTTAAAAATGTAACTTCTGTATTTGTTTTTGAACACGTCCTAGTGTGTAGTCACTCTCTCCATCCCTCCTACAAACACAGCTAATCTAAACTTTCCCTTCCAGCTTGACCTTAACCATTGCTTTTGTTATTGAGTCCAAATGAACATAAGCTGGACTGGTATAAGAATTGTACTCACCTATTCATGAACTTGTATCGGCGGTGCAGGTAATAGATTTTTCTCCTGGAAGAACAGCAAAAATGAAGCCAGTCGAGAAAACCCATCGTCAGTTACAGTATGAACTAGCAAGGAAGGAAAGGAGATTGAAGACAGAAGCCTGTAAGAGGTGAAGGAAGAGACTAAAAGAGAGATTAACAGAACTGTCACAGGAAGCCACACAGACTCTGGTGGCATTTGGATTGCAAGGCGGTCATCATTTTCCCATTGTCTTCTCTTTTTCTGCTAGTTGTCATGTGTGAAAGACAGGGACCCAAAGATGCTTCTATTTCAAAGAAGTCCATAAACTGTTGCAGGAGCTTTATAGGCCTGATACAAACATGGACAAATTATCTGACATCCACTAGTGAATTACTAAAACTGCATTGGGTGAAACACAAACGGAATCACTTAGAAAAGCCAGGATAGTTGTACCTGATGCTGCAATACACTGTAACACATGCAGTACCAACCAGGACCAGGGCTTGTTGTTGGGGTAACATCCCGTAAAACAGAATATAGGCTACACAAGCAAATGAGCATGTGCTCGGCAGCCCTCTGCCCACCCCCCGAGTATGCAGCCAATCTCTCTGCCCCTCATACAGGCACAGCTGACTTCTGTTGTCGGTGCAATAAGCTGTGTGGCAGTTCGTGAGGGGAACCAGTGAGCAGACGAGGGTGCACGAGCAGACACATGCTGACCACACTCTTGGCCTGCTTTCTGACCAGCCCTGTAGGGCTCACATTGCCTGGGGCAGGCAGGCAGAGCGTTCCCTAACCCTCCCATGTAGATCCAGAACAGTGAGCCCACCTCCTGTCCCACTCTGCTGCTGGCAGCTCTCGTTCTCCTCATACGTGCCTATAACAGCACAGCTGTCAGGATTTGACCCATCATCTTCAGCAGAAAGATCATATCTTCATGAGAGTTAAGAAAATCTGAGGGCTTTTAGGTGTAGGTCTGGGGCTGATACGCCTTACTAGAAGATTTGGGTGCCTGCCTGAACTCCAGTATCCTCCTGCAGAGGCTTTGTCATCCGTGGAGGTCATTGTTAACTCAGGGTGGTTTCTATATATTCTGAGAGGTTCCATGGTGTAACACTGAACTGTACCACTTCTGGAAAATGGAGGGCTCACACCACACTTTTCATTCTGAATATTTGTGTATATTGAATGTACTGTAGGAATGCTGTTAGGCCTTGGAAGAAAGCATGGTTGGGAGCTTTCTAAAATAAGACAGCACTGATGCTTTATAAACTATAGAAAAAAACCTGGTTAGAATTCCACGTTAATTTTCAGAACTCAGATTTCAAATAACACATAATATTTTGACATATTTTTGTTATCAGTGTCCATATTGTGCTGGGGAAATGAAATTTTAAAAACAATTTCATGTTGGCCAGCCGCCTTTGGCCAACTCCTACGCAAGATTATTTATCTTGCTCTACGTAGCAGAAGCAGAGAAGGGTCAAAGCTAATTGTTTCTGAAGATGCCGTGCAATTCTTGATTTTGCTTCAAACATTCGGAGGTATCCATTGTTTTGGCATCCCTGCTTTGAAACAGCAAGCATTTTATTCACTGATGTGTGGACCTTGGACAATTCCAACCCAAAATATCAGGAGCTGTAAGCAACCAGCAGCCCTTAAAACAAGGGGTCAGACAAAGGCACCTGGAAACAGGCAGTCTAGACTAGGGGACATTGTGTAAAATGCTAGTCCATGTTTTTAAATGGAAAACAGTACTGTTGCTCTTAAAATAAAATATAAAATCCTGCCCAGCAGACATTAGTAAATCACCATTATTTGCTTTTAACAATACGGTAATAATTCTTTCTCTCTGAGTGTAGAAAGAATGAAGCTGTGGTCCTGAAGCAGGTCAAGAAACCTTTAGTATTCTTGATGCTTTCTACGTAACCTGTATGACATCTACTTTGCTGTCTACTAAGAGATAGATTTTAAAAAAGGGACTTCAGATCAGGAAAGAATAAGCTGCTCACAGTGACTAAAACCTGAGTTCCTGGTGTATTTCTTAATCATGAGACCTTATCCTCCTACTGGGGCAGGTTCATCTCAAGGAATGCCACAGAAGTCAGAAAAGGTATTCTTTTGGCCCAGCCCACTGTTTCTATGGCTAGAACACTTTTTAAAAGGAATACTAATACCTTGCAATGACTTGTGATAACTTTTATATTTTTCTCTTTATCACTAAAAGCACAAGAAAGAACAGTTTAAGTTTTGCTGTGAAAATGAAAACCAAAATACATACAGAATAAGCCTGCAATTTTGTCCTTAATTCATACCCATTTTTCCTAGCAAGTTCGGTACTGCTATGGCTTGTCTCATATCAGAGGCATTCTATGTCCTTAAGTAAGAAGAAAACAGGAACAAAAATCCTACAAAGGACACCAACTCACTAGTTGCATATTCTGGGTCTGATCCTTTCCTTGTTCAGGAGTAATTCCATTAAAATCAATGGAGTTACGCATCTATAAACCCTGGTAACTGAAAGAAGAATCAAGACCTCTCAGTTCATTGGTTTTGGTCAGTTCCAGTGTAAGTCTTTATGCTATTTTAACAGTTCTGATAACCAGCAGAGTAAAATTAATATTTTACATAGAAAATTTCATAGCCCAACATGCAAATAATATTAAATAAATGATAAAAATAATCTGAATGACAATACGGAATAAATTTGGTTATCAGTAGCATTTAATAGTTCTTTATTTTCTCCACAGAAAAAAGCATTTATAGTCTGAATTGTTCTCCTATTAGGTGGGATACTTATTTATAATCTGTATTTCCATAATTACACACTATATAAGCAATTTATAGGTGCTGAACATACCAGATACGTCCAACAGACATGCACCTTCTGTGCTGCCTTACGTACCTGGATCTTCTTGACCTCCCATTGATTTCAATGAAATGTCCATTTAAAAAACAGCAGCGCACAAGTATGCAGGGGGCTCCAGCATTGAAGGGGTTAAAGGGCCTAAGGATAGAATACCCCATGAAAACAGCTGCACTGCTACAGCTCAACTTAATTTCAAACCAGTATTGTACTGAAATTGCAGGCATTTACAAGAAACAGCAATGAATATGATATCTAAGGCACTCTTTATATTTTCTAAAGATGTGTGGTATCTCATAAAAGAGCTTTTCCCAGTGCATTTTGGTGTTATCATTACATTAGCTTTACAGTACAGAGTGACTTTGGAGGTTGAGACAAAATACAACTACACCTACCTGAAAGGCATTCTTACATTCATTAGTTCAGCGTATTTGCCCAGGACCTCCCAAGGAGCATGCAGCTTCACAAAGATGATGTCGCTGTTTGTTAGAGATGACTGCAAAAGAAAAACAAAACAGCCACCACAGCTTACTTTTTGAAGTAAAAAAGAAAGAAACTGTGGTCAGTGACCAACATCTATTTTTCTGGTCTTATGCCCCACTTCTCTCTTTCTGATTCTTCCTCAAGCACATATAGTTCCATCAGTATTTTCTCAATTTGCTTTCCTTCTAGTTTCCTGAAAGCCATGCTGTGACTCCCTTTTGGTGTATATGCATTTCCTTCACGTGGAAAGGAGGACATGGAGGGGAGGCTGATGTGCAGTTGCGCGTTACCCAAGTGTGAGGTGGGAACAAGGTTGGTGAGTAAATCTGCATCTGGAAGCTTGGTCCTGAACTTCAGCTAAAAGCAAAATGGCAAGTCAGGATGTGATTCTGCCAATTGACCTTGTTTTCAGCATTCACACAGAAGTGCAGACACATATGGCAATCAACAAAAGTTTGTATGACAGTGTAGTCTCATTGTATTTGCCCCATATGGACAACTAACAAAGTTCCAGCTACAGAGCCATGGTCTCCAGCTCCCCTTCCTCCAGCTTCACTCTTGACTACATGAATTCTGAATGTTAGAACTGAAGCCAGTGGGGAAAAAGGAAATCTGATGCTACCTACAGCATAGTATTGTACAGGTTTGTTGCCCAGGAAAGCCAAGGGCCATGACTATGCCACCAAGATCTCTTTGCAGTGCTCCCGTCTTCTTTTCTATGGGTCTATGTAGCTTGGAGAGAGCTTTATATAAGGTATTAGCACGACAAAGGCTGTTACCTAACAGAAGGCTCTCTGGCGAAGAACAGAAAATATTCAGTAAAGAGGGGAAGGGGAGAACTTCAGCTCTGTTTGCACTCAGGAGGAGAAATAGTACTTTACAAGAAAGCTACAGCAGGGTTGGCTGAAGCCAATGTGAGAACACAGACAGACACATGTTAATACTGTAAGATGCATTGGTCAAATTCTAATGGAAATCAATTAATTTCTCATAAAATTGCATACAATACAGCTTTAGACAACTAAATGGATCACATTAACAGGGAAAACTACTACAGACTGAGTTCAAGGAATACCCAGGAAATGAATAAAGGTGTACAAGGTATGAGAAAAGGAAAATCAGACTGATAAAACAAGGCAAGAAAATTGTTAGCTGGCTTTAGGGATTATTTTCTAGTTTTTTAGACATTGCACTATATTCAATGTTTCTCACATTAATGCTTGGTTAATACAACTTACTGGGAGTTCTTAAATCTAGTACTGTTTATCTGGAAGCTACAGCGACTATATGGGTGCGAGGCTGACGTTTGTACTTTCGATGCCTAGTTGATTCTTCCCTCTACTATCCCGATAGATGCTGAAATTATTGAAACTGCTATATCATTTTCATGTCCCTAGAGTGGCTAAAACATTATTACTAGTTTGTGAAGTGATAGGAATGAAAGCTCTAACAGTTAAGATACATATATATGATTTTCTTGAGCACCGGAAAAAAAAAGAGAAAAACCAACCCAATCCAGTCACTACAGAGTTAACATTTTTTTAAACAAATAGAATATTGGAATCTTCAAAAACTGACACAGAGAAATATTAATACCCAAAGTACTACTGGCCTTCATGAAAAATTTATTTAGTGCATAGTGGAACAAGTGACTTTTTGGTATTAAAAAATTCAGAAAAAAACCTTGCTGTTCTTTTGCTGATGACTTTCTGAAAAATATTTCAACATGAAATGATACAACAACAACAAAATGCTCACAGGAGACTTGCTTCAGAGACAATTAATTCAGTTCTACTCTTTCCATTGACTTTTATGGATTCTAAATCAGGCCTCTAACGACATTTTTCTTTATAGGTACATTTCACAAATTATCTTTTATTTTCTCATGAGAGTTTAGCAAGTAGATACCACAAAGCCAAGACTAAGTACTGCTGCTCTAAAAATTTTCTGCAAAATGGTATCTCAAAGATCTTTAAGTCAGCAGTGGAGTGGCAATTTTGACATAAACATATTGGATTAAAAAAAAATCAAACAAAACAAAACTGAGAAGAACTGTCCAATAAGCCAAATATACAGTAGGAAACTGTCCTGACACACCAACAAAATTTGAGAAATGGAGGCATTTTATTAAAAACAGCCTGTAAATATAATTATGGGTGTTAAACAGGCATTTTATAGGCATCTTCCAGCACAGTGTAGTTTAAGCCATACTTGATATGGCAGCCACAGTAACACAGCTTGTGGAGATGCTGTTTCAGAAGTAAACGCTGTCTTAATCTGAACTTGATTTCTCATGTGTTACATGTTTTCACACAGAAACATGAAAAACTTCCACATAGTTATCACAAACATAAATACAGATGTTTAAAGAATATTTTTTACTCAGTATCTTGTAATATTATTTTATCAGATATGTCAACAGAAGATCTAACCAAAACATATTTGAAAGGTTCAGTTATTTTCAGAATAAAGAGATAGTAATGCTAAATTGTTAATATGGAAATCCATTTCTCTCAGGTTTGCTCATGTTAAGTGTTTGTAAAGGAAAACACTAAGAAAGTCTGATAAAAACAAGAATGGAAAGAGAAGAACAAATCCAGATAGAGGAGTAATGGAATGGAATGTCACATTCTCTTAACCTAAGGAGAAAATAGCTAATCAAAATACTTGAAAAAAAAAATATCAAGAGCATCATTTCAGTTACAAAAACACTTTAGTGAATGGAATCCACTAAACTCCCTTTGTGAGATTAGTATTTAGACACAGTATCTATCAGCTTCTAAATGTTTCATTGAGAGAAGAGGAGCATTCTTCTTTTGTAACTGACGTTTGAGGCTTGGCTCATTAAATGGTTTGGAGAAGTAAACTCAATTTCACATTATGGGAACATGCAAACAAAAATCAATGTAATATTGCTTCCCTTGGAAATTTAAATAAGATGACTACTGACATGAACAATCTGCTAGAAATTGATGTCTAGATGCTGGAGAAAGAAAAATACAGGAATCAAGGGGACAGACAATGAGATAAAACACTTTGCAAACACAAAACCAGAGTGTTTGGAATTGGCTTGCGGCACCAGTGCCTATAGAGTTATCACCATACGATAATTGCCAGGCCATCAATGTTCAAATAAGTTGGTTGTTTCAAACTGATTTCTTGAGGACGAATATCCATAGCAGAACAGATTTCCTTTTGCCAAGTAATAACATTGTTGCTGGTCTTCAGAGCAGTGCAAACCCAGTGTGACAAGAGACTTACCAGAATCAGAAAATTGCAGACTAATTTGGGTTGGAAGGGACCACTAGGAGCCATCCGGGCTAACTCTCCAGCTAACACACGGCCAGCTTAGATCACGTTACTCAGCGGCTTGTCCCACTGAGTCCTGAATATCTCCACAGGCAGAGATTTCACAGCCTCTGGGCAACTCACATACTGAAATTCGTTGGAGAAAAGAATATTTCCTATGGATGAACTGTACTGTCCTCCAGAGAAATGTTGATTGAAAATCACAAGTTGCTAGACATGAAAATTCATGAAAATTCAAAATGTTCAGTGCAAAGATGGCATTCTTTATAAAGCAACTTGTTTCTTACAAGGACTTTTAAAAAAAATATTATTCTGATTGAGAAGCAATAGCAAGGTGTATTTAGTTAATTGAACACTGATCTTCAAAACTGGTTCGTATGGTAGAATTCAGAGTACCAGAGTCTGGGTTACAGATAGTCAATATACAATGAGTTTCAGTCTTCAGTGCCATTAATCTACTATTTTTCAGAAGCTGTAATTTTTCCTTCCTTCTTCTTTCAACTCCCCAGCCCTCTTTTCCAGCTGGAAATAATGTAATTCCTGAAACTATTAGATCAGTATTTGATAATCACAAGTTTCTATAGCCTGTATCTCTGTATCAGAGATAGTAATTATTTCCAAAACTTTCTGGCTTCATTGACAAATCACTTAAATATCATATCATTGTTGCCAATCCTAGAATACAGGCAGTACCATAGGCTACATTTACAGACTTGTCCTTCTGGCAAGACTTTCCTCTTTTACCATTAAGTTCATACAGACATTGTATTTCCAAAGAAAACAAATCAACAACAAACATGCTTAAAACTAAGCACCATATTCTTGAGTATCACTATATAAGGAGAGGAACAGACTAAAGCAGGGGCCATTTACATAATTCCAAAAGCGTGAACACATGCTTTGGTGAGTTACAGTCATCAGCTAGGCTAAGGAAAATTTGTTAAGGGCAGGTACTTACCCTCCTCCTGAAAGCAGGCACAGAGTTGTGTCAACTGCTGTTTAATTCAAATCCTGGCTGCTGAACTCACATGTATTCCAGCAGGCATTCTAACTCCTATTGATGGCAGGATTTAAATATATATACTCATTATTGACCTGACTTTCCTCTTTCTGAAGTTATTGTTAGTCTGAATGGAAGCAAAGTTATGCTGACATTGAATGTCTCTTGAAAAGCCCACATTTTGCTGTATTTGCAGGCTGTCTTCTAGGATCAAAGCTGGAGATTTGTCTCTTTTGTGAAATACCCTCTTGAACATTCTTCTCCAACAAAGACTTTTTTTGGTTCTTTATCAATAATATTGTCATTTTAAGACAAAAAGAACTGTAGGACTCACCTTAATACAAGCATTTCTAGAGTCTAAAGGTTAAGAAAGTTGAGAAAAAGAGATTCACGGCATATAACCTTGAAGAAGGACAAATTACAGTGTCTCCAATTGAATGGTGTAATTGTTTATTTGCCTTGAGGCTACTAGGCAGGCAACTGCAAAGAAACAATGCTCTCATTTATGTATGTATAGCAATAGGGAAAAGAAATCAGGATTTACCATTAAGGTGTTTTTCCTATCATCACTTAAGAGACAAATACTCAAGACTGGGGCTCTTCTCACCTTTTAAAACCTTCCTCATAAAAGTAAAAGGATATAAATAAGATTTTGAAACAGATCCAGCAACCAGAATTAAACCTTGGCTACTTTAGCAAGATGCTGCAAGGCAAGTTAAAAAGCCAGAATGGGAACAGTGCTTTTATTTCTGGCAAACATAGCTTATTTCTGTTAAGACCATAACGCAGGAAAAGTCAGAAAAGGACAGAAAATCAACATCCTTCCTCTAGTAATAATTCTCCCTATAATCAAGCTCCATATGATTTCTGAATGCAGAGTAAATAGTAACTGCTACAGGTTCCACTGTTTTGAAGAATTTCTCTGTTATGTTAACAGCACAGATTGATTTGCCATGTGGAGTGAATTAAGTTGAAAAACAAAATCTAGCAAATTTTATTTGATTAAACCATTCTTCCTCTGAAAAACATAAGTAAATGTAAATTCACAAGGGTAATTCCATAGAACTGGAAAAGCAGCAGTAATATGCTGCCAATACTTTTCAAAAGTGCATACGTTACCACTGAGTAATTACTTAGATACTGTCAGTACATGTCCAGTTTCAGGAAAAAAAAAACAACTTACAAGCATTACCCTCCACGTTCATGGATCAGATGAATGTAGTAAATAATAGCACCAATATCTTTCACATACATACTTTCAATCAAAGTACATGTTTAGTGAAAAAGGGGAATATACTGATCACATTTCAATTAGGATTTTAAGAAGCTTTTGACTTGCAAGAACCTGTAGGGCAAAAGCAGTAAGGATGAAAGTAAGAGTAAAAAAAGAAAGACATAACTAATAAATATGAAGCTGTTAAAAAACAGTTTTGATATAAGAGGACACTGACATTTAAAACCATAGAATAACTTGATATAAGGAGATAGAGTGACATAATTACAATTTTAAATTCTTTCTATATGAAATCTCATTACAAAATTTGATGATGGGCTAAAGCTGTATCTTTACTTTGCAAAATACTTCCAGAGGTTCAGCTCCAGTGGAATTAGTAATGCAGGCAGGTGGCTGACTATTGCCAGCGTTTAGGCAATGTGTCATCTAATCCAACTCAGAGCAGGTGTCATTGTTACAGTGCTCAATTTCTGGCAGCAGCTGACAGGATCTCAATGCTGGAACAGAACAGAGTTAGTAACATGGAGAAATGTTTGCAAATGTCCTTTCATGTAGACAAAAATGTGTGAGTGGGAGGGCAACTTAAAGAACAGGGCAGGTTACTTAAGTAGAACTAAAATGCAAATACTATCTCATTGCTCAAGTTTACTGTGCAACGAGAGCATATGGTCTGCAATAGAGAGATACAAATTCCTTTGAAAGAAGAAACAACGTGAGAAAAGATGCCTTCAATTCTAACGTCATCTGAATTCACTTGTGATGGACAGGATGGATCTCACAGTAAGGTAACTTAGACGTACTAAATCTACCATGGAAACAATATCCCCTGACTTTGACTCCACTTCCTAGAGAAAAGGATTAGAAATACCTGCAGCACGACCGATTTAATGGAAGAGGTATCAGTAAAACATTTCTTGATAATCCCACTAGTAAATACTGAATGAATACAGGTTTGACCCATCTGGGTAAGATTTCTATGACAATTAAAATAGCTAATCATATGGATTTCATCTGACAAAAAGATAGGCTGCATCTTTTAATTCATCTGGAATGGAAGATAGGAAAAACATGTAAATTAATTACTTGCAGACTTAAAAATGCAGATAGCTAAAACCTCTGAGCAGAAAAATGTGTTTTTACTTATGAACACATTATTTGACATTGTCTCTCTCCATGAGGCATCAGTTACACGCTGCAATTTTAGACTAAAAATGTTAATATTTTATACAGTGATATTTGAGATCATAAAATATTTTTGACAGTACTATGGGCCAAAAAGGTCTCTTATGGACAGTATTTTACTTTTGCATCACAGGCCATTAAAAATACATTGTAAAATTGAACTACGTTTTATCAGGCAGCTTCCTTTGTAATTTATCCCAAGCATGAAATATAAAAACAATCTTTTTCCAGTACAGATTTGTCTCATTAATCATTTTTTGAAGAAGGAAATACTTACATTTAATGAATTGTCTATTAAATATTCATGTTTGCTTTTAGAGGCTTATTGGAGAAACACCACTTGAGCAAAGAAAAAAGCAATTTATTTTTTGTCCAACAGTTAATTTCAAAAACTTAATAATCAATCAAACATACAAAACATGCAGGCAGGCTTATTATAGCTTTTGCATACAAATAACCTAGAGGAACTGAGCAAGCTGCTTATAGTAACATCATAGAGTAAAAGAGGTTGGAAGAGACATCCAGAGGTCATCTAGTCCAAACCCCTGCTCAAAGCAGGGACAACTAGAATGGTTTGTGTTGTCTTGAATATATTCATGGATGGAGACCTCACAACCTCTCTGGGCACCACAGCATCTCTCAACAAAAAGGCCACCACTGACTCCCCATGTGGGAGCACCTGCCTGTGCTCCAGCAAGATGAAGCTATTTGGTTGTTTAACTCCCTCTTCAGAATCTTGTTTCTCAGCTCATACAATCAAGGAAGACAAGAAATACTCACATGACTAGCAACCTGGACTCCAAAGTCTTTTCAGTGTCAACACCTTCCAGGATGCAGTGAACTCTCCTGTAGCTCTCTGTTACAGTCTCTATACCTCTGTATTTGACAGTGTAATGCAAAATTCTTTCTGAAGAGAGATGCCAGTGAACTCAACAAGACCACGGCTGAGGAAGATTCTACTCCAATGACACTATCCGGAGAAAGGCTTTAGTTCAGTTTGCATGACACAATCAAGTCCCAAGTTCTTCAAGTCAACTACATGTCCACAACGTGAGAAATTACAGGCAGAGATGTTAGCCCTGGCTGTAGAGGGAGCAGAGGGGTAAGTACATGCGCGGTTAGCACAGCTGATTGGGTCGGGTGGTATCCCATGCTGATGTGACTATGATACCTGCTAATACCCAAGCTAATTCACTTGGCAACACATTGCGGGGATGGGTGGGGTGGGGAGCAGCGGTGTCTCTGGTTGTGCAGGACATGTATTTTGCTCTGCTCTGCAGGAAAGTCACAAAAGACCGCTCTGACAGCACCTTCTCAAACTTAATGCAGGTCCCCATTTTCCAGGAAAGGAAAGGCACCAGAGAAAACACAAGACCCAGTTCAATGAAGGGGAAAGATGCACATAAAGAACACGAATCACTCACAAGTGTACCAGTTATAGTTCCCTATACACTCTGAGAGTCTGGGCAGCCAAATGCTTGTTCCCCCAGCTCACATCTCAGTTTTCTGTGCTTTATCTATCTTACTGCTACGATTATCAGAACTGGAAAGAGTTTGAGGAGCCATCTTCTAAGAAGTCATTTCACATTGTTCAACTCAGTGCTGCAAAACTCTTGTCTGGCTCATTTGTTGGCACAGACAAGAGCGAGCCATCTTCCCTTTCCTCTTCTCCATTATGCACATAGTTGCTACATTCCTATAATAAAATGGCCATAGCGAATTTCTGAGCAACTGCACTGTGTAGTCTTCCTAAAGGTACTCAAGTGATCTGATGCATTGAAAAGATGTAAACAAAAATTTTACAAGGGAAGCTGTCTTGGAAATCTGCCAAAGCGTATGACGAGCAGCTGTCTCTCCAGATACGACATTATTACTACATGTAAAGAAAGTGCTTTCTAAAGCAAAATATGATGGCAAGAATAAGCTTGATTACCACTACACAGCTCACAATTCAGATAATATAATGCCATAGATTTACCTTTTTTCCAAACACCAAGCAAATCTCAGAATGTGTAAGACTTCCCACAAAAAAATTAAATATGCAAAGCAACAAGACGTAAAGGCAAATCCATCTTAATGTGCTGGCTTCACCAAGTCACAGTTTCAGGTTGATCATGAAAAGAAATGTTAGAGTCTAGTGCAGAGAGGAAACTGGAGACAAGTTAAAATTGAACTATGTAATAATATTTCTAAACTAAGAAGGGACAATGCTGGATCCTTTGTGCTCCTCTGTACAAATCCCTTCATTTGCTAGATTTGCTTTAAACGAAGCAGGGTCCATGTATGACAAAGACAAATTATAATTTTTGTTTAGACTGTTCTAATTTGTTGTGGTAAAGCAAATTCCATTCATGGCACAATGTACTGACAAGGCAGACACCTAAACACAAGCTCAGCTATTGATCAATTATTGCTGTTCCCACTGTGCCTGGTGACATAAAGTGCTGGATGAAAACACCTCCTGTATGACACAAAAGAGCAAAGCAGCACCAGATGGAGCTTGATATTTTAATGGTTCAGACAAATGTGACAGAGGACAAAAATTGTTTGCTCTCCTAGTTCAGAGCTCTTACATGAAGATTAAATGAGAGGAGTTACAGAAAAAAAGCAAGTCTTCTTTTGCTTGAATGCCAATATTTGAGATCCCTATGATGCTGTAAAACTAAAGCCTCAAGTAACATGTACGCTGGCAAAGAATCCCCCTCTCCAAATTCACTTGCACCATAGAAACCAACTGCAATGAAGATCTTCGCTTAATATACAATATTATCTTTCTCTAGAGATGAAAAAACATTCACTCTTTTTAAGAAGTCTACAAGCTAGCAAAAGGTGGATTTCTTCAATTTAGGAACGTGCAAATGTCTTTGTTATCTATTGACAGAAATGACAAGAGGTGTAAATGTTTATAGAATTTTTTATTTTGCCTATTTTTCATAGAAGGGCTGTGCCTCTAAGTGCTGCAGCAGAGAATTCACAGTCCAAAGGTGGAACAGAAGTCATCAAAGTGGTTTTTAGCTCTTTAGTACTATTCAGGTACTTTTATTCAGTGTAAACCTTTGGAGTAGAATTGAAATTCTCACCTATTGTAACTCTGGAACCAGTATAGTTGGCATACTTACAGCAGTCTGTTTCATCATCTTATATGGGAAATGTAAAAATGCAACGTTAAAAGAAAAATAAGATAAAATCTCATTTCACTTAATAATCCCAGGTTTTCTATACACTTTGTAGATGAACTGTTGTAAACTTTTTCTTCTATTACAAAGATTTCCTGACAGGAAAATTATAATTCCATTAAATGATTTCTGAAAAAAATCAGTATGGCTCATGCATCAAGGGCTTTATAACTTACATTTGAATTATTTTGTTGAAAGGAATTTGCTTAAAAACAAACCACTTTGGGCTCAATGAATACTGGAAAACATATTTTTTAATTGGGGGAAAATTCCATTAGTGTTACATCACTACACAATGGGACAAAAATATCCAAACTGCTGAACACTTTCTCAGCAAACCCCCACTTAGGGAATTATAATTGTTCATATACTGCAGGCTGTAGTTCCTGTCAAATATCTAAAATATAACACCTAGCATGTCCAAGAAATGTAGTGTAGAAATGTGGTTTGCACCATTTGATGCAACTTCATAGAGTCACTGTAGTTCCTTCTGCTGCACACACATGCACCCTCAGGCACAATCTCTTTCTCCACCTTTCTCTGTCTTACACAAACATACACACAACCAACAAACTTCTCCCTCTGATATATTTGTTCCCTCCTCCAAAATCCCATCTCTGTTTCGCTTCCTTGTCTCCTCCACGTCAGTCAATGCCACTTTTCTCTCACCAGGTTCCCTCACACGACCACACAAGGCAACTAGTCCTACGCATCACTCTCTGACTGTGTATGATATACAATGAAGGTACTTCCAACATTAGACCTCTGTCAATGACAACCTCTGGAGCACAACAAATTACAGATATCTGCAAATTTTCAAATTTCAATTTGAGGAAGTAAAAGGAAGTCATCTTAACCTTTGAGCTGGGGGAACCTTGTATAAAAGAAACATATATAAAATTCCATGCACTATCAAGGGAAGAAGAATGTGGGAATTCTTGATTTGCCCAGGTGGTATTTAAGCACAAAATGGGAGTAAGTTGAAAGTTTTGAAAACAATTTTGTTTCTGACAGCATTTACATGAAGGACCCATCCAGCACAGATACCATATCTCGGTTAGAACATGAAAGATTAACAGGAAAATATCAAAATACTAGTAAGGAAAGAGCTCTGGATAACAATTGAGAAATCACCACCCACTGTACATGGTTGGTGGAAAGTGCAGTGACAGCAACACTGACAAGAAAATAGAAAGTCTAATGTCGGAAATGTCACCAAGTGCCTAAATTGGTAAACTTATCTCAGCATATGATTTTTTTTTAATGCATGATGAAGAGCAAAAGAAAAAGGAAGAAAAAAATCATGCTTTGTGCTTAAGAAAATGGCTTCTCTCATATGACTCTATAGGTCTGACAAACATGCTGTCATAGCACAGAAGGCAGAGATAGTGAGGAGGCTGAAAGGCAGAAAACGCAGAAACGATGAACACACAAAACATCACTGTTAGGATCAAGAAGTGAAGTTAGCAACAGAAGCAAGAGTAGGATAAGGTACATGAAGAGGAAAAAATTATCAAATTAAGAGCATACAGAGCTTAAATTTCACTGGTCCTTTATTTTGTAAAGCTATTTAGCAGGGGGTAAAGTCCAGCCTGAGTAAGAAAGATATGGATCGATTAAAGAAAGGTGAGAGCAGGACAATAAGAATGATGAAGTTTTGGGAAATTTGACCTAGNAAACGTCACTGTTAGGATCAAGAAGTGAAGTTAGCAACAGAAGCAAGAGTAGGGTAAGGTACATGAAGAGGAAAAAATTATCAAATTAAGAGCATACAGAGCTTAAATTTCACTGGTCCTTTATTTTGTAAAGCTATTTAGCAGGGGGTAAAGTCCAGCCTGAGTAAGAAAGATATGGATCGATTAAAGAAAGGTGAGAGCAGGACAATAAGAATGATGAAGTTTTGGGAAATTTGACCTAGAGAAAAAAATTGAAAGAGTCAGGGTGATTTAAAATGTAAAAGAAAATGCTAAGCATATAACACAGTAACATTTAAAAAATAAGTAACAAATAGTTTTGAATAGGAAGGGAATGAACTGCTTTCCACATTACTTCTGAATCAGGCAAGAAATAACATGATTAAATCGTAGCAAAGGAGATTTAAGTCAAATATGTCAACAAAAATCAAGCTGAACAATACTGAAACATCAGAGTGATCTGGCAAGGAAGGCTTCTGGCATTTAGGAAAAGATTGGATAAACAATTGGCAGTATGTAGCTGGCCTGCCCTTGGAGCTGTGGGAGGGACTCCTAGCCTCTTGAGAGCCCAGCACCCTCCCAGTCTCCTCTACTAGGATTTGCATGAGAATCAAGTAGTTGTAAAACATTATAAAATCAAACCTCACTTATTTGGCACAGCTCACCTTCACTCTGCCCTGGATGATGTGACAACACATGATCCAGGAAATAAGAGTATTTCATCTTGAGAGACAACACACTAGGAAAAATAAGTATATCATGAACCAAGAATTAGAAAAAGAAAATGGGGCAATTCAGAGAGCAACTAATGATGTCACTTCATTTTAAAAACTTCAGATCTGGAAGAGTGGTCCTATGCTCTACACATCTACCCCTTTCATCTGGCTGCTACAAGAAGCCTTCAAGCCCGAAAGTGTCGTTAGGACTGCATTAATAATTAGGGATTGCATTGGCAAGGGAAATTAAAAGAAAATTCCAAAGAGGGGTCAGAACAATAAAGAGCAGGGCTGGGGACTGAGACATCATCAGTATATTTGGCACAAATCCCTGGCTGTTCCTAGTAGGGGACAGGATCTAGAAGAGAGATGTGGAGATGTTTGAAAGAGGATGAGGTGTTCAACCCTGGGGAAGAGGCAGGGCTAAGAAGCAATCTCAAAACGCTCCAGAGATGAAGTCTATCCTGCGAGACTTGGAGCAGGAGAAGCAAGACAGACAATACTTCCTGAGTTCCCCCAGTGTGCCTGAGACAGTGGCTCACACAGGTAGAGCTTTAAGTGTTAAGTATGAACTAGAAGTGTTGTTTGCCGTATTTTCTTCTTTAGTTCTGGTGCCTAATCTTTTGCTGAAAGATTTGTTTGTACATTAAACCTTTTTGGTGTTTATATGAACTTCAGGTGAATCTGAAAACACCAAGGCATAGCACCATCTCCAAGGCAACAGATGCAACTAAAGTGAGTCCACAGATCCCATCTACAGCAAGCCTGGGATTTCCAGGAGTCGGGATGTGAGGCTGTAAGGATGATATGGGGGGCTGACAGTGTCTAGTCCGGGATAAAAGGAGAAGCCCCGTATCGTGCTCCCACTGTGGATGTTACTGTGATGATCTCTGTCAAGAAGGCAGCAACGAAGAGATGGTTCCTGACTTTGGAAAAAACTAAAACCACCACCCACACACCCCTCCTTGTTTTGCTTTCACCATACTAAAATTAATAAAAAGATAAAGAACTATTTGGTAAAAATTAAAGATGATTCAGGCAAAAATGCTATTTAAAGCATAAGTTTCTCCAAACCCATCCAATTTCCTTCAGAGATAATTTTAGCAGATTTTGAACAGTATTTCTATGCAGCACTTACTGTGGAATATATTACTTACTTAAAACAAATTTCTGAGATCTTCAGGTTCTACAGGCTTCAAGCAAAAATTAAGCAGTCAAGGGCATTAGAAACATGTCTTCCCTTGTTAAAGACACATACTTAACTCAGAACAATTCAATTTACAAGAGGCTAGATACTCAAGAGTAACACAATGATCAGTGCTTTTGAATATTGGTTGACAGTGCTCCAGGGCTTTACTGACAGAATTAGGGAGAATGTCTGTCAGGCATTTAGAGAGGTGCATAAGCATTTTTTAGAAAATACAAATTCTAGGTAATCAAGAAAACCTGAAACATATTCATGTTCCCACTGCAAATTTTTAGGATCTAACTGTGATAATCTCTGAACATGGGATAAGAAATATAAATGCAAGCCATCCATTCAATTCCATGTATATTCTGATGAGATCTGAACCAAACTATGGGCCTGGGATCCTGTCCCAGGCTATTGATCTAGTTTTACTTTCCTGTAGTCACAGGAAGTAAAATGCCTGTGCAGTGAATCCGACTGCAAGGGCTGCTGTCAGCTCNCCTGAAACATATTCATGTTCCCACTGCAAATTTTTAGGATCTAACTGTGATAATCTCTGAACATGGGATAAGAAATATAAATGCAAGCCATCCATTCAATTCCATGTATATTCTGATGAGATCTGAACCAAACTATGGGCCTGGGATCCTGTCCCAGGCTATTGATCTAGTTTTACTTTCCTGTAGTCACAGGAAGTAAAATGCCTGTGCAGTGAATCCGACTGCAAGGGCTGCTGTCAGCTCATTTCTGCATCAGGAATCTCGTAACAAGTTTAGGAAATCAGGTTTTCTTTTATGTTACAGAGTATTTGATGGAAAATATCCTTGNGATCTAATTTTACTTTCCTGTAGTCACAGGAAGTAAAATGCCTGTGCAGTGAATCCGACTGCAAGGGCTGCTGTCAGCTCATTTCTGCATCAGGAATCTCGTAACAAGTTTAGGAAATCAGGTTTTCTTTTATGTTACAGAGTATTTGATGGAAAATATCCTTGATGTCTTACAGGCAGTCCATGAAATAAATTAAGAACAGAATCAGCAAATAAAAACTTGATAGCTAGGCATAGTTCGTCCTATATGAACATTTCAGTGATCAGCCATTTCAGTGATCATGGCATTTAAGAGAGAAATGCATTTTGTTTCAACACCAAACTGAATAAGTTATACAAAAATGAAGCAAATTGAACAAGACTTCTAAAAATTTGAAGGTAAACACATGAAAAATTTCAGTTTGATTTAAGCTTAAATATTGTCCACACAAAATAGCATGTTTTGGTGTATTACTGGATTATATAATCACTTCTAAACATTTTCTCTTCCTTTCTTTTTTCTTTCTGTTTTCTCTTTTGTAAAGCTAAGCCCTTCTTATCAACTAGTGTGGCATTTTAATATCAGACATTTAATTTTGAATCTGTTTAACTGAAGAGTTTTCACATTTTCAAAATGTTTCTCTCCTTCCTCAGTTAAAACTGTTTGCTGAGTCTAATCTATATTCATGACTATTAATTCCTTGCCTTTCTCCTCCCTGCATTCTGTTAAGTCATCCTCCATAAATACAAAAGATTTGTTTCAAGATGTTAAGGTCTTGTGTTATATTTCTAAAGAGATTTTACACTCAGGTTTTTATAGGGGGAGTTATACAGTAAGAAGGGTTCTTTTCTTACTTGTCTGCCATGATTTAATGTGGATATGCCTCCACATCTTGATACTAGGTTCCCCTTCATGCTTTCTGACCACCATCTTTCTCCTTCTCTTTCCCAAAACTCAAATGCGCTCACTTGCAGGTCAAGATGGAAATGTAAATTGACATGGCAAGCACTCATCAATTCACAGTCAAAACAGCAAAGAACAGAAGATGTCAAAGAATGGAAGATCTGCAGAAGAATTAATCTATCCCACAGCTTGGGGGGTTTTAGAATTAAACTTTACAATTGTCACACAATTCTATTAGCTGCTTGCTTTACATTCCAACAGTATCAGGGCTGATCCTGCAATCCACACATCTACTCAGGTAAGTCCATAATAACGCTTAGGCAAAAGGACAAGCAAAACCACTTATCTTCAGTAGTTTATAGATACGGTGTGTGCCAAATATCTGACCCAGTTTACCCTCCTGGACATTGCTATATTTGTATCAAATATACACTGGCACTATCACGGCTCTAAGCCCACTGATACTAAGAAGTTGCCTGAAGGCTTTCTTCCAAGGAGCAGACATCACAGGTCTGATTCAGGGCAACTATGTTTACATGTCTGCAATGGAGAGGAACAGACACCTTGAGGGGACAATTCATTTGGTCTATTTTCCTCAGATTGAGATGAACTGTTGCCCAGAAGGGCTTGCTCCTCCTCAGCCATATATCTACATTGCAAACAGCTACACTCAATAAGACGGTTCTTTTCCCTTTTGGGGCTCTGCAGCCACCTTGTTTTCGCTGGACTCCTGTTACTCTGCTCACCATCCACTCCAACTTCTGCAGTAGCATAAACACATTACTTCCTACAACTGCACCTTCACAGGTGGCTCTAGTTCACTGCTCAGCTGTCTGGGACACACCACAGTGACAGCAAGTGATTCAGAACATTTTACAAGGCCTTGGCTGCCATCCATTTCCCCCATCTCACGTTATTCATTCTGCCCACAGAGAACACATAAGGAAATACAGATCTGTAAATAACAAAGCCTCCCACTAGTGTCCTTTGCACTTTAAAAGGCCTCTTGATTTTAGTCAGTACTTTCTGTATTTTATTGCTTGAATTCTTCTCTCCTATGAATTTCTGAAGCTAATGATAAAATCCATAAAACTGCACAAGACTGTTGACCCTGGATGTTCTACATACCACAGCTTCCATCCACTCAGCTGCTGGTTTAGGACAGTTGTCTAATCCAATCTTGTCTCAGAAAGCCACAGTTTCCAGTAGCAATAGCACTCACAGTACAAACTCAAGAACTCTGGAGATGCAGGGGCAGGCTGTAGTCTGCACTGAACTACAGATGCAGAAGAAAAAAGCCGTGGCTAGCTGACCTAGCACTGCTGACAGTTCTGCTTCAGGAAGATGACCTTCAGATGTGCCTTCCCACCAGCACTCCTATGATGGTAGGAAGCCTGAGCTTCTCCAGGTTCCCCAGAAAATGAGGTCACATATCAGATTATTAACTTAGAAGGCACAGAAGTCTAGGTATGGAAAGACAAGTTTCTGAGTGGAGAAGAGCACATAAAGAGCAGTGCAGTAAAACTCTGAGTTACTGGAATTACTGGAGGTTAGGCTAGCCCATATGAAAACAGAGCGCAACGTCTGCCTTTCACTTCAGATAAATGTAAAAAGTAGCTGGGCTCCTTTATGGAATGGAAAGATTAAAAAAATAAACAAAGCTGGAAACATAAAAAATGAATAAGTGTATCCACCTGGAAAAAGGCACAGGAAAGTCCTGAGCAACATAGTCTTGATCTCATAGCTGACTCTGTTTTGAGCAGGAGGCTGGACTATAGACCTCCTGAGGTCTTTTCCAACCCAAATTATCCTATGATTCTATAAAACGGCAGGGAAAGAGCCAGTCCTCTGGACTAGGCAAGATACAGAAAAACTATATACTTCTTATGTATAGAAGCATGTGAATGTGAAAATCCCTGAATATTCTACCATTGTTACTAGCCTACAATGGCATTTTTTCAAAACATGACATCTATAAACTAACCTGAAAGGAGAATGTAAAATAAATGCATTGGAAATGAAGCAGAAATGTCTCCAAATCTACCAGTCATTAAAAATAACAGGAATTTTGCATATTGCAAGGGGAAGTAGAGTCATGTTTTCCAGATTTACATGTCTCCATTTTGTTCTCCTATCTGTATTTTCACTGTGGACGTTTTCTTCTTTATGGAAAGTTTTGAATTTTAAAAAGGTATAAGAGACGGTTGTTAAAAAAAGTAAGCACAACGTTCTTATATTAGTGCTTGACCGTGGACACTTCAGAAAGGGGAGTCAATCTTATTTGTTATAAATTTAAAGATCTATTTGAGTCTATTAACAGAAACAACAAGCTAGCTGAGAAAAGTAGTAAGTACTGTACCATGAAGAGCTCTAAGAGGAAAGAAAAGGGTCTTTACACTCATGCCTAAAAGGCACTTCTAGAGATTCTTTTGAAAGCTTTCATATAAGAATACAAAAGATATTTGTGCACAGAGGAGTTTTGTAAACCAGGTAAGACTTTAAACAGGGGGACATGACTAATTGGCTGACAGAGGTTTCAGTCGATGTGGCTATCTTAGGAACATTTTTCCCTCAGGCCAGGCTTTATTAAACTTCATTTACAACATCACTTCATTACCACTCAAACAGCAAGAAACAAATATGTAAATATGCAGTGGGTAACACTGCATTTAATTTGGGCCCAGAGAGCCATAAACTGAAACGCCTTTTTCAATGAAGTCTGAGCACTGAGGTAATTTGACTAGGTCTATTTGTGAGGCTCTCACCACAATTAAAACACAGTTAATCCGAGGCACACAGCGCCAACACTCCACTCACTCCAGGACCAAATTAACCTGGTATAACGAAGAAAGTAATTGGATGATGAGAGGGCCTCGTCAAGAGCATGTGAGAAAGGGAACAGTCCTTTCCAGGTTCATACTTCCCTCCTGGGACTACTTCCAAGGAGGGCAGCCCCACACCGCTTCATGCTGCAGGGCAAGATGCAAATGTCTCCTCGACCAAGAAGGCACCGCAGCCGTTTGAAATCATTACTATTTGTTCAGAAGTGTAATGCCGTAAATACAATGCCATCTTTTCAGAACAAGTCCAACATCAGAATCATCGACACAAAATGACAACGTAAAACATACTGCTGGCATTTCTATATACTCCCTCTTTCTGTTCCCTACAGGCAGCTCTAGATTTCTGCTCATCTAGCCAGTACTATCAGGGAGTGTTTGGCAAACCAGTCATGTCACCTTTGGGCAATGACAACTCTCATTGTACATTAAGTGATTGTAGCCTTGTGCATTACACTTGTTCCTGATGCCTCTGGCAGGCAAACATCTCAAAAATAATTGCAGTTTAAGATCAATTATTGTAAAGGGAAAGGTGACTTCTCACATATAGGAGACATCTCATATGTAACCTTCAAAGTTTTTTTAAAATCTATTGTCTGTCAGTTTTTTGCCGCGAGCCTGGTGTCCTTCAAAAAGTTTGTGAACATCAACGACAGGAAATTCATTGACTAAAAAAATCCTACTCAGCATTCCCAAAGGAAAAGAAGTATCTTGGGCATTTTTTATCCCTTTTTAGTTATCTACATATTTTCTATATTACCTCCATACTCCATGAAAAAGCCACATTTTTTTCAAATGTAAATCAATTTTTCAGCAACAGTTTCTTAGTCTACTAGCTTTACAAACTCCTGTTAAAGGCTGGAATTTGTCAACTTGGAAACATAATAATTTCTGGCTCTCAGACAATCAAGAAGGTTACCTTTAAAAACCGCACACTGAAATATGACTTCAGACTCTATACATCCAGATTTCCATGTACCTCCTCAAACTTCTCTTCTAAATTGCCACTGTGCTGTACAGCGGATATAGTATCTGAAATCTAAAACATTCTTCCTCAGAAGCCCTGGCAGCTGGAAACTCCTCCACTGATTAGTGACAATGCTTTTTTGGTACAAAACATTCCCTGGAAAAGGACATTGTTGTGTTTGTACCTATACATTTTTCTGTAAAACACTGCTGAAAAAGAGACTCCATTTGCTATTTGCATTAGACAATGAACTAACAATGAATCTTTGGAAGACCAGTCGTTTTTTAACTCGCTCTGGCTGAATTTGGACAAAATGAACAGCCCAATGTTTTAAATTAAATAGCTGGGAGCACTTTCACTTATACTGCATGTGGTGGGCTTGCATTTCAGTCTGGTTACCTTTTTGCAGACATAGTTTATGTCACTTTGATGTCTCCATCCATGATTTGTGGATGCAATCAGACTCAGTGCTTAAACATTCAATAACAAACTGCACCTGCTAATAATGGGATATTATGCTGTTTGTGAAACCACAGCTTCTGCAGGCTGCATAATTTGTACTGTAATTTCATTAGCTGTAGATATTTACATATTGAATAATAGGATCAGAAAAGTAAGAGACTGAAACAACTTACTAGAGTGCATGAAAGCTACTGAATGCTTGATATTAGTTACAGTAGTAGATTAACATTGAACTACATCTGTGCTGGGTTGACCCTGGCTGGATGCCAGTGGCCCACCAAAGCCATTTTTCCTCCTCAGCTGGGTAGGGGAGAAAAAA
>VZSC01001583.1:382633-463945 GCA_013398225.1 Steatornis caripensis
CCACTGCTCTCCCCTCGTCCACCCAGCCAGTCATGCCATCATAGAAGGCTATCAGATTGGTCAAGCAGGATTTTCCCTTGGTGAATCCATGTTGACTACTCCGGATAGTCTTCTCCTCCTCCATGTGCTTAGAAATGATTTCCAGAATGAGCCGTTCCATCACCTTTCCAGGGATGGAGGTGAGACTGACTGGCCTGTAGTTTCCTGGGTCCTCCTTCTTGCCCTTTTTGAAGATTGGAGTAACACTGGCTTTCCTCCAATCCTCAGGCACCTCTCCTGTTCTCCACGACTTTTCAAAGATGATGGAGAGTGGCCTGGCAATTACATCCACCAGCTCCCTCAGCACTCGTGGGTGCATGCCATCGGGACCCATGCATTTGTGGGTGTTCAGTTTGCCTAGCTGCTCTCTAATGGGATCACTCACCCATTATCATCACAAGCAAAACAGATTCGACTTGGGGAAATTAGTTTAATTTATGACCAATGAAATCAGAGTAGACTAATAAGAAACAAAACCAAATCTTAAAAATACCTCCCCCCAACCTCTCCCTTCTTCCCAGGCTCAAGTCCACTCCTGACTTTCTCTACCTCTTCTACCTGAGCAGTGCAGGGGGACAGGGAATGGGGGTTGCGGTCAGTTCATCACAGTTGTCTCTGCCACTCCTCACTCTTTGCTCTCTTCCCCTGCTCCAGCGTGGGGTCCTCCCCCAGCTCCTCTAAAATAGGGCCTTCCCATGAGTTCTTCACAAACTGCTCCAGCTTGGATCCCTTCCAGGGGGTGCAGTCCTTCAGGAACAGACTACTTCAGTGTGGGTCCCCCCCCACAGGGTCACAAGTCCTGCCAACAAACCTGCTCCAGCATGGGCTCCTCTCTCCACAGGGCCAGAGATCCTGCCAGGAGCCTGTTCTGGCACGGACTCTCCCCAGGGTCACAGCCACCTCCTTTGGGTGCAAGCATCTGCTCCAGCGTGGGGTCCTCTGCTGGCTGCAGGTGGAGATCTGCTCCACCTTGGACCAACAAGGGCTGCAGGTGGACAGCCTGCATCACCATGATCTGCACCACGGGCTGCAGGGGAGTCTTTGCTCTGGCACCTAGAGCACCTCCTCCCCCTCCTTCTTCACTGACCTTGGTGTCTGCAGAGTTTCTGTCATATATTGTTGCTCCTCTATTCTGGCTGCTGTTGCGCAGGAGGTTTTTTGCCCTTCCTAAACATGTTATCACAGAGGTGTATCACTGTCACTGATGGGCTCAGCCTTGGCCAGCGGCAGAGTTCGTCTTGGAGCAGGCTGGCATTGGCTCTGTCAGACACGGGGGAAGCTTCTAGCAGCTTCTCACAGAAGCCACCCCTGTAGCCCCCTGCTACCAAAACCTTGCCACNAACATGTTATCACAGAGGTGTATCACTGTCACTGATGGGCTCAGCCTTGGCCAGCGGCAGAGTTCGTCTTGGAGCAGGCTGGCATTGGCTCTGTCAGACACGGGGGAAGCTTCTAGCAGCTTCTCACAGAAGCCACACCTGTAGCCCGCCCACTACCAAAACCTTGCCATGCAAACCCAATACAACGTCTGATCTTCTCCAAAGACCAAGAAGGCCTAGCTTTCTATGCCAGTTTGTCCTAAAGGGAAGCATGTTATCCATAGGTGATATCCTCCCTGTGGAGGGTATCTCCTACAATGCCTGCACAGTATGAGCAATTGTCGCACGCATAGTTGTCCTGGTGCTTCCTAGCACATATCTCACACAGTGAATGCTTGCAGATATCTTTCTCTCTGTAAAAAAAAAAGCTCAGAGGACAGAAGATGCAATTTTGGTAGTGCAAGCTTTCCCTAGCCACCTTTTTCGTAGTGGACAAGGGGTTTTGGTATCTGCAGAGTAAGCTCAACATGACAGGGAAAGGACATGACCACCAAAGGAAAACTGCCAGCCAGGAAAAGGTTTCCCAGCTGAACTGCAGCTTGCTCCTCGCCACCACATAAACTCTCCTGGCAAGCTGCAAATAGTGGGCCATATGCTGAGCACTCTGTTATAAACTGTATGCCTGGTTGATTAAATTAACATCTATAGCAGCAATAAATTACAAACAAGTCTTATTCTTTCAATAACTGAATAAACCGAAGTCATAACTGAAAAAAACCCCTTAGAGTCAACTCCAAAGGCACTGAGATTTTATTGTGCACTGCTTCTCAGAGAACCATATTACATAAGCTAAATTTACAAAACACTTTTCCTCACTCAGATCTGCAAACACCACTTGGGGTCTGGAAGTCAGCTTAATTCTTTTCTGCCTGTGAATCACAATCATCAACAACAATGTAACGAATCTCATGAACAATTGCAGTGATGATGCACAAACCAGAAAAAAACAGATCAGTCTCACGTAACTGTTTTGGCTCTGCAGTACTAACAGCAACAAGAACAAAAAGTAGTAGATGTCGCTTTTGCCAGAAAGAGAGATTATAATATTTGACTATGCTCAGGAGCAGTAGCTGTTGATTATAACACCTCTTTCACATAATAACTTTCTGAGCAGAACTATATTTAAAGTTTCAGCCTTTGAAGTTCTTGGGGTTTTTGCCATGCATTCTCTAACTTTTACCTCACTTTGACATGCTCATAAGTCTATTTTTGTTATACACTCAGGGATGAGCCAAGAGTCACAGAGATACTGTATTGTGTGCTCTTTCTATCATCTGTAATTTCTCTCAACATTCATCATTTTAAACCAGGCTCCAAGTCACTGCTAAATATGTCTCTTACTGAATACGTGTTTCTAGCCTCTGAAGTCCTGTGCCATTACTGCAAAGTTACAGCCACATTAAGAGAAACCACCTCGTAGAACTCTACTACCTTGCCATGAACATATCTACATCTGCCTGCAAACTTGAGAAGTCATAAAATAATAGTATCCTGTAATTATATTGCATTCATTACTGAAAAAGATCTCTAAATGTAACTTTCAGACCCAGATTATACCTGCTAGTAGATATTGGTTCATACAACAAAAGCGAAGCTTGTACTGTCTTTTTGGGTTTTCTCCAGAAAATACCTATTGTATATTTCTACTGCCTATTGTATACACCAGCTGGGTATCAGCTGCCAAATGTTGCCCCAGAAATGTCAGCTGCTGCTTGAAATAGGGATTGGATGCAATTAGAGATGCCTTGGTGACAGTTTGACACTTACAGTAGTGATGTTTAAATTTTTAATCAGGCGTGTAACACAAAAACCACATAATTTGGATTGTTCCTGAAAACTAGACCAGTACACTACACTAACATTTTATTTTATCTGGGAGATGCAAAGATCAATGTGCAGGCAGAAGCCCAAATGGATTGACTGCTTTTCATAAAATATCTGAAACTAGTTCCTGAAACATATTCTGCATCCAGTAGCTGTGAGAAAATCTGCGTTTTAAAGCAGTAAGCAATGCTGTTGCTTTAGAGTAGTTCGCTGCTTTTATACTGAAACATTAGTATACATAAATACATAAAATACAAAAAATAAAGGGCCTGAATACTACTTTCACTACTTATGTGATTAGTTCCCCTTTACTACATTTCTATCTATCAATTTCTACTGTCATGTAAAATGTCTTTTCAAATAAACCGTATAAATCAACTTACAAATTATAAATTGAAAACTTAGGACACAACCATTAAGCAAAATGTATGAAGTACATTTAGTTGTAGAACTACTCTGTATGCATTAGTTTACTGCAGTCATGAGAAGCAAAAAACCCCCAAACAACATGCCAAGTTCAAACTAAATGCAGTCTGTTCCTAGGGCTGCATGACCAGATCCTACCTGACATCAGCTTCATTTTGGATACACAGTATTCAATTAAATCTAAGATGACCTCCTTATTCTCATTTACAAATTACACATCCAAGGGTGGTCGGTGTTTGCTCAGCCAGCACAGATTTCCTTGAACTACCCTACGTCTATTCTGCATTTGCACTGCATTTCAGTCCAGCTTAAATAGGTTGCAAGTGAACAAGTTACGTATGTTAGCTGCTCCATACTGGCTGCCTCTGTGCCTGCTCTACTAGTGTAGTGTAATTTAAAGTACCTTACTGAAAGATGTCTGCAATACTCTATCCATATACCAGCACAGCGTAGTTACTGTTTACAGCGACTTAGTTCTACTTGGCCATTTAGGAGAGGTATTAAGATACATTAATGCAAGCTGCAGGAATAATTTGAGATAAGGAAACTTAGCTGAATTTTGGCCGAGAGGTTGAATTTATAATTCTTTGAATTGAATTTATAATTCTATGCTGTTCCACTCGACTAGAATTCACTCTTAGAGCTCTGTTTTCCATACCTTCGCTAACTCAATGATCTGTTCCTTGGTCTGGGATCCCCTTGTTTACTACTGGATATACAGAGCACCAAAACTGGCAGAACTTCCGTGGGAGAGTGGTGTGGTATCACTNATTCTCATGAAAAATATCATGGGCCCATTGTAATTCTAACTCTTCATTTTCTCTTAAAAAGATAGGTTTTCCAGAAAAGTGCTGGGTTTTTACTGTCCCAGAGGACTGAACACTATATTTGTAATGACAGACACTATCTGTATTTTCTCTTTACATAAAAGTGATCATAAAATATTTTTTTTGACCATCAGTGGGCTGATCTTAGTCTCAGGTTTATCTTGTGTTTTGATAAATACGAAACATAACCTCAGAATGTGGACAGCAGTAGCCTGTCTCCTGTTAACCATTTGCCAGTCAACTCTGGAAGGTATGAGTCTCATGTAATATTTATAAAAGGTACCAGTGCCTACAAACTGGGAATGCTATTGGTACCTCATCTTTGGTAAAAACTTGCTCCATTTGGAGGCTGCCCTCTCCATTTTGCCCAATGCATAAGCCTGTTTCAAAGAGTATTAAAAAATGAAAACAATAGGGTCATCAAGAATCTCAGAGACAGGATATCATAGTTATTGATCTCACTTGTGAGGCACTGTGAAAAAGGATAAATCAATATAGGAAATTTTATATCTGGCTGAAAAGAAAATACAGTCTCTTTTCCTGGAGTCACCTATATTTTTGACTTACCTAGAGCTTCTGTGCATATGAACACATGTATTGGATGTGATCCATGTTGGACTGGGACAACACAGTTCTCCTACCCAGACCCAATACACACTGAAAATCAGGGAGAAGGGTCAGAAAATGATTTATGCTGTTCCACTCGACTAGAATTCACTCTTAGAGCTCTGTTTTCCATACCTTCGCTAACTCAATGATCTGTTCCTTGGTCTGGGATCCCCTTGTTTACTACTGGATATACAGAGCACCAAAACTGGCAGAACTTCCGTGGGAGAGTGGTGTGGTATCACTGAAGAATGTGAGTGCGAATTCGTTGGGGAATATCTGCAAAATGTTATCACCTTTTTCTAGAGTCAGAAACATACACCTGTTCAGACCTTTCTCAGCTACACGAACTTAACGTTGTGCCTGAAGTTATCTCAACATTTATTAATTCATTTCATATTCACTTTCTCATTTCATGCTGTTACGTGAATGCTTCGCTCCCTGCACTCACCACTTCCTGGGTATTTTGCTGTGCTACACTCATCAGCGAGCTACTGCAGTGCATTTTTCTCTCTCTGCAGTGTTACTGAGGAGTATGTCTTTCAAACTGCAGTGTGAACAGCTCTGCAAGTTTCATTCTCTGCCACTAATTTCACATTAAACAGACAGGACTAACACAATCAAATGTCAATATATGAACAGTCAGTACTCAAAGGAGAATGAACCAACAGCCACACATAATTCATGGAAGGTAAAAATTTTCTTTCAGTCCAGCAGTTACAGCCTGTTGCCTCTGTACAAGTTCTGTGGCCAAAGCCACAGAAAATTCTCTCCTTTTACCTGGGAGCCGACTTTCCCCAGTGAAAGTAATATATTATATATGAACAACTAGAAAACAGGCCTGCTGTTAAAATCTTCCAGAATTGAAACTCAGAATGATGTGTAGTCTGACTAAAAGGAGAAGTATTAACTGATCATATTGCTTAGTTTATACCTAAGTGTTACGCAGCACAGTTGTTACTCTGCAGGGAGGGAGTGTACCAAGAATGTACTTATTTCCTTCAGGATTATAATTCAATTTGGAAACTATCATGGTCATAAAATATACAACCTAGGGTTTAATTTTAGGTCAGAGCCATATGTTAAAAAAGACTGCTACCATAGATTTTAAAAACATTACCCTGAGTCGTGTAACACAAGCTCATTTTGATCATTCTGAGTTTAGAAAACGTACAATTACTGATGCTGGCAAGAAGTCACACCAAGGCCAAATGAGATTAATAAGAAATAAAACTGCATGTCAGCAGCATAATAGAAACTGAAATGAATAATCAAATGGGCAGAACATTCATGCAGCCTCGGCAGCAAAGTCCAAACAAATGGACTTGAAAGCCACAAGAAAACTCTATAGTAAGCACTTAAATCATCAACTTGAAAACATTTTCTATGCAGAATGTTGCAATAAGTTTTATAATACTTAAAATATAAAGTGATTTCATAGCTTTCACTGCTGACCTTAGCACAGTAATAAATCTGCTAAAATCATGAAGTAGGAAAAGATTGGTTTGAAACCATTGGGCAGATGTATCAATAGGGAAGATTCATCCTACATTTATTTTCTACACTGCTCAAACTTCAGAAACTTCTTCAGCATCTCTCCTGGTGGAAGCAGGGCAGAATTCTAAGATGTGAAACTGAACAGCTGCAGCAACACTCTCATGTTCTTGGATGTTGAGTTACAACTCCTACAGACAGTGGTATGTTTACAGGAAACATAATAAATGAACGGTGGCTGCCATTTAAAACGTATATCAAGTACCGCAGCACTAAAGATGCTAACTTCCAGGTTATTTGAAGGAACAGTTTATGCGAACTGGTTGAAATAACCAGTGAGATGCTCTTATAAACATATTCACCAGTAACTGTGTTCATTCAGAAAAAAAGAAAGGAAACATTTCCATTATTCTGGAGAGAAAGAATTTCTATTTTTCCCTCCCCAGTGTTCTCCAAAGAAGCGTGCCTTTCAAGTACACAGGCAGAATACCTAGATATGTGCCAGGCATTCATTGAAAGAAAGGGAGATAATGTACAGCACCTATATAATTGACCAAAGCCCATAACCTAAAAATTCCTCTACTGTTTCCATCAGCGGCAGCATGACAATGCATATTAGCCTGAGTCTGAATCGATCAAGCACAAATAAAGCCAAATATTCAGCAGTATCTATTCTGCACGGAAGTGAGACCTAAGCCCTGTTTAAGCATGCTTACAAAAATTTAAGAAAGAACATGGCCTAGGCAAGACAGATGGTCTCTTTAAGCCTTGCTCCTGCTACCTATCACATCAATATATTTTTCGACACTTTACATTCATTTTTACACTCTTGTCCAGAAAAGATCTACTGTTTTAAGTCACTGTGTTAGAAATAACATTGATATAAGCGATTCATATGTACTGACCAATTATTTCAATGTTTACGATTAAGACAGAAGGGGAGATTTTAACACTGCTCAAGTCCCTATGCCTAAGCTGAGAGGAAAAGGCAGGCAGGGGTCTAGTTACGTCTCTGGAAAGAGTACCAAGAACCTCAGCAAAAAGTGGAGCAGGTAGCTAAACGGAAATGTAGGTGCAGAAACGTGGATTGCTCTCAGTAGAATTTAGGCCATCCAAACCCAGCACTTGTTTTCTCCTTTGCACAGCACAGTGGATGAAATTCTGTGGCCTACTTGTGCATAAGGTTGAAAAAGATGAGTGTAATGGCCTGATGTGGCCTTCAGTTCATGTGTTTGATTTTCCTTTAGGCTATGCTTTCCCACTGCTCTGGCAATAAATAGCCTATATTTAGGCATGCACAAAAGCATTTTTCCACTGCTACAACAAAGCGGTTTCAGAGTAAATCAAACTCATACCCGCAGATTCTACACAGCTTTAAATGTTGGAAATTTTTTCAGGAAAGCACTCTCACCTCTTTTTCCATTTGAAGACCTTCTGCTCTGATATTTCTCTCAAATACTTCCCTTTTTTCTGTCTGTGGATTAGATTTTCTATATACCAGGATGTAGTCAATCCGACATTTCCCATCTCTAAAATATAGTCCATTGGCTTTGTTCTTATCAGGTGCTTCCTGTAAAAAGAAAGTCAAGCATTTCAGTAATGTTAATTTGCCTTGATAATTGCTGCACTGCTGTTTGCATCAGCAGTTTTCAGTAATACTCAGCAGCAAAGATAAGGAATCAGAACAAGCTGTTCAAGTTTTTAGGTGCTTTACATACAGTGCCTCTGAGGTCATCTGAAAGTAGTACAGACTTCCCCGTTTCAAAACTAGGTCTCAGGCAGTTATTTGGACATAGGCATAGGATAGGAGAGAACAGAGAATGCAAGGCAACCTTCCTCCCCCACCACCATCCAGAAAATTAGGAATAACCTCATATATAAAACAGAGCAGAGAACAGTGTTAATGAAGTGTAAATTTAAAATTTGCACATGTGAGAAGAATAAACAATGGCATGAACATGTACTGTGGTGAGAAACACTAAGACCCGGCACAGAGATTCTCATTGCTTTGTGATGACTGTAGTACCTCTGCCTCACAGGACACAGAAGGGATATGAAGGTCCGTTACCTACCTCATGGTACCTCATTAGACTAACTACAGAGTATTCCTTGGCTTAAGGAACAGCTGAGAAAGCCTACTGGATTTATTCAAAAATAATTCCTGGTATTTTGTCTAGCACTAGGTAAACACAATAAATACTGTTTCTTGGCTATTTCATGCAAAGAACTTGCCTGTTCAAATGTTTGCTCCGACAGAAAGAAACAACTTGATTTCACTGTTAATAAGAGGACAAGCAGGTCCCTCTCTTGAGATCTAGAAGACCAAAATGCTGGTCTTTTTTCAGAAATTCATGAGATGAAACTCTCTACAGATACTCCTTACAAGTTAACACTGCTTCCACATAATACAAGTCCTGCCCAGGGGTTAAGCTTTCGCTTTCAAACAAGTCGAAATTATGTGGCAGTTTTTGGGCTGGAGTATTTCATAGAAGAAAGGTACACTGTGAGTGATACACGAGAACAAACAGCATTCCTTCAGGGCAGTATAATGGGCAAGGGCCTTCAGGGACCTCAATATTAGTCCAGCTCCAAGCTGAAGGGAAGGTTAGGCTAATTCCTCTCTGTTTTTCCAGAATTTCTCAATGACTCTGCCAGAAATAGTCACACCCTATAATACATGATCAAATCTCTGGGGAAAAAAAAAAAAAAAAGAGTATTTTCCCTTTTACATCTGGGAACACCAGGGAATTTTCAAAATCTTTTCTCCATAGGAGAACTGCTTCTTAACTTAAGTCACAAAAAGTGAACATAGTAATAGGACAAATTACTCTTACAGGAAAAAAAAATTCCCATTCAGAGTTTAGTGTAAGCTATCTTCCTGATTCTTAGCGAGCATTTTGATTAAATGGAAAAAACAATGAAAGCATCCCAAATGTCCCATCCCCTTGGTACATCCAGTTTACTGAAGGCAGAAAAGGGAATATTTCTAAGATTCTTTTATTAAAGTGCCTGACTCCTGACACAGCTTAGTGCAGACTTGATATAGTGGAATCGTTCTTCAAACTGAAAAAGAAGGCAAGAAAAAATATTTAAGCCCTAAGGAAATAAAAGTAACAAACCATTTGTATCTATACAGCATATCTTGCTGACAAATGATATTATCAGGATATCAGAAGTATTTTTCACAGAACATTAAATATGAAAACAGCTCAGGAAGCACAGTTTATTTTTTTCCATAAAATAGCTATGTTGAGAAGACATAAAAAAACCCAAAAAGGTATTTAAGGTTATTTAAATAAAAGAAGGGTTAGTAGGAGATTTAGAGGCAGTGGGTCAGCTTGGTGGTCCTGTTCTGATTTCTAAGCCTCCTGCTGAGCCATCCTTCCTGGTCCGTAGGCCCCAGAGTCCCTATGTGTGTTTTAGCAAATAAAGCAGTGTAATAGGAAAGGATCTGTAGAGCAAAACAATCTGTGCTGAGGAGCTGCTGTCCACACTATGTAGGCTTGAGGGCTTATTATGGGCCCACTCTAGTCTTGTTCAGGAGACTCACTGGAGTACATCTCACAATTTATTTGCATCCAGAAGGAATCCAGGCTTGAAATCCAACACTGCTCTGGAACACAAAGAAAGCATGGGTATTGAGGGGCAATTGAGAGATTCGCTTCAAAGGTAAACTCCTGATCTGAAGTAAAATGTTAGCATAGACCTGTCCAGAGTCTACCATAAGGAATGTGTCCTTCTCTGTGTGCAGTAGTGACTCCTCTGGAAACACAGATTTGCCCTTTGTGCTTCCTATGTTTCATCCTTCTCTGAAGAAAATGGTTTGCCCTACACTGACTCATCAGTGCACATAGAACCTTACATTAAAGAGCATCTGAGATTTAGCAGAGTTATTTGACTTTTAGGATTTCTTCCCCTGTAAATACGACTTCCTAAAACAACTACTTTCTCCTGGACTTGTGAAACACTTCAAACTACAGTATTGTCATTTTTCGCTCTTATCTGTACTTGGAGGTCCTCCTCTGTACTCTTATCTGTACTTGGAGGTCCTTTTCATTTTAGGAACACAGTATGTTAAATCCAGATAGATAAACCCTGCTAGACTGGTATGGCCTCTGAGAACAAATCCTTTCCGTTGCCCTCTGTTATAGCCTGTAAGGCAGCTTTATAGACTGAGACTGGACTTACAAGAACTTTGAGGATCTAACATGATATGAAGACAACCAGGCTAGCCCAGCAGGGTCAGGAAATAGCAGCTGCTGGGTTTTTCACTGTCCACAGTATTCCAGCCTTACGCTATTCTAGACAGAGAGTTTTCTCCTACCTTGAGCTTTGCTGACCCTTCTCCAGGCATTGCATTTCCTTTCCCTGTGTTATGACTTCAAAATTCAGCTTTCCTAAACTGGTTTTAAAAAAACCTAGAGCCAGGTCTCACCACAGTTTTTAGTGGGAAAGTGGTCTTGTCGTGTATGTCAAATATCCATTCCTTCATGTGAAAAAGGATGTCAGAAGAAAGTCGGAGAACAGGGAAGACTTCACTCTAGCATTTCTGGCTATCTTTGCATCCTGATTTGTAATACACGTATCTAAAGTTGTACAATTGAGAATTCTTTTCCAAGAAATGCGCTAATTTTCATATTCTCAGACACACAGTTGGGAGCCATCAACATTCATACCCATATGACTGATACACACATACATGATAGGACAGCTTTAGACTAAAGGGCTTACCCCAAATATTTCACTGTCCAAAATCAGAGGATTCATAACCCTATCAACTATAGAGACTTTAAATGGAACATTTAAACAAAAGTCGAGTTAGAGAAATCAAGGAAATTTGAAAGTATCTGCAGGTCTTTAAAAAAATAACTCTGAAGGGACTCCAGCGTTCACTAATTTAATGACAAATTAAATTCTTTCTGGATTCCCAGTTATTTCGGTACTTGGTTATTATCAGTATGGATGTTCAATGAAGATACGATCTTTGAATTCTAAAGAGATCAACTTTTCCTGCTGTTTGTGAGTACTTGAAACTAGAGTCCTCTGCATGAGACTTCACAGCTGGTGGAGGGGGTTAGTATCTTCTGCACCACTCACAGTGATAACTTACGCAGAAAAAGAGTAACCTAGAACCATTCAGTTTTTAAGGCACAGTTCTAATCAAAGAACAAGTACATATTATGTGTGTTCTTTTTTCTTAACATCCTTTTGCCCATCTAGATTATAATTTTGTGGAAGCTGAAACTTTATTTTTCCATGTATCTTCACTGGTTGGTATATTCTTCTTGACAACATAATAAATTTAATTACACAGAGCTTTTCTAATAATGACATTATCTAGGCTGCAAAATCAAGTGCTCAAAAGTTAGGAAGTAACAGATTTGTAGTTTTGTCTGAAAGCTTAAATAATCTCTTTCCATAGCCATCCTGATCACTGAAGACGACTGGGATTTGGTGGTAAAAAAAATATGTAGCTAGCTTGGTAAATACACACAAGAAAACTGAGCTGAAGTTGCACAAGCTATCATAAGTGCCATAAAGAAATCCCAATTCTTATTTTTCAATATATACCTTTCAATACCTTTTTTTCCTACCATAATCTTCAGTGCAAGTTCCAATTTATAAAGGAAATTGTTAAAAAAACTTTATCCAGCGCAATGTTAATAACACTGCCCCCAAATATCAATTGAGTTTTATTCTTAAAGTGAAGATTGTAGGGAGTGATTCTTATAATTTTAATTTCAAAAATACCTACATTAGTTGGAATGTCAAGAATGGGCCATATAAGCTCATTTAAGTAGAAATCAAATTTTGTCCCAGCTCCATCATTCTCCCTTGTTTGGTTAAAGAAGACTAATTTATTACTCCATAGAGAGAAAGGCAGAATGGATGCATACTTAAGAGTATAGCTCTTAAACTATTTTCCTTTCATTTTTATCTTCTTTCTGCTGCTTCTCCAGTTCTCAGAATACGAAAATTCAGTGGAAGTAGTACGATATTTTAGTGATAATATGTCCCTGGATTTAAATTGAAGTGTATACCTAATTGTTACATTGGCACATGCAAAAACTATTTTGATCTATGCACACAAAGGGAAATTTGATTTTTAATTTTCTTACACTGTAGTTGTGTGTGAATGAAACATGAAAAAAAGTAAAAAAACCCAAACATCTCTAGCCAAAGAACAAGCTGAATCCCAATCTGGCTCTGCATCTGTTAAGGAACTGTTGATAAAGCTCCATCTGTAAAGCCTTCATTGGATCTTCTAGTAGACCACAACCAACTAACAGTTGAAGCAAACAATATTTCAACTTGTCAGCTACAAAAAAGTGGTAAGAAACCTTTGCTATCTCCCAGTAAATATTTTTGATTGTAAATTCATTTTAATTAATTCAGACAGAAATCATATTAAATTATTTGTCTGCAATGTTAGCTTTAAAACTAAACCAAACAAACACCAATACACTCAGAGAGACTTTCACTGGGGCCAGATGCCCTGTCCTGATGGCATTAAGAGGGATCAACAGGCTCTCTTAGCTACTGAAAGGAAGCCTGAAGTTTCAGGTTCACCCACCACTGTAAAGTTGAGTGCCCATATTTATCCATACAAACCATGCAACATCTAAACAGTGTATCTTTTCCCTCTGAAATTAAGCAGAGGCCAAGTATCTTAAAACTTTTTTTTGTAGGCTATAGTATCCCTCAGCTCTTATTAACTTAAAATTTTCTGTTTTATTTTTTTCCTCTTGTACATATACATGACCTGCATTGCTATTCTCCTCAGTTATGGTTACATGCAAAAAAAAAAGATAATCTGTTCAACCAGGAAAATATTCCTCAGACATCTTCCCTTTCCCTTTAAAAAACAACAAAGAATACATCCAAGAGGAAAAAGAAAAGGCTATATAACAACAGCTATGTTGCGGTATCTCATCCTCTGTTCTTCTGACCATTTTCTGTTCACTTTTCCCATTGAACAAGCAAAGATCACATGCCTTTCCCACATTCTCTTTTCATATGGTATGTGATCCCAAAATGCAACACAGGAATATCATGTCAGGTTAACCTATTATAGCGCAAGCAGGTAAAGACGGCCCTTTGTAAATTGTATGGGAAGCTGGAGAAGAGTGATGAGTAAAGGGGAAAACGAAATTGTGAGCAAGGTCAAACATATCTCTGAGTGCCCTGAATTTTGTTGCTTTAATTATCTGCTTAAACATTCCAGGAGTGAAGCTCTCGATGGGCTGAATTTCTAGCACAAAGAAAATCTCTAATTCTCTCCTTAAAAGTGTTTCACAGAAGAACTTGCACTGTAAAACCCTCTAGCTCCTGAAAAATGACATAATCTGTAATTGTATCTTCTAAATTTTATCTAAACTAGTAAACAAAACAGGCTCAGGGCAGGGGCTTCGGCAATATCCTATGGTTTTCCCTGCTTTTTAATTGTTTGTATGGTCCCTGCCAATTCTGCTCTGTGCCAGTCAGCCCTCTGCCAAAAAATCCTCAGGCACAGCTTGCAGGTATCAAATCATTCCATTAAATAGTCTGGACACAGTCGCATTCCTGAGGTGGGGGAAAGGAAACAAAGCCCTGTTCTCCTCAATCGCCAAGAAGATAGCCCTAATATTAATAGTTTGTAGGGCAGTTGGAGGCACAGTTAGAGAGTATCATGTTCCTTTCTGCACAGAAGACACAAAAAGGAATTTAGGCCCAAATTTTCATATTTGGGTCCATGATGCTTTGCTTGCCTTAAGACATAATTTAAAAGGGACTATGCACTGAATGATTCCTCCCTGGCATGTTCTCTGAATTACCATCATGCACCATCAGGTCGCTTGTTCTTCACTGGTAGGGAATGTGTCACATACCTAACACACAATGCTTCCCATGAGAGATTCATGAAAAATTTTCCTCCCCCCTCCCTCCCCTGAAAGGATTAATATAGGGAAAAGTTTTCCATTATTTTCAGAAGCAGTGAAGCTTTAGACTTGGCTGGTTCAGAAAACAAGCAGACAACAAAGGCCTGTATAGACTTTTCAATGGGCGTACGTGAAAACAATAAAAAATTCTTTTAACTTGAGATACTTTATATTTCAGCATTATAATCTTAGAATGGAAAAACAGTCCCCATGACAAAGGTCAGATACCAGCTGTCTTGCACAGAATGAGATTTTAAATCAAATTACATTTATTCCCTCTTTATGATGGGCATAAATAACAATTACATTAATAATTCTGTGTGTTCTTACCTCTCCCACGACTTCCAATCTGCTGGCATCATCAGAAGTACAGGTCAAATTTCCATGATGAAGCAGGGAGTCATCGTCTTTGGAAGGACTGTTCACACCTTCTAACTCATCAAAAAAAATGTTGACATCCTTAGCTACTAAAAACAAAAATAGAGATACACATTCAAATCACCATTGAGACAAATGAAGACATCAAGTATAACACATTATGAACAATCTCGCTTTCTACTTCTGGTTCAAGTATCTACTATGTTAAATTTAAATCTGATGTGTATTGGAAGAGTGCTTTCTTCACCAGTGAGACACATAAAGATTTAGGACACCACAATACTTCTCTGACGACAAATAAGTAATTTTTTGTCACAATAAAACATACATTAGCTATCTTCTCAGCTTCTCTTGGAGTAAGTGGTTTAAACAATTGCCTTCTGGATTACTATGGTCTCTGAAAACTTATTATAAAGAAGCAGTTTTTTAACCTACTATAGAAAGTATCAAGTTAGAAGTTGTACAGACCTGTGGGGCAGCCAGAGACAGAAGACCTCAAACAAGTACTGTTACTTGAAAGGCACTGAATAAATGAGCCTGGGCAGAAGTTTGTCTTTGCACAACTTGGCATGTTTTGACACATATAAAGCTAGCATGTTCAGATCTACCTACTGCACAGCCCTCAGTTGTGCATAAAGCAATAGCTTAAATTTACAGGATGCTGTAGTAAACCCAACCCTGATAAAAAGTGAAGAGATGCAAGAGCCTGGAGCACATCCCCCTGTCCTGGGGGATCTGGCAGCAGGGCTCGGGGCTAAGACAGAGCCAGTGCAGCCAAGGGCAGCCCCTTCCCTCTGGTGTCTGTGGGGAGAGGCCCCCAGACGGTGCCACAGGGAAGCCTTGCCCAGCCATCCTGGGGCTGCGTCTGACCCCAGTTCTCCTCACTGGGCCTGATGCAGATGTCAACCCATGGGCTGGCATTCCGGCCTGGCCTTGGTCTCTCCACCCCAGGGTAGGCTCTGGCAGCCTGGGCCTGTTTCCTCATCCTCCCGTGTGGGTGGGGCAGTGGGACAGGCCCAGGCTACCTGGCCCTGCCCTGCCTCCCGCCATGGAGGCCCAGCAGTGCCTTGACAGGAGACACCTGCTTGAGTAAATGGGTTGAATTTCCTCCACCTCTCATGCAATGCCATGTCATGTGATAAGTTTTACTCTAATTTAAAAGAACCCAAACAACCCACTAGAAGGAATGAGTTACAGGCTGGCCCCGTACTCAAGATTAGAGCAGCATTAGCCTTAGGGTGATGTTCCCTGCTCTGCTGAGCAAGGAGATGATGAGAAGCTGTGGGCAGAGCTGCTGTGCAAGTCTACAGTCACACATAAGGGTCATTGCTCTACTGACCGAGGGGCTGTTGGATGGGAGACGCAGGCAGGCAGGCTGCGGCCAGCGAGGTCCACCTTTGCACCCCATAAGACGCAGGTCTAGTGCGAAAGCGTAATGAAGAGATGTGTGGTAGGGGAAGAAAAATGCCTTTTCTGAGAATCAAGCTTCAGCTGTCGATAGGCTTCATCTCTCCAACTTCATGCTTAACAGGTAAAATCCAGAATTATGACAGTAGAGTCATAACTGTTAGAAGGGATCCCCAACAGCCAGCTACTGAGCCTCTTGCTCTGACCAGAGCAAGATCAAACATCTATCATTCTTGACAGAACAGCAAAACATCTCTAACTGCTGCTGGCAGCTTAGTTCAATTTCTGACTCTGGGCTGCAGGTGTAAAAATCCATTCCTCCACTGGGGAGACTGAATAGCTGCCAGAAATTAAAGGCCATTAACTGTTCCCAGCCATCATGAGCATTTTGTGACCTCCTTTTCACCTTTCTCTTTTTCAGGGGTTATAGCTCAGTTTAAGAAAACTTTTTTTAAAAAATCTCCAATGCTAGCAATGCCACAGTCTCTGCAGGTGGCCTATTTTTCACTATCACATGCAGGAGAAAGTTTTCTTCATAATATGCATCCTGAGTAGGTACCTATGTTGCAATTTAAATATACTATTATTTTCCTATCAATCAATCATGAACACGGGGAAGAGATTACTCCCTTTTTGCACATGTCTTTTGCAGTATTCAAAGTCTGTTATTACAGCTGCAGGTAGGTAAAAAAGAAAACCCTATCAAAATATTCAAGAACTCCTCTTCATTTTCACACATGAAATAAGGACAGGGATAATGAATACATTGACTTTTCAATTGTAATACTTCTGCTTATAAAACCACTAAAAATTTCAGAAACAACAGAAAAGTCTTCACATCCCATACTAAGCTAATGAACTAACCTAAGCAGTATAATTTTTAATAGAAATTCAGAGGTTTTAATAAATTTATTAAGTATTTTTTTCCATCTAGACAGCATAATGGTAAGAAATTCTGTGCCAGATTTACAGTTTTTAGGATAACATACTACTCAAGTTCAGCAATTTCAGGGTTGCATACTGACTACTCTATTATTCTGTGTACCCCAATATTAGTATCGTACAATATTTAATCCTTACTTAACACTTCATATCATAATTCATCGGTTTTAGATAGCATCCTCTGTACTGCAGGATCTCAATCAGCTTTTAGAGAGATACTGGGACTAACAGCTTCATCTACTTCACTCTTTTTTATAGTATGCGTATCATCATAGTCTGAACATATAAGAGAGATAAAACCTCTTTTCGCAGGTACTAAGTTTTGATTGCTGTTTTAATGCTGTTACTATCAGTCCATTTAATTTACTTATCCTTCTTTTGCAAAAAGTGCCAGGATTTCATTAGAGACAAACAGCCAGGACTGAGTTTTCCACTTTAAAACTGGCCTTGGCTTCCCATCATCCTGTTCCCAGGTAGGGGTGAGCTTACTGACAGGAGTGGGGAAGAGCATCCTAGTGTTGTTTTGGATTATGTGATGGGGAGATCCTGCAGATCCTCAGTGTCACTGTGTCTGCATCCATCCAACTTGTTGTAGGACAAACTACAGAGGTTTTAGGAGACTTAGAAGGCAAAAATCAGACTCCAATTTGTACCACATGCAGCAGCAATGTTAAATAATTATTTGCCACCTTAACGCATTTCAAGCCACAGAAATCATGATAGAGATGCCTAAAAAAGACATGCACAGTCTAAACACCTGCCATTCATTGTCCTAACTGTTTCAAAGGCCAAGACTGGAAACATTCCACCCCATACAATAATCATCTGGATGTAGATCGTGACCAGCTTTTGCATACATGTTTGTATGAGAAGAATCAATCTGAACACTCAACAGAAAGAACTACTGAAACAGAAACAATTTTGAATAACTCGAAACTTTACTGAACAGAAACTCAGCAGAGAGCCTCCACGAAAGCAACACATGAATCTGTGTACGATCAACACCTCAATATAATCTGAAAACAACTGTGGAAAATACAAAAATAACTAAATAGTGAAGCTTTTTGAAGATTATGCAAGATATATATCTGTTGCAGACAGGCAATGAAAGATGTAAAAATTGAAGTTTTGCGTGTATGCTATGCTCGAGGGAATTTGAACAAGCTTTTTGCTGCCATTAAGACTGCCTTGGTATAAAAGATGAGGCCTTTGAGATACAAGAATTGCTACTTCCTGAATTTTCAGTAATGCTTTGGGTTGCAAAACAGATGTGTTTTAAGTGGGTGTTTTGAGATATACAACTTGGTGAGCAAGAGAGTGAATGTGTTTGGTGGTTTCAAGCAGAGAATTACTGGATTATTTTGAGGATTTGTGAGGCACAAAAAATCTTATTTCAAGGTCACTTTAAAATCCAGCCCATCTCAGAAGTTACTAGAAGTTGTGGAAGCAGTGAACCTCAGCTGGTTAGTGGAATTAGCTACTAGGACCTGTCCAGATTGCCTGTAGTAGAAAATTGCTTATATCAGAAGTACACAGATAACTGGCATGCTGCTTGGTAGCTTCAGCAAATAGGATAAGTAGTGAAGAGATGTGCTGAACTACCTCATCAGTGCTAAAGGTGTCTGTTACCTTCTTCCAGTTGCAGTAAAGGTGTGCTGCTCGTGAGAAAGTGAAGCTTTTTACACTGCAGTTGCATTGCTGTGTATGTTTTTGTAAATACACTCCTAGTATTTCAGTCACTGATATTAAACATGGGGTCCCAAGTCTCATTGGATACTTAAAAAAGAAAAATCATAAAATACTATTCCACAAAACAAAAAAAAAATTTAAAAAGCAAAGCCTGTGTGCTTTACTTTAATAATGGTAATGGTACTTCCAAGCCAACTCTCCTGCTGCCTGTATCTAGCTTAGCCGCTCCACTCCAACAGACACGAACACCTATGCTGCCAAATGTTTCTGAAGGCATAATCAGAGCTCCAGCTTTTCTGTCCCCTTCAGATCATGACATGCATATATCCACAAATTACCTTAACAGAATGATATATAATAATTTTATCATATAAATGCTGTTTGGGAGACAGACTAGTGCTAGTGTATAGTCATGTCTTTTTAAGCAGTCAAACTTAACAGCAATACAGAGCAGCACATACATTGCTACAGGAGGTACTAAGAATTCAACCTCTGGTTTTAGATCAGCTTAAATATGCAAGCTCTTTTCTCCCCTTCATGTTCCATTTTGTGGAAGAAAAATCAAAATTACTTGATAATTCAGAATTTTTTTAAATAAAGCTATTTACTTCTGTTTCACAAGAAATCCATCTTGGTGTAATAACTAGGAAACAGTCACGAAAGCCTTTGGTAGCTTTTGCCATGGCTCTGAAGGCACCCCCAGCTGTGACCATCCCTAGCCCGAGCTCCAGGATTCCCTCCACCCTGCCCAGGTCCCAGGAGTCCATTTCAGCCCCCCAGGACTGTCCGCCCCTGCCCCAGTGATGCCGCAGCAGCACCAGTTTCCAGATCTCCACAGCCCTGCCCTGCCCGGCCAGGGTCCCACTGCACCAGGGAGGTACCCGATGATCAGGGCTGGGGCTGTCACCAGTGTCGCCCCGGCTGCTCTGCTCCTGACTGGGCCTGTGGCATAGGTACAGGCTGAGAGTAGGCAACAACAGGGAATTCTGGTTTATATCTGACAGATATTTCATGCAGATGCTTGACACCTCTGCTGTCTAGTTTACAAGTTTGGTTTAGGCCAGATGCATCACCCTGTTTTGCAGTTTTACACCCAGTGCAATACCCTATTTTACAGTCTGTGTCTATAGTCATTTTCAGATTAGTAATTATTGTTTCCGAACTGTGTCTGATAGACTNTTTACAGGTTTGGTTTAGGCCAGATGCATCACCCTGTTTTGCAGTTTTACACCCAGTGCAATACCCTATTTTACAGTCTGTGTCTATAGTCATTTTCAGATTAGTAATTATTGTTTCCGAACTGTGTCTGATAGACTACAGGTAATTTCTGAATATCATGTCGTCAAGAAAAAACTTTTATAAAAGACGTACCAGAAATCTTTAGAAAAATGTGTTTAAGACTCTACCATGAACTATGGTACTTAGTAGAATTTAGCTCTGATGCAGTAGAAATTACTTTTAAGTCTTTTATAATAGTAGTATATTCACATGAAAGTAAATAACGAGATGCTAAATCTGTGTCTTCAGTTGCAGTCTAAGAGATTCAGTAGGGTAAAAGGAAAAAAAAGTAGCTCTAGCTACTTTAGCTAAAGGTTTGGTTTAAGTAACTAAATTTAAAGAAAAAAAAAATCTCCGCTATTGAATGATCATTCTTGGCAGTCTACCAAACAGAAAGATATACCAATCAGCTAAATTTGCACAAGGAACCTCCTCAATAAGGAAAAACTCAGGAAACTCATGTTAGCCAGAAAAAATATGTGGTCTTTAACATCATCATTAGCCTTTTAAAATTTTCATTCAATGCTAACAACAACTGGGAATAAAAGTAACAATGACCATTTGGAGCAACCTCTCTAGAAAGAATATTTAGGCATGTTTATCTTAATTATTTGATATTCACAACAGACTGCAGGTGACAAGACACTCCCTTGGACACGTAACAAGCCTTTGCAAACTGGGTTATACAGTCACAGCAATCATTTTGTCTTTCCAGAAGAAAACGTAGCTGATGGACGTAAAGATTAACTTCCCAACAGCAACTGTGTCTGGTCTGGATAAAGAATAAACACTGTCTCCAAGACTGTAAAAGATGCATCCTTCTCAAATGGCTCTGAAATAATCTAGAAATTAAAATGTTTGTTCTTAAAAGACTCTTCATTTAATGCTATTTAGTTCTAAAATTATATTGAAATTGCTAAAACAATTTGGGAGCCTACTTCTATTCAGTTTATATCCATTAATCACTTGCAAGTATTTGTTTTACTTAAGGTAGGATACACCTACATTTACACATCCACAGTGCAGATGTTTGTGTCTAAGCTGTAGTAGTGAGTCAAGTCACCTTATCTCCCTGTATTCCATCTGCAGGCAACAGAGGCAAATAACCACTTCCAAGTTGCAGGTCTTCTAATCTATATTAGCCATCTACTTTGAAATGAGACAAACTGGGCCATAGACAAGCTAGTTAAATTCTGTTGATCACAAAGGGAGCTTAGACAATGAATTCAGATCTTGATACCTTTATTGCAGACCCCTATGTTCAAGTCAGATGAATGCCACCTTTATGGCCACAGAAAAATATCATACTTTTAAAAGAAACTAGGGTTTTTATCTAGAAGTTTAACATTTGAGGTTATAAGCAAGCCTGTGCCCAGCTGAATGAAAATTTGAGTTATTCAGCACAGGGATATAATCAGAGTATGATATTAAAATATGACACAGTATCAAGGGAAGTTGAGATATGTCCATTTTAAAAAGAAGCTGCTTTGGACAAACACTGTTAATAAATCTAATCTTGACATGTAATTGTTTTAAACAAAACATCCATTTGTATTCTCCTCAGCCATGTGCTTGAAATGGAGAAGATAAATGTTTCTCGTATTCCAATATGGTCTCTTCCCAACTTGAATTTGTTTATCCTTGTTTATCTATCTTGTCTATTCAGCCTCTGAAAGACTATAATGCATTTCCAGCCTCTCCAGTCCACATCCCAACAGCCCCAGGCTGTGCGTATGTGGAGAAGAGGGAAGAAAGCAAAATCTCATATCATGATTTCCTGATGGGAAAAGCTTTTTAAGTCACAAAACACAGGGTTCATCCTAAACCTACAGCTTAAATAATGAGGGGATTCAATTTCAAATTATTAGCCTGTCATCATACTGAGAGTTTTCCTTTCTACTCCCAAACTAATACCACCACCAAACAACCTGATCCTACCACCGTACAGTTCCTTATCCATATGGCAAAAATCAGGGGTGCAGGGTTTTACACATCCTTATACATCTTTTATCATTCAAGAATGTAAGTTGCTGTTTCTCACTGTAGATTTTTTTCTTCTTGCTACAAAAAACAGTTTAAAATAAAGCTGGAAAAGAAGGAAACCAGAAAACCATGCCATGCATTTTGATTCTTAGCCTTTATAAGTGAGTGTTTTCAATCTAGTATGGAAAATTCCCACTGAAATTCCAGATTCTTTTGTATTCCAGAGCTGCGTCAGTTTTGGGTGGGAGCTTATCTTCCGCTGTTGTTAACAAGAGTAGTATTTCTTCTAGCACAAGTCTTAAGATCATTCTGCAGTTGCATTTAAGAATGGTGGACCAAACAATTCTTAGTCCACAGCACGTTACATGTGAAAAGAGATGGTTTCGTGCAGTATCTAAGATACGCAGACCTTCAGTTGTTGTGACAAGTTCATCACTTCTGCTCCCAAAAATTACCAGCTGCAAAAATGTGAATATACCCCAGCACTCTGGAATAGCTGGAACTTCAAATCCAGTCTTGGATCCCAGACTGCAGCATTTGCATGACATTAGTTCACACAGCCATTCAAGAGTATAAAGAATGGATTAAAGTAACAGGAATCTTAATATTTCTGATTACTTCTGCACAGGAAATACATACTGCTGGGATCCTTAGGCACATAATAATTTAAATCTTACTGTGACTTCTCTGATAGTAAAAGATTTCTTACTGGCCTTCAATAACCCATTGAACTTTCTCAGAGATTTCAGTAATACATACTCACTTATCATTCAGTTTATCAGTTTGTATGTTCCTCCAGTTAAAATTTCAATGCATCTCAATTGATTCTTCTACCATAAATCTAATTTTACATCCAAAGAATAACTTACTTTCTTGTATTGCATTAAGAATTTCTGAAAAGTCCACATCTGTCTTCTGTATGTCTGGTTTTATCCATATTTGCGTTTCCAGCCGGTTAACCTGCAAATCCTCTCTTCCTTCTGAAGAAATTGAAGACATTGACGGGGTTTGTGACAGTGTGGTAGAAAATCCAGCCAAGAGGCTTTCAGGTGAGGGAACATACACATTGGATAAAGCTACTTAATTTTTTCCCCCCTAGCAGAACCAATTTTTCTTCAAACCAAGCAGCTTTAGGTAGAACATGGACTGATTTAAAGCTAAATAGAATAAAACAATGATGTTCTCTGCTGTCAGCAATGATGCAGAGTCACCACTAGCGAGTCCCTCATTCAAGTGAGCACGTGCCACCATGCCATGAGCATCCCGTCACCATACAATCTACAAAACTAACTCCAAAATGTGAAAACAGACAAGAAGCATTGTTACAAATGACACAGCACTACAGGAACAGGCTACAACTAAATGCACTAACACACAAAGGACGAATTAAGTCTCAAGACAGAAAACAACTATTAGGACAAAAAGAGCACAGACAGCATGTTTCAGCCACAGGACACTGTATGTTCACACATGCCAAGCTGATGGCATGCCATGGTCTAGGAAGCACTCCAGTACTTTAGTCCAGTTCAAAGGGGGTCACACTTGTATGTAATGGTTGCTGTTTAAAAGCACTGCAAAACAAAAACACAGGCTACAGCTCACAGTTTCAAACCTATTTGCACATGTAAATAGGCACAAATTTGCCCATTTCAGTGTTCTTTCAACATGAGCAAAGAAAGGAGAAAGTTTTGAAAACACACCCTTTCCATGTAAAGAAAGGAGCTGCACATCAAGAGTAGACAGGAAAGGGTACTGGGCGACCAGGCTTAAGCTGCTGGCTGCAGGGTACTCTGATACAGCCAGACACAAGGAGGGAGCTACCGGGCACATGGATGATTTTTAGAGTGGCAGCAAAACCTGACCTATCACATAGGCATCTGTTAGAAGTGATGCTCTTGAGTAACTGTATCTGGGAAAGGACTTCACAATAAAAAAGTCATGGTGGAAGAAGAAACCTTCAGGTCATTTAGTCCATTACTGTGCCTTCACTAGTGGCCATTACTCATGCTTTTGATGGAAGCATTTTCCTTTTACAGTCTGCCTATAACAAGATGATTTTGTTTTGAATTCTGTCCTAGCTCACTGTATCTTCCCCTTCCCCCCACAAAATTACTATCTTGCCACTGCTTTGATGAGAGCGATGAATTACATTCCTGGGCACAAAATCACTCAACCTTATTCTAAAGGCCCTTCTTCACTTTTTGGAAATACAGATCTTGAAACGAGTATACGTACACCACCTTCAGCTTTTCTGATTTCCCAATGTTAAAATATTACAACTTCAAACCATCTCATGCTTGCCCCAGCGTATTCTTTTGTTCCACAGCAAAGACCCACTGTTAACATCAGAGACAGCTCCACTTGTACATTCCTGTGAAGTGATCTGTCATAGCAGCAGCAGGAGTCAGCATTTAATGATGTAGAACAAAGAGAATTTCTTAAGTGAGATAGCTGATTATTCATATAATAGCAGCCTAGGGAAATCTGCAGATGGCCTCAGAGATGGGAGACTAGAATTTGCCCCAGAAGAGAATTATGGGGACAACGGAAAAATACTGCAGCTGCTAGAAAAGACATATAAACAATAGGATGCAGGTAGAGAAGTGAGCAATGGCCAGCAATTCAGTTAAGCAGCTTTGCAAGTGATATCAGTTTCTCGTTAAATACTCAGCTACCACTTTTAACATATACAATTACATATTTGCACCCTCAAATCCGCCAGCCTTTCTTCTCTGTTTTAACCTTAGTTAGAGCAAAAGAACCACAGTATCAATAAATACAAAATACCCCCTCCTCCCCAAAGCCTTCCATCCTTGTTACACCCAAATCACTGCTCCTCAGGACTCTCAAAGGCAGCAAGATCCCTGCAGCATCTCCAATAGATCTGAACTAAAGAGGACGTGACAGCCAGCCAGCAATGGCTGTTCCAAAGAGCTGGTATCAGATGGACTATCTAACCACAGGCCTCTTAATAAAATGAAGCTGTTGGAGAACGTACATAATCCATTTCAAAGCCACTTTTTAATTAATGAAAAATACTGTCTAGAAAGTGGTCAGAAAATGTCCAACCTAAACCTGAATGTTGTTCAGCCTACCAAGCCAAGCCAAGATTTGCTGCATTCATATCTCCTCTCCTGTACTTGACCCATTTGCAGTATGGGGAGCTTCCAGCAATCCACACAAATGACAGTCTCACACGCTCCTCTGATTCACAGTAGCCTTAATATCTGCCCTCATTGCACGAGTATCAGACCAACAACATCATTCTCTGATTTCACTTAAAATTGTATGCATAATCTTCTACCAGTCATTTGTGATTTAATGCATGAGCAATCACAAACTTGCCTTCAACAACACAAGGAGAAAAAGAAACGTTATCTGCCGACACCACAGCTTCTAAATAAGTGGTTGCAGGAACACTTTCTTCTCCCTTGATCTTCATGGTGGCAATAAACAGACTTGAATCAGGGCACATTTGCTTCTATCCTCCTCCCTCTCCCTCAGCACCTACTTTGCAGAAGGGAGCGCTGCATTTTTTAGCTGAGTGAAACAACCCCTGTCTGATGGACTGGCCAAATTAATGTTTGCTGATTTGTTGGCGGACAAAGGTTTTAGCCCAGAAGCTCTTTGGAAAAAGCCACAGTGTTCTCTCCCACATCCAAAAGAGATTTATTTTCTTTATCTTACCACGGATCTCCAATACAACAAAACAAGATAGTATCTGGCATTATTGTTGCTATTGAGACATCTCTAGCCCAGCTTTAGCATTTCCTTCTTGCTTTAGCAGCTGCTGATTTATGTTTGTCAGTGACAGGTCCCACTGAGTAAACTCTAAGCAATATTGCCTGGGAGGTTGGGAGGGAAAAACACTCTTTCTGTAGAAACATGAGAACTAAACAAATACAAATAAAAGTGAAGTAAATATTAATCAAATTTTACATAATTTTATTAAAAGATCAGTCTGAGATTTTTCTCAGCTTACTGAGACATTTTAGTTCAACTGAGGTCATATTTTAAATTAGCTCATGGCGTTCACTCTGATTTACTCGTTGATGCATAAAGTAGTGCATAAAATAGTATATTTTTTCCTTTGTTGTTTTGAAGGGTCTCTAGTAATTAGATTAGGAAAATAAATGGGATTTTTAAAAGGCATTTAATTTTTAGAGGCTGAATAAGATGCCTTGTTCTAAACCAGACTTTTAACATACTTCTAAATATTGAAGTGATCACATGTATCAGATAGGCGAATTATGTAGCAAGATAGTTAACATGGTACTAATGTTAAACAAGGTCATTCCCTCTGCAGTGAGAGAGATTCTGCGTCTGCTTAAAATTAAGAACGTATTCTGGTTCTTTGCTGGATGAAGCTCTGCTGCATGTATCTAGTATCTAGCCAATTATCACACTCAGCCTGTTAGACATGAATTTTACAAGCAAAAGTCTATTTTCTTGCACAGTAAACACCTGGAGCTACGTTTTGAAAACCTGCACATTTTCATACATGCACTATGATGTGTAAATCGCATTTGTAGATGGATACCTCACGTTGTGGTCTGAAATTGAGCATGAGCACTTGGGTGCACAGAAAAATGTGCATAGTTTCAGTATTTGGCACCAAAATAAAGAATATAAAATTAAGCTGATGGAACAAGTTCTGCTCTTTCTCAATGCACAATAAAGGGCTCATATTTACTCCACATTTTTGAATGGACCCGTGAGAACAGAGCTGATCTTCGTAATTCACTGAGGCAGCCAGGGCTTCCTGATGAGTTTTACCACTTAGGTTCTGGTCAGAATAGAAATACTTGACTCAGTTGCTTTTGGAAATCACAGTCTTTCTTCTTTGCCCTCCCTTGTCTCCAATTAACTCAGCATGTGAAAACAAATGTTTTGTCTACAGCTCTAGAAGTTTCTGTAGAGAAAAATTTACAGCTTCAAAGGATCTTTCTGCAGCTTAGCCAGCTACTTCGATCAGTGTAGTGAGCTGATTTCTTATTTTTTTAAAAAATCATTTTGGCGGCAAACGTACTTTCACAATGGTTGTACTTTAGCATGGACATTAAATACGAGTAGCAAATAACTAGTATGCGATGTGGGTAGATGCTCCTATCACAGGGACATCTACCTCTAACAGGGCAATATTTAGCAAGAGCAAATATAATTCTAATATGAGCAGTTTTGTTTTGCTACTACCTTTAGTTTCTACAGAGAATTGTTCCTTCCCACCAGAGCCTCTTCTTTACAGCAAGAAAAAAGCTGCTGTGCATGGTGCCCTTTTCATTAAAGGCAACCCCAGGCCAACATGGGGTGAAGCACCACCTCTGCAGGTGCATTTTCTACTGGCTTCTCGCTGTGAGTGCTGGACAGGTCACCTACAGCAAAAGCACAGTTTCAAACGGAAATTGTTTAAAGGGTTACCTACACATGTTAGTCAGGGCTATACACACATGTGAAATCCATAGCATTACTGATCTCAATTCTGACATTTCTCGTTTCTGTGACAGGAATGAAACAAAATGTACACCATAGTGGGTATTCCCAGCATCCATCCCACAACTGCACTGGACAGCACACCTCAATGGATGAAAAACATACTGGTTCAATTATTGCATCAGAAAAAAAGGTGTTCTCTGAGTCATACGATGTATGCAAATACATATTAATATACACATGTCTTCCTAGCAAGACAAAGTTGGCCTGAAAGCAGTGGCTCAGAGATAGCTAATTATGTATCATTACGTGGAAGGCTGATGTGTCTCATAACAGGTCTTTAAAAGAGAGCTGCTTTTGCTACATTGGTCAGAGAGAATCTCAAATTGTTTTCCGTAAGAAATCTTATATCATATTCTATTTTGTTCCACATCAGCCAGTAAAGTATTGCAATATTTCTTCTGCCTAAGCATTTTTCTCTCCCACAGCATAAACTGGATGCCAGAGTGTTACTCTGTGCATCAATTTTACTGCAGTGATTATATCAGATATATTTTCGTATATTAAAATTATTTCATTTCTTGTTGATGTTCTTAAAACTGTCATGTAAAATAGTGCAGCATTCCACACTGGGGAATTATTGTTGATAAGATAAAATATCACACAACAATTAAAGAGAAGAAAAAAAGAAATAAGAGTTGTGGGAGAAGGAAACACTAGGTACATCTAAAATACATATGGACAGTAGCCACATTTTGAAAACAGAATCAATTTTAATTTACGGGTCTGTACTTACGAAAGTCCAAAATTTAATATCAGCAGGATCATTTGATTTAATCCTGGTCAGCTTCACATTAAACATTGGTTCCTCTTGACTAATTCTAGTGTAGATATTGCCTTCCTCAATGGAAATAAAAGAGTTTCTTTGCAACTCTCTTGTCCAGGTGGAAGGGTTTGTCCTCTCCATGTTGTACAGCTAACACAGTTCCTGAAAGTACAGGCTGAGTACACGCAGAAATAAGTTTTGCATTATGGAAGACAGGAGAACTCTGTCTTTCAGTGTTTGTTTTTCTCTTGAACAGACATGAAAAGATGTAATCCCCACAGGGATTTAAGAACAAGAATCTTTGCAAATGTCAAAAGGCCTTTCGGAATGTCAGGTTAACACCAATGATCTGCAAGCCACCAGCACACAGAGCAGTGACACTGGTAAGTCATGCTCACCCTTCTCCTGTGGTCCTTGCTCCCCACATGAACTCTGCTCGCCCACTGAGGCCTCGCTCTCTGCTGAGCCACCGCACGCCAGCAAGGTGGCTGCAGATACACCCATACAAGAGGGCACTTCTCTCAGACCTGCATGGTGTCCCATCAAAAGCCTCACTTAAGCCAGCACAAAGGCTGCATGTGTTCTTTCACAAATATCTTCTCAGCACATGATGCAGAAACATACCCTGTGTCCTACCTTGAGCTGCACCTTCTCTGCACAGAAGACAAAGACTCCATTTCAACCTGCAACTCTTTGGCGCACCGGCCCAGCAGTTGACTCCTTTCTGGAACAAGACCATTACTCAGAAGCTTTCCTTCTGTCCTTGCACCTTACCAGTAGCACTAAGCTCCCTCTACCTTACAGCTTCAACACAATTTTGGATTTCTACAAGAGGAAGGGGCATGATGAGTTCCCTTTTTCTTTTATTTTAATGCTTGTTTCCAGTCTTGGGTTCCTTTTGAAGATAGCAATGAGGATAAGGACAGGAAAAGTAACATGTTTAATTCTCTGCTTCTGAGAACTTGTTGACATATTTGTGTACTTAAGATAGCGCAACATATCAGGGTAAGACCAGATATCTGCCACATCTTCAGTAGCTTCTGCATGGTGTGGCAGCACTGGCACATTATGTACCTGTAGTGACAAACTAGGAGTATCTTAAAGGCCCTAGTTTCCCTCATTTGAGGTACTTACTTTTACCTGTGTACGCCACAGGATTCGCCCCCATCTATCCACAAAGCACATCCACAGTTTTGGAAGAATTATAAATAATAGGTAATGATACACATTGAAAGAAAGGCCTTTAAAGACTTCTGATTTAAGTCAAAGCAGTCCATCGTAACAGCATTAATACACAACGTGTTTCCAAGACTGAAAAGATTGGGTAGCCTGGGACAATATTTGCAGCCCTTTGTAAAACCTCTGACCTGGTAGATTGCCATATATGTCTATAAAAATGTAAGGACTTGGATATAACTCTTGATAGTCTTAATTGGTTTACCAGTTACCTTAAAAAAAGTGCATACTCTGTCACTATTCAGCATAGCTAGTAAAATCTTCCACTATGCAAAACTCAACATTTATCTTAATGGTTTTCCCACTGATTATGGATAAAATAATGTGTCTGCGTGTCAGTGTCTGAGAACCAAAAGCTCAGTGTTAAAGCACAAAAATGCCTTGTTAGTTTTGAAAGTTATTGGAAGAAATATATGGGGCTACTTCATTTTCCATAAGAAGGTCCAATGAATGTTAGGAAAAAATAAAGAAATTCAAAACCCAAATAATTCTGTTTGGCATGAACAACCTATACCATAGCTGTGTCTGTGCACGGTCATGTCAAGGGTATGGTAATAACAATACTGGAATTATCTTCGAAAGGCAATTTAAAAATAGTTCATCTTTGTATTGCAATACACTCTAAGGCATGACATATGACTAATTATGTTAATACAAAGTCTCTTCTTATCTTCCAGAAGCAATAGTAGTGAAGGGGATATTTCTAAACACCTAATATTAGTAACTTATCACAGACTAAGGTATTTTGAAGACATATGGTGTCCATCCTCCCCTCCATTAAGCCCTGGCAGGCATGAGACACAGAGAAGTCCACTCAGCCAATTAACTACTGAGAAGAGGCACGTCCTACATTCAGCGCTCGTTCTCTCTCTCTCATGCCTTTCTCACAGACAAGCAAAGACAAAATGATGGACAGCCGTTGGTCCAAAGCCATACCTTGAAGATCTTTACTGCCAAAATAGCCTGAACATCACGCCATGGGGACAGGGTCCTCTTAGCCCTCAGTTCTTGCTTCTCTAATTCAATCACTGCCCAGAATGACCTGTGGGCATTGGAACAGTCAAATCCACCAACACTGTGCTCCTATCATCAAGAGGGAGGCATCTCTTAAGCAGTGAGTTCAAACGGGACAACAGTTGCAGAGAGCTGATAATCCATGTCTCCCACATGTACAAGCACCCAAACCCTTGAGCTGCTGTGCAAAAGCACACAATCTTTCTTCATTTCCCGTTTATGCTCAGAGGATGCCTCAATGTTCTGAGACCTGAAAGGATGCATATGTCCACCCAGAAGCCCAAGCACAGCATGTCACATATGCCTAATATTTCCAGTTAACTGTTTCTACATGGCCCCTGTGCAGATCCTTACACAATCAGTAGAGGGACAGTGTTGCACAACGAGCCTTTGGAATTACTCCCTAGAAACACTTCTTTTCACTGAAAATACAAAGAGACACGACACTAAAGTGTGTGCTCTACTGGGAACAAAGCTATGTTTTTCAAGTGCCACAACGCCTGGGATAGGAATCCAAGGAGACAGTCTGTAAACAGCACAAAGCCACAGTGCGTAACTAAGCAGAGACATTTCTGCACCATTGCATGTTGCAAATGAGAATCTAGAAAGAAGTCTGAGATCTAAATGGACCAAACAATCCAGCCCATTTCCTATTACTCTTATTTATATAAAAAATGACAGTAGGAATGATTGTCTTTTAGTTCTACCTCTTTCCTCTTACACTGTGAGTGCACGTACAAAAACATAGCTATCAAAGACCACTATTGCATATGTTCAAACAGTTGTCCATGTTTGAAAAATCTAACTGCTTGTGAATGGTAAATCCCTTAGTTACCATCTACCTTTAACAATATCAGGAGCTGTTAGCAGGCAATTCATAAAGAGGAGAAGAAGAAAATATTTGCTGAATAAACTGTTTATTGCAAAAAGCTTGCCCCGTTCTCAAGTCAGCAGTTTACTGATGAGACAAAACGAAAAGCTGGCTGCACGGGGATAGAAGGAATGGCCTAGAAGATAACTTCAGGGCACCACAGTTTTACTTCATTATAACATAGGACCTCAAGACAGCTTTTACAATATACCAGATGTCTCTTCCAGGTGGATTTTAATGTAACAACCAATTATACAGACTCACATTATACCATAGCCTATCACTGCCTTCACAATCTAAACACATTCTGGTAATTCATTCCTGCAGAAAGTACCAGCAGCTAAACAATTTTGGGAACTTCAGCTGTTCTGAGACCGCTAGAGGAATGAATGTAGCATAGGAATGTGAAAATGGTTATCCTAAGGAGAGGATAGCAGAACAGAAGTTTATCCAGTGCAGGATCCTATTTCTGACAGCAGATGCTTAGGCAAAGGGAACATGAACAGGGCAAGCACATCCAATCTATCCCCAGTCTGTCCCTTCCAGCTTGCAGAGATTTAGAGATTTCTGGAGTGCAAGGTTTCACCTAGATGATAATGATTCATGGCTGCCAATGCCCCTTCCCACTATAAATATGTTCCTTTCATACTCAATGTCACTTGTGAGCTAAGAGGTAGCCATTACATTTCTCCCTTTCCTTTTTACTCGCCTTGTTTCTGGCTTTCATGAGCTAGCAGATCTACTCCTCAGTTACAGCGTCATCGTAAGCTCTAACATCCAGGCTAGCGCCATGAAGCCCAGAGATTCACTGTCACCACAAAGCCTTTCTTTAGTCTCAGACAAGAGTTATCATGCTGACCTCACGAAATATGCCTTCCTAAACAGAAAATAAGCATGGAGCAGTGAATCCCACCCTGGTTTATCACAGAGAGAATATACTCCAGCTACCAGTCTGGGTGTGTGGAGATCTAATTAGGGAGAGGTTAAGATAAATATAATCATTTAGTTACAAACTGGAGTGCAAGAATGGAGGAAATATTGATAATATTGATTGTGTAAAAATATTATATCTCAGATTTTTTCTTTGTCTTTGAGAGTACCTCAGAAGCAACAGGAATCCTGCTCCTAATACTGGTGCAGTTGGCCTTACTTGTAAAGCCCTACCAGAATTACCAAGACCTGCTAAGGAGAAATAGAGCACTTTGCCATTAAAATGCATGGAATAGTTTTGGGCTGTTCACACAGGATGCCTACCCAAAAGAGATTATTTTCAGTAATTGGTATTTAGTACTCTTCTTTGCAAGCAGTAGGAGAGCATCTGAATGGCAAGGGTTATCATTTTCAGGCATTCTGGTAGCATAAAGGGCCTTGAAAGTATGTGCAGTTTTGATGACCTTTAGAAACCTTCCAGTTTCATCAAAGTCCAGGTTACTTCTTTATGTTGTCAGGTGTTGAATTCCTTTCTTGTGCCAGATATGCTCCTAAAGCAAAGTCTAAATAAAATATTATACTATAGTGTTATCTCTCTTTTTCTATTTTAAGTACCCTAAATGTTGTCAGTCATGAAGACCTCAAAAATGCCTATGTTTTGTGCTCCATTGGGCCTCTGAATCATAGCACGGTACAGAACTACATGCCCCAAGGATGCGACTAGCAAATATTATGCCTCTGTGGAGTTATCCAGCATGCAGAGAACACTTTCACTTTCCTGAGACATACAGCCATTCATGGCACAGGGAAGGGCAGTGCTCTGCACAACCCAAAGGGATTTCTCTTCTGGAACAAGGAACAGATCAAAATTGATGCAATTTTTGCTTCGCTACTGCCCTCATGCCTGCTGTAAGCTGTGATGGTGAATTTTATGTAATTCTTTTGGGCTTTTTTGGCACCACAGTACGTCACACTGGTTGGAATTTCTAGTGGGTTCTGATGCCCAGATGCACTTGCTTGTATCAGTCACACAAGGAGCAAGCCTCCCTCCCCCCCTTTTTTTTATTATGAAGAAAAGTCTACCTTACTGTTGAGATTTCAGCATGAACCAGCAGGCTTGGTGTTAGGAAAGAGGTCTTGCTATCTTTTGGACTGGAACAAATCTTTTGTGGAAATTAGTAACATCTTGCAGCCCTGTTACAGTCAAATCCATTTGCTGATCTTAAAAGCATCTCTGCCAAAGTAGAAGGTAGTTTGTTCCATCTTTTGACAGTCTACCTGCAAGAATCTTTCCTTGGAATATAAGAAACATATTTTACATGAGAAATAGAGGCTTACATAATACTAAGCCCTCTTTAAGCAAGGACTATAGAGCACACTTTTCAGTCAAGCATTACAGGAACTTAATAACTGATTATTCAAAGTCTCATTGCTTCTTTAGTGATGTTATTTTTTTAATAAGATGGGTCATTACTTTCTCAGAAACATTGCAAAATTTTATATATATTATCTATTTTCTTCAGCAAAAGCTAGAGTGTTCAAGCATTTTCTTAATTAAGACAATTACGGTACACTGGTCTCAGCACATTACAATCTTGTCTTGGGATCGGCAACATTCCCTGCTTGATGCCAGGCCACATCTGGCTGCCTGTTCCTATTTCTGACAAGTTTCCCCTTGACAGGAAACTCTCTGAGGGTGGAACGACTGAGAAGATCCACAGAGAGCAGCATTTTGCAGCCTTCATGAGGACCTACATGTTGTAAACTAACAGCAGCTATGGGACTAGAAATCTGAGGGTGAGATGTACTGATTTTGAAGTAACCATACATGATTGCAAGAGTGAATGAAAGATGATTTTACAACAGCAAACAGGATACTGATCAAAAAAAAGAAGTAATTGAAAAGAGGTAAGTTTAAAAATACGTACTCCCCAGCGAAGAACACCCTCAAAGCCACCACCTAAAATTCTTGATATTATTTTTGAAGCCCCTTATTGAGGGCGTGCACAGGTCCCAGGTAGGATCAGTACTTTGTGTGACACCCTGCACAAATTGATGGAGGGATGCAATTTCTGCCTAAATAAAATATTTTTAAATTATACAAGATAGTTAGAATTGAAACACAGTGCTTTATCCTCTAGCTTTGTTTTTTTTTTTTTAACAAGCTGTTTGCAAAACTCTTCTCCAAACTGCAAGAATGAACATTTTAGGAGACTTTAGCTTAGGAACAGGGATTTTCAAAGAAGGGGCTTTTGCCCTAGAAAAGTAAAGTGATGAATGAAATGGGCTGAATGACTAAGCAAAGTGATAGGAGATTTCAGGCTCTGCATCATCTGCTAGCTAGTTCAGCTCTTAAATTCAAAGTACTGCATAATCACCATGTGACAACCTGTCGCTCAGCACAGTGACAAAAGGTCCTTAATGTAATTGAGGCACACTGTTCTTAGGAGCTTTGCAGAGGCTCCAGAGCACCAATAGTCAGGAGAATGAACTGTCTCTGTGTTCAGGGAGGTATTTCCAGCTCACGCCTGAGGTACGGACATGTGAGAAATTTTGTTTGGTGCACTGAACTTGCATTGTACTGAACACAGGCTGTAGATAAAGATAAAAGTAGAATATGCAGAATGGTTCCTTTGACATTAATGTCCCTTCTACACAGGGACATTTCTTGCAAACATTTATTTTGTAATATGAAAATTAGCTTAATGAAGGGAATATTAGACTTTTTTGAAACCTGTTTGCTTTTTCCATCCTTCGTTCCACATGGGAAGCAGTCCTATATACACCCAGTAGAAGGCATATTGAAAAGGACTGCTCCCATAATAATTTTAGACAAGTAAAATAACAGCACTACTATCAGTGTGAATTCAATTTTTCAGGTGAGTTTACATCAGCCATTCCCACATCATGCATGCGTTTGCTGCCAAGAAATATTTTCATGACGGAGCTTTCTGGCAGAATTATTTGCAGGAGTTTATTCTTTTAATCTGAGAGAGACATATGCCACACACCCTGCCAGTCAGCAAAGAAAAGAGAATGTGATTTAACCAACAAATCACATCTAACTAACATAGATCTTTTAAAGATCATTCACAACCAAATGTGAGCGCTGACAAACGTGCACATTTTGTGATGAGAAAAGAATATCTTTTGCACAGCAAATTATCATTTTTGAAGGACTCAGTTCTAGCTTCCTTGATGATTCAAAGTTCATTAAGTTGTGACTAAGCTCATTAAAGATACATTTCCTTTTTGCTTTAATTTTGATTGCCATAGTTTCAAGAACTGTGCATTTTTCTTGCCTCCTAAGTCAGTTGTTCTGGTGACCAACAACCACTAGCTCTTCTTTCTTATTTTCATGCCCAGTAACTACAGGCATCAATAAAAAATATTACAGCTTGATGAGCAATAAAAAAAGATAAATCAAAAGTCAAGATAAGCATGCCTAAGGCAAACGTATCTTCCTTTAGCATTTATAACATATCTAACAGGTACCATTCGTCATAAAATGCAAGAGACTGCCAAAAAAAAGATTCTCAGAGAATTCCAACGACCCCACTAGACTCCCACCGTAATGCCAGAAATCAGTCCTTTCAATAGGTATTTCCTTGCCCTTGAACATAAAATTCTTCAAAATATCACAGATATGACTATATCATCTCAGGCAGCAAAAAGTCTCTGTTCCAAAACGTACCATTCTTGGGCTTTGAAGGAGATGTTTTTGAATGATAAACTACTGAAAGTAGAAATCTCTAGAATGTTTTTATGTGTTTCCTGGAAGACTCTTTACACAACCTATTTACTAAATTCTGGAAATAAACTATTTCAAAGACAACCCTTCCTGTTGGAAGTGTAGACTCCCTTCAGACCTAATCTGTACAAGTGATATAAATGAATACCTACATTATTATATATACACTCCTGTATTGTCACGGTTTAAGGCTGAGCTGGTTATTAATCAGATGACAGATGTTCTCTCTGTCACACAGGGGGCCCGGGGCTTTCGCTCAAGGACCTGGATATACTAGCTACCACTGAATCACCAATGCATCACCCACCAAGTGCATTCAGGTCCTTGAGCAAAAGAGAGATGATATGAAAGTTGTCACAGTTTGCTCCCACGGGTTGCAGGTAAAATCACTAAAAAGAAAATTCGTTACGTCCCAGCTCAAACCAGGACATATATAAACCTCAAAACACATTAGAGTTTAACCAGAGGCCCTTACAGGAAGCATAGAGAAAGAAAATCTTTCTGGAGAACCTCTGAATCCCTGTTATTACAAAATAGGTTACAATTATTATCAAGCATTGCAAGTAGAGAAGATCTAAGAAGTTTCCAGAGTTTCACACAACGAAAGAATTCACTTTACTGCTGCTTAGAGTTATTGAGTAAGGTAATTTCTCCACAGCCAGCAAATTTAATGACTCCTAGAGACATTAGATTGACAAGTTCTTCAGAGTCTAAGAATAAAGGAATTCGTCACCAACAGGAAGAGGTAAGGTAACATTGTCCTGATTTGGAACAAAGAGTATTAACAGAAAGGGCAGGCAGAAAACCAGAAACTAGGGTCCTGGTTACTCCACAGCAAAGGTACAGTACTGTCAGAAGCAAGGCAAGCATTCTTTTTTGTCCCCAGATTTGCCTAACCCTGACATTGAGGGAATGGACTGAGATGACCATTTAACCTCCTCTAAGCTTTTTCAGTACTTGGCTGTGCTGCTCTTAGAGATGACGTAAATGCTGATTACCATTGCTTACAAAATAAGCCTCCTGTGTGCAACACAGACACAGCAAACATAAACCATCTTCAGGAGAGTTCTAACAATTTGTATCAGCCAAAGGTTTGCCCAAAGTGCTTTGAACCCTGTACTTCAGTAGTCCAGTACCTCATTAACTACAATATACCACAACTGCTCGTGTAACTGTGAGATTGTAACTGGAGGTTTCTCAAAACTGAAAATACTGTCCCTCTATGATTCTAGAAGGAATGTATATTTACTTTAATACAACTGCATCTAAATTTACAATCTGAGTGCTTTACTTGTCTTCGCTTTTCTCCTTTCTAAGAGCACCTGCAGAGCTATCAGGAGTCTTCACTTCACCATTAATAGCCATTTTCTTCCATTCATTTCTTCATTTTTCTCTGTGTTTTGTTTCAGTTACTCAATACCTTCTGATCTGCTTAAAATCAGAGATCAGAAGTAGTGGTCCTGTTTGTAGCTGAGCAGTACTTCTTTGCAAGCTTGCACAAGATAATTTTTTTTTTTTTTTAAAGGCATATTACAGACAACTCACTGCTCACTATCCACTCCAACACACAGAGTAACAGCAGAAGTTATAAGCCTCAGGCTCCTTAGGAGCTATGAGTAAAACTTGCAGGGAAGCAAGTGGAAAAGGACTGCTGTAACACTGAAAAATATCCATAGTTCCTCCTCCTTAGCATGTAGCTACCTATGAACTTCAGCCAAAGGAAACAGCTGTCAATTAAAAAGAATTCATGACAAATAAGAAAAGGTGTCATTCTGGAAAGAAGAAAAGGGGCCAAGGAAAACAAAGTGGTATGCAGAAAACAGAAGTGGTGTGCTGTTAAAGGGAAAAAATACACTCATTCATAACTCTGTCATTTTATCAAGGATCTTTTCTTTCCATGGTTCTAGTCTCTCTGATTGATAAGAATTAGAAATGTCATTTTAAGCCCTCAGAATACCTTTCTGTACAATCTATCATGCCAGACTGAATTCATGTTCCGACTATTTCTTAACTGGACAAAGCAAATTTCAGACTGAATAGAAGATACACTACTCCAACAGTGAGACCTACTTGACTGTGGTAACAGCACTCCGACAGAAGGAAGAACACAAATTGTATGAGCTATTTAAAATTAGACTGAGGATTTTACTGTATGTAATAGCAGAAGAGTATCTTGGAAAATGGTGGTGTAAGATCTGTTACCTGAGTAATTAACATACATCAGAACATCTTTTCTCTAAAACACCAAACTATAACATACAGCCTTGGGTAAAGTACTGCCATTGGTTAAGTAGTGTATCAGGTTAATTATTTATGCAGCTACAGCTGTTAATTTGTGGCTGACTAAGAATGAATGACATATGAATTTAAGTTTAAATTAAAATTTTCTCTTCAGAGTACTATTTATTGCTGTTGTGCCTGATCATAAACTTTCTTAGACTCTACTTGCACATAGCTCAAATGGTTGTAATTTAACCTGGACACTGAGGCAAATTCAGTGTTCTTATATAGAATTAAAAAGTTGGACTCAAATCATAAAAACATTATTTCATTCCAGATGAAACAACGACATTAGCAGATGGTTAAGAGAAGACTCCTGTCATGAAACATATTTATAAAATTCTGCACCCTTTAAGGCTCTGTGTGCTATTAACTCCTCTTAACTTCAGTGAAGCTCATAATACTAAATGAACTTGAACCAAGCTGCCAGGCATGTTACCTGTAGGTCATAGATGCTGCTACTGTCAAAAGAGCAGAATGTGATAGACCAAACTAATCTTATATGACTGTACTGAAAGCTAAATTCCTTGGAGAGTCGTCATCCAAATGATGCTCACTAATGAGTTCCATTTTAGGAAACCTCTGGGGTCTACCTAAAAAAGGATCTTTTCGTCAATCAGAAGCCAGCATATGTTGCTTGTACGTTACTTGGCATTAAAGCACAGGTCATATCTATCAACACATAGATGTAGAATGCTACAGCAGCTCAAAATGAACATAGTTATTGTGCGTGTTCAAGATACTTTTTTCACAAACTGTGATGCAGGTTTTTGTCAATCTTTTAACATGTTGCAGTCGTGATAAAAAAACCAGAAGGACAAACAAGTGAACAGAGGAACTGAAATAAACAAAGCATATGGTTATGAGTTACTGCAAATTCTTTATTAACTTATGTTGACAAAGATTATGGTGACTGAATAGCATAGGTGCACGAAACTCATGGCAACAGACCTGCATAGCAATCCACAGTAAATAATCTAAATTTTCAATTTCTATAAAAGTTAACCCATTTACTAGATCTGCACAGTAATGGAAGCACGCTAAGGGTTTCCAGGCAGAGCTCTCTGTGTTACGCAAATAAACTGCCCTGTAGCACCCAAACAGTTGCATACAGTGTGCATTATGCCCTTTCCTGGGCAGCAACACTAGAAGACTATTGAGACCCTTCAATACAGAAGCTACAAAACTGACTTCATGGGCAGCCTTAATCTGCTCAAAGAAATCTGAAGTTTAATTTCCACCATGAAAAATGATCAAACATGGCCAGCACAAACGTACTCTCCTGTTATAAGAAAAGATACTTCTAAAATAGCTCTGGCAATTAACATAACAAGGAATGAACTCATGAGGTCAATTACAATTTGATGGTTCCCAGAAGATTCTGGCTTTCTTTTAAAAAGTTCAATTTTATTAACCAGTTATACCTCCTTCAGATCTAGAGTTTTTGTTTGCACTTTAGCGTCAAGACTTTGATCCACAGCCTAGACTGTGCCTTTGTTCAAAACCAACATTAGTGTCAATTACTGAGTTCCACAGGGAATGTCTGTAGCCTCCAGAGCACTGTCATTAGCTCAGGGTTTATGAAAATTAAACATGTATCTATAAGGGAAGCAGTATTAAAAAACAATAGCCCAAAGTGCTCTCTGCATTAACATTTTGGATACCACTACATGTTGCATGGTTTTTTATGATTAAACTTACACTTTTATTTCCCACTGTCAGCCATCCCAACTGTTGTTACTCCTATGATCTATAACTGACGAAAACATGACAACGTAGACAAAACATGAATCCATAGCTCTGATGATCAACAGATTGATCTTCATGCAAGCATGACCTGATGCTATTAATACCAGCTTCACGACATCATGGCACATCACACAAGAAATGGAACTGAAAAAGGTGTCAAGCCAAATCTGTTACCTGGCTGATGGGTTTTTGCTTTTCCACCAGTGACCAAAATACTAGATCCAGAAGATGAGGCTTCCATTTTTATTGACCTTCTGACTTGTGAGAGTGAAGGATGCCTGACCACAGGCGGACGCTGTGACACTGGGTAGCTTGCTGCAGTTCTCCTCTGATAGATTTGCGCACGCTTTTCAGCCCCATGAATAGATAAACTTATACCTGACAGGAATAAGAATTAGTACTGTTAGATACAAGCGACCAGCATGGAATAACTAAAACACAAAAATTGCCATGGTTTAAAATGGAGCTGTAACAGCCTTCTTGAAGAAAAAAAAATACAAACAACTATAGAAACAAGAGTTTTCTATGAAAATGAAAAACGTGAACATCTTTGGTGCTGTGCTGCAGACATCAGCCAGCCACACTAATAGATACTTAAATTAATACATAGTCATGGTTTACTGCATTACTGGCCTGCAGGAGGAATTATCTTCCATTCCTTAAAAAACCCCACATAGCTCACACAGGACGATGTTAATGGGGTAACTACCACAGAGTTTATTAAATGATAGTTTTCTGATTGATGGACTAGAACTTGGCAATAATGGATTCTTTTTTTCTGAGCATTCACAAGTGTTAGGAAGTCTCGTCATATGGAAAAAATGCTACACTTCAGGTAATAACCAGCTTTTAACGAAAAAATAAGGGTCTGTTCTGAGGAAAACAGTAAGGCTACAAGCAACAATAACATGACCTTAAGCTTGAAAAACAATTCCACTTTCATCAGTCCTGTGAAACATTGCCTACAACACTAGAAATTGTCTTTCACACCAAACACTCTCAAATTTGTCACATAGCTAATTTTTAAATAGAAATTGCAACCAAAAACAAGCTTTACTTTTTCAAAGAGAAGAGCAAAGTTGAATTTTCCTATGTGACTATTGTACAGTCTTAGAATGAAATACTATCTTACAGTAGAAAACATTGATTCTAACTTCCTTATGTTCACATTGATGCAACTGCTCCAACTTCATTTGAATTACTCACAGCATACTCTGGGGAAAACCTTTAGACAATCTCTTTCAGGCAACAAAGCTGAATTCTACCCGACTGTTTTATGCGTAATTTGTGACTCTTACTGCTTTGATCAGCAGATGTTTTTTGTTTTAAATAAAACAAAGGAAAAACCCTAACCAGATATAAATGAGCAAACTGAGAAGCAGATGGAAAAGCAGACCCTAAAAACTGAAAATGTGGATACTGTAAGCACATTGTAAGTCGCAGTCACTCAAAATCACTAAACCTTATTGATTAGACTGCTCGTTTTTGTGAAAGGAGTCCTGCACTGAGATGTCCAAGAATACCATAATGACTCTAGTCTTCCAGTTCCACTGAAAGTCAATGCATGTGAACCTCCAGGTCACGGAAAAGGTTTTGACTCTCTGAAGTCTTAATATGCTTCAATCCATAACACACTACCAAGGGAAGAGAGCTGTCACTTCTGTAGACAAATGGTGAAAACAGTGGGGTTGCACATGTGAAGAAAGTCTGTGCAAACTGCTCTCCTTTAAGATGGCTCTGTGCATTCAGGATTGAAGCTGCACGCTTGCTACCTGACTTTGCTGCACTTCAGCAGAGCTGATCTCCTGCAGAAAAGGCAAACAGACAAGGACTCTCCTGCAGCAACTGCTCACATATCTCCAGGTTACAGGGCTAATGTAACTGCCAGCTGTTTCTAAAGAATGTTGAAATCACATATTCTTTAACATGGTCAGCAAATTCCAGTCGCCCGTCCAGTTGATTCATCTTGGGAAAGGCAGCATAGTAATCCATGTGAGCAGAACAACAATGAACACACCTGGACAACACATTTCTTTGACCATGTTAGCTATATAACTTAACCATAAGGGGCTTCAACCACTGGGAAGCTAAGCCCCAGCTGTAAAACGAGCTCTTTACTTCTTGCGTAGTCACTAGAACCTTGTGATGCTCAAACTATTGTGCAATTATCTCTAAGGTATTAAAAAATTAATGACAACTCTTTCCTTTTAGCATCACCACTGGTTGTATCATTTAAAATAACCATCTCTCTGGAGCTTATGATGGAGTCAGTAAGTTATTCTACCAATGCTAAACATGAACCTGGCACAGGCACATACTTACTAGCTGGATCTCAGTAAGACTACGCTTTCATTTGGTCATGAAATAAGTGATCTATTTTAGGAACTGGTTCCAAACATAAACTGACTGCTACATTTCTCTGAGGTTCAAGTAAATTGCTTCTTCACGTTCCGAAAACAGTCTATAAAGTGTTATGCAGCTGTGACTCAGCTTCCTAAACTATTTGTGCAGCACTTATTTTCAGACATCAAAATAAAGGATACTGCAGCCAGATCATTATTCCTAAGGACTGCAAAATTTGCAGATTGATCACATTCAAAATTATGTTCAATCAACAATTTGACTCTGCTTATATGTAACCTTTTGTTTCTTCCACTAAGAAGTAGTGTTATAAAATGATAACACCAAACTACAAGAGGAAGAAGTGCCAGCATTATTAGAAATTTTAAAGATTATTCTTTGGACACCTTTCAAACTTAAAAGTGCTCAAAACCTACCATAATGTACACCAAATGTGTGTCACCAAAATATCCAATATATTTGGGAGTTCTTCACTACACTCTCCTTGCCACTGCAGTTATTTTTTCCACATAAGATATTCTCTTGACTAGAAGAATGAATTTCCATTGTTTTCATGAGAACCAGGTAAAGAACAAACATGCAAGTATCCTTGTTTAATTACCATTTTTAATTATTCCAGATAGAGACCAGATCTTGCTTTTCTGCGTACATTTCTTTTGTTAACCTAGAAGTAAATGCCTGCAAAAATGTAAGACAGTAATGTTGCAGTAAGCTGTGGTATTACCTTGTTTTCATGTGGGCTGAAGTCCTTCTTGAAGGGATATGCAAGAGTTATACACAGCTGAAAGTACATCCCCAGGTAACATGCAGAAAACCAGAGACACGGGGAGGGGGAATCAGAAGTAGAGAAGCTATTAGGAATGTAGCTTACGGGAGATAAAAACCTGATGAACTATTGGCACTAAGAAGACTCTAGAGTAAACTCCCCTATCCTTCCTGCAAATAACTCATACTGCTGATGAATCCTGGGATTTGTGGGTCAGAGATGTGAGAAAACACCACAGAGATCTCTGAAGAGTAGATGTTAAAGTTGACATCAATTACTTCTTGCAGCGTGACAATACCCAGACAAGACACCTAGATAAACAGACAAGTTCTCCAGCAGTACACTGCAGACTGGGTCTTCGATTAACTATGTTTGGTGGCGTTTTTCTCCTGCCTTCAGGCTTGGCCATATAGTTGTTGACACCAAAATCCCAGTGCATGCCTGGCTACGTGGCCTCTGAGCCTTCCTGTCCCGGCCGCGTGGTCATTTGTCTCTAAGTGAGCTTGACAGCCTCAGTAGCTGGGCACAAGCACACCGGCATGCTCTGACAGGCAGTATAGATGCTACAAAACCCAGGAGTTTCTCCTGCCTCTCCCTCTGGCTTAATGGATCATGAGCACCATTTCGACGCAGGGCAGCAATGCAGAGGCAAATCAAAGGCTTTACGTACTGGCCAGTAGCCACAGCCAACTGTTCACGTTGTTTCACTAGCTTCTGGACAGGGCGCACTCACCCACACCAGGCCGGCGGCAAACCAAGTACTTAAGAGTCAGAAGTGGAAGTTTAGTGTTTTGAAGCTGGATGCGATTTGAGTCTTCAAGTATTATATGTATCGCTCAGCTCTCTTCTTTTCCTGCATGCAGCAAAATTCCTTCCCTGTATTTTCAAATCTTCACATGCTTTTCTGTTCCTTACCTACATTTCTATCTTTTTTTCTTATACAAGTTTCTTGTCTCCATGAGGAGCTGCTCTTCTTGCTGGCCATATTTTTTCTCCTCCGATGCCTCTGTTTGAGCTTGCAGGTTCATGTAAGAGAAACACCTTCAGTCTCTTCCTACCAACCCCTCTCAGCTGTGCAGTTTACCAGCAGGGAAGAGCAGCCTCTACCCTGCTTCTGGCAAACGTTTATTGCTCCCAGCTATGTCTTTTTAGTATAAATTTTTCCAAAGAAGCATTTCTTCTATATTGAGCATACTTTGCCTCTTATCAAGTGCTAGTATGCTTATAACATTAAAGAATTTATAATGCTCCAGACAAAACCTGCATATGAGAACATTAAAAGTGGAGTACTGAGGTACTTCCAAGTCAGGAAGCAATAAAATCAAATACAAAGAAGAAAAAGGAGGGAGAAATTACTATAAAGTAGAAGGCACTACACTGTGCCTGCATGCAAAGTTTTATGAGACAGTAATATTTGTTTTGTTGGCTCGCCAGATGCTACAGTGATGAACGACCACATCCTACAGTGCTCAGAAGTCATTCTGCCAAGGCACCTGATGGGGCGTCTGCTTTGGTCAGGTCTTAGCCCTGGCTAGCAGGTGCTGTGCACCACGTACCTCTGCACAGAGCAACACTTGCGCCCAGTGGACCTCATTCAGCATGCCTGCCCTATTCGACTTAGCACAGTGCAGTGGCTCTGGGACTGGTGGAGATGGCTCTAGCACCAGAACTGGAGTCAGCAAGACACTGTATCCATACTATACTGTGCCAGGACTGAGACACGTCTCCACCTGGGAAGGCACCCCTCTGTAGCGACTGTCAGATTTGGGTCAGCACCAGTTCTGTTCCACCCTGTACCACTTTATGGTACAGGCATGTTATTTATAGTTTCCTTCGTGATGTGTCTTTCTCCAGACAGAGATAATATGAACATGAATATGCAATAATAAAGCAGTGCAGAGTTACAAAACTGTACAAACAATCCATTAGCTAGCAGTGCTTAATTAGCCTCAAGTGCTCTGACCTGCTTTGTAGACCTTTTCTGGGATAACAAACTGCTACTGGCAGGTGCCGTAAGTCCTTTCAGCTTGGTATTATCAGAGTGTCAGTGCTCATGCTGGAGACGGATTACTCCAGCTATTTCTTTTCTTTATGTGGGTCTTTTATGCTGTTATAGCCCTATGCAGAGGCCTTAGGAGCAGAGTGAGGCAGACAATGTCTTCAAGGCCCTTTTCAGAGGAGAGCAAGTGCAGGAGAGCACACATCAAGAAGTGAGGAAGAAAATCTCAGCTGCAGTGCCATATAGGGCCACAAGAAATGAAGCAGCTCTGCAAAGCCTGTAGTCATCAAGGCACAAATAAGTAAAGTCATAAGGAAGCACTTTGGAAGCATGGGCAGAGAGCAGAAAATGAGGTTTTAAGGTGCAGTATATAAATAGGCAAATTATATATTTAGTTCCTTTCAACTTTTACAACCAGGAAAGGAGAAAGCGAGTTGATTTGTCCACCTTAAAAAGCTAAGCAACTTGTGCGAATTGCCACGCTTCCCATTAAAGTCAATGATGCTCTGCAGACAGCTTCAGCTTTTTCATGTTTTGAAGCTAGCCTTGATAAGGGGGAGCTCAGAAAGGGCAAGTAACATAAAAGGTTTCTCATGCAAAACCAGTTTCACCTGAGAGTCAGCAAAGAGACAGCTATGGTTGATGCCATGACGGACTCTTCTGCTTACTCTGAATCCTAGGTGGAAATGAATGAGCATGAGAGAAAAATTCACCTGCCGTTCTCTGTACATGTGCCTGAAAGCACAGTCTAAAGGCAGTTCCCTTTTTTCCCCACCCTATGCCCTACTTAGATAACAAATACACCCAGAAAATCATGGCTATCTTTCTCTACAGCTTGGGGAAAAATGTTCCAACAGCATTAGGATTCCCACATTAAATTAAATCATTATCAGAAGTTTAAATATCACCTCTCTAACACAGCATCAAGTCCCTTGCCATGGGTAACAAACGATTCATGAAATCATATCTAAGCCCAGATTATGCTTCAAGCATAGTTTTGAAAATATTGAAACACTTCTGACTATATCAGATGTAAAAAACCCCACAACTGCAAACCTTTAAATGAGCAAACAGAAAAATTACTAGTTACAGAACTTCCCCGGACCTAGACTGGCTGGAGAGCGAGTTACTTACTACACTGTGCATCTTGACAAGTTACGTGTGTTCAGTTTTCTGAGGCTTTGCACAGTCTTCCACCACCCTACCCCTCAAATATTGGAGAGATGGCAAGATTTTCAATACCCACAGTAGTTTCATAAACAGTTACTTTTTTTCTTATTTTCTATCAAAAAATTTTCCCAGCTGACTTCTGAATTTACACAATTTTTAGCACACACATTTTTCCACGGAAAGAAACCACAGAGCTTAAATATCCAGCCTGTGAAGGAATAGCTCTTTTTCTTTACCTCAAACATGTCATCCCCGAAGTTTTGTATTGGAAGAGATCATGAACGACCACTTCCCTTTACCTCTCTATTCTATTCACAATACTACAGAGCTCTAACATATCCTCTCTCGGTTGCTTCCATTTCCAAACTTAGGAGACCTTGTTTACACTGTTGCTCCTCACAATAAGCTGTTGTATACCTCTGATCACCCCTGGTCACTCCTTCTCTGTTCTTTTCCTTTTTCAAGACCCGAAGACCTGAAATGCACGCTAAGTAGGTTTCAAGAAGTAGCACCGTAAATGCCCACAATATTCAGGCTGATTTACACAGTGGCACAATTATGTTTCTGGTTTTGTTCCTTCCCTTGTAATTTCATTTGCCCCAAGATACTTGTGAAAGGGCTCTGCCTCCCTGCCGCGTTTGCCAGCTCTTCAGGCAATTTTCTAGTGAATCAGGGATCTCCCTCTTAACCCACCTGCTCGAGGTCCCTACGTCAAGCAAAGGCTGCAGGAAATAACACTGCATTATTTCTCTCATTTGTATGTTGCATGTTTTTCCACTTCAGTTGCTTTCTAGGTCTCATGTTTATCACTTCCATAAGAGCATCACTGTACAGCTCTTTTGAATCAGCAAAACAAACCTTCACAAAGGCGTACTACTTGTCCCTGCATTTTTTTTTTTCAATTACCCTTCTTCAGTGGAAGGAGGGTAGAATCATCCCATGCCTGCCAGTCACTGGCAGTGTTAGGATCTGCTTTTTGAACTGTCATCAAAGGCATGTCTGAACAAGAACCAGGACTCTATGAAGAAGGAGCTGGTGTACACACCGTGTTTATGCAGCTTTCTCTGCACCAGTTTAGAAACAGTTAAAGAGCTGTAGACTACAGGGGACATAGGTTTACACTTGCAAACATGCTTTAGGCCAGAATAACTTATTCTCCCTTACAAAAGTGGCTGCATTACCTGCAGTATGACTGCATCCAGAGCCGGTGTTAAGTCTATCAAAGTCCTGATGCGCCCAGCGACAGGACAAGGGGCAGAAGGCACCAACTGGAACACAGGCAGTTCCACCCGAACACAAGGAAGAACTTTACTGTGAGGGTGACAGAGCCCTGGCACAAGCTGCCCAGGGAGGCTGTGGAGTCTCCTTCTCTGGAGATATTCAAAACCTGCCTGGATGCATTCCTGTGCAACCAGCATTAGGCAAACCTCCTTTAGCAGGGGGATTGGACTGGATGATTTCCAGAGGGCCCTTCCAACTTCTACCATTCTGTGATTCTGATGAATAAAAAATCATGCTTACCTTAGGTCTACCATCAAAGGGTTGTTTTCACAGCCCCGAAGGCAGTTTATTAAATTACAACAAGCTAGCATTCTACAGTGATTATCTAGCATGACTGAAAAACTCCTGTAGCGTTGAGAGATGCAGGATAACAATCCGAAGTAATGAAAATGTCTTGGAGAGAGTCGCAACAGTCTTACTTTAATGGTCTACATGACAGTCTGAAAAACCACTTGTCTTCCTTCGACATGAGTGAAGAGAAAATCTTAGCTAAGTGAATATAAAGGTCTTTTTGGTTGCTGTTGACTTGTTGGTGACTGTCACGAGCACATTGCAGGACCATGGTGCCAAACGCAAGCTGTTGCCTATGCAAGTCATCTATGAGCCTGGGTGAATAAATGGAACTTTTTTCCCCGAGACACCTAATTTGATTCATTTATAAGCCTTGTATTTCTAGTTCATTCTAACAATTCATTATTTGATTCCTGTCTACATAAAGAAAACATGTGCTATAGTGCATATATGCTGCTATTTTGCCCAGGCTACTGGGATAAATGCCCAGCAATTGCATGTAAAATATGCCCCCCCTTCAGTTCACCCAGCAAGCTGCAGTCAGCATTGCTTGACGTTATCCCAGCTGACTGAATTCTTACTGGGGTTGTCTGCATTTTTGTTGTTGTGTTTATTACTTTACTCTTTTTGTTTGTTTTAGTATCACTTTGATTTACTTCATTGTTACAGCTGGATTTTTAATAGTGTTAGAACCACATGCATTCTGAAGAGTAATTTGGAAAAAAAAATACTTAAAAAGGTTGCTTTGCTTGCCCCAGCATGGGAATAGCAGTGAGAAAGAATACCTTTTCCTGAAATCTGATAGATACAACAGATATCAAAAACTCAGGCTGCTAAAACATTTTCCTAGAATGTTTCTCTATCAAAAAATTGTCAAGTTGTTAGGAAAAAAATTTGTCCTAAAGTCAAGAGTTACTGTCAAAAATTCTGTTTAGAAGATAAATCTGACCTTATCTGGACTGGAATATCCTGGGGTTTTATTTTGTAATGACTTGACACTTTGAAAAATGCAATCCAACATATCAAATAGAATATAAATTATCCATTACGATACCAGTCGCCTCCGAGCAAGCCAAAAAAACAATTATCGTTTCAATTACTGAAACCATCTGTAATAGCAATCATCAGTTAATGTTACTGTAATATACAAACAGTAAGTTACAATTCAAAACATAAAAATTAAAACCAGAAACCAGAACACATCAAAACAATAAAAGAAAATACAGTGAAAACAAGAAGTCCGACAAAGATGAAATATTTCAACTGTCCAGAAGCAAATTCTGATAGAAATATTTTAATCATTGTATTGAAAAGTGACTTCAGGAAGTGCTCAGAAGAGAATCAAAGGGAAAAAAATTGCAAGAGTATTAAAATTTCTGTGGATTGGATGTTCTGACTTTTGACCATCTCTGTAAGCAAGTGGAATAGACTTGCACTAGAATGAACATAAGTTCATACAAAACCCGATAAATTCATATAACTTTCTGTAAATTAAATAACATCACATCAACACTTCTTTCTTTGAGACAATATTAAAAAAAAATCAATATTGGATCTGACTTCTTAAGTGGCACTTACTGATTTAGAAAATATGCAGTAACTTGTCTCATTCATTTTACTATATATGCATGGCATTTACTTGCCAGCAATAGACTCAGAACATTCAGATGATTTAAAACTTACTTTCACTTATGTTAAGCACGGTGTTTACCAACCAGCTATTACTCTGATTTTCAAAATCAAGGACATTCCCATTAAATGTGTCTGCACTGATTTTGAGCCTTTTGCCCATAGGCGCACAGTAAAAGCTAACTGCATACACAGCACTGATACATAGCACAAACATCAAGGCAAACCGCAATGCCCTGTGAAACAAAGCACCAAGTCAAGTCCCAGATGTTTTTTACTGGCCGAAGAAAGAGAAGCAGTAGCCACGCAGATATACTTTTGAGTGCAGGTAGATTTAAAAGCAGAGAATCCTTTTCTTTTACATCTCAGTGTGCTGCCTGAATGTCAACTGCTACATTTCAAATACCACAAGTCTCATTTTATCTCATTTAATCGGATATTCTCTATAATGCAGAACAGTGCAATCAATCTGAGACATCATCTGTGAAACAGGAAAAAACCCAGGAGACTTCACAGATGGGGAAAAAGATAGCTCAGGATACATCTGAACGTGTCTGCCTCCACAACGCAGACAAGTAATGATTTTCAGCACAGCAACTAGGCTTAATTTAACTTTGTATTTTTGTGTCCTGTTTCAGGAGACCAGTTTGCTGTCGGTACTCCCTCGCTGCTCCAGCGCCAGGCCAGCCCTGTCCCCGTTCCCTGAGGAACCCGCAAGCAGCAGGTCAAAGGTACGTTTGTGCCTTCACCCAGCCTGTGCCCCAGCTACGGGGCCTTTTAAAGGCTTGGTGTCAAATTAACCATCAATAAACCACCATAAACCTCGGCATTTTAGTAACCATCAATTGACTTTGATGATAATTTTAATCAGACCCTATGCAATCAATGTCTTCAGGGGCAGGGCCTAAGACAACAAAAGTTACTTCTTCTCCCCCCTCCCTCAAATGGGAAAAATCATCTTATATCTGATATTGCAGTATAGTATATTACTTGAATAAAATACTTTTAATATAAATATGCGTCTGGACAGATGTGTATCGGAATAAACAGGTCATACGTGCTGGGTCAAGTCCAATGCCTAGGAGGGTTTTTGCCCTCTGAAATGACTGTCCATTATGGACATACAGGCTGTTCCTACAGCCTGGGACCCATGGGCACTTCCCAGGCCCCAGCACCTCACATGTCCAGGGTCTGACTCTAGAGCCCAGCTGAAGGGAGGCCCAGGAGCTTCCCACCCCCTCCCGGGGAAGGGGCTCTCACGCAGGTTGGAAGGACGTGTTGTGGTACGCTCTAGCAGAGCCTGGAAAAGCATCGCTCTGCAAGGAAGAAGCACCAGCCACCACAGCCACACTCACTGAAACACCTAAGTCTGATGTCAGCCTCTTCCATGGAAAAGACATTTTAACAAGGGCCAGTTGTATCAGAAATTTTAAGGCATGTGTACTACTTGTCTTTCTTTTGTACATCATTAACTTCCAGCACGCTCTCTCTTGGCAAGTAATGCTTCTGGTTTTAATAAAGCCTATAGTGCCAAGCTTTGTAAATGGTCATGAAGTGAGGGCGATCCCCAGAGGAGATGGCAGCTATAGCAAGCAGCAGACGCAAGTGAAAATCTGGGTTCATCTGCCACCTCATCTTTCTGGCAACACTCCAGGCAATTAACAAAACGCTACTGAAAAGAATATGTAAACCTACCATGTTCAAACATACGCTCCTCATAGGGACCCAATCGATTGTTCTCAACTTATGCTGATCTGGATTGAAAAAAGCACAGGTCTTGCTTATTTCACTTCTGAGCTAGATTGTATTTCTGATGGAAGACCAATAAACTCCTAAAGACAACAGTAATCACATAATGATTGTCTGAAGTTCGCAGATTAGCACATAGAGATGGAAAGAGGTGCTCTACTGATCAATACCATTTTTATTTCTTGAGCTCTTTATACCAGAATCAGAAGAAATGGTAGGAGGCTATAAAAATACAGTAACTGCATTTTAGGATGTAAGGCCTATAACAGATTCGTTTTTGTAAAAGGTGGCCCATGCTCTAACTCATTTGCTGAATAATAGCCTGGTGCAAGGGCAAGGCCCACCGTTCTTTCATTTGTAAATAATTCTCTGATAATATTAGCAATTCAGAAAACATGTAAAGTATACAAGACAGACTTAAAGTTATGTTTTATGCACTACATAACACAGATAGTTGGATGTTCCTCAAGGTTAAGAGGAGACACAGAAGAGACACAGATTTTCTAAATCCACCTAAAACAGCTTGATTATAGAAAGAACCCATAAAAAGAAACATGTGCCTAAGTTTAGCTCCTGTGACTAACATCTTCTCAGTGAAAAGGCTTTCACAAATACTGTTTCATAAAACTTTTCCTTTCTTTACTCATACCTCTGACACTCAATGTCCCATTACTGTTCATTAATTTTCAAAACCATGAACAGAAAGTAAAAAAAAAATTAAAAATCACATTACATATGTAACAAATATTGCAAATATATTGAAAGTTATATTTGTAAGAACATTCCAGTCTGAGAATGATACTGAATTTGTTCTGAATATCACATGAGTTTTGAAGATTCAAAATAACCGGACAGTTAAGGAAGAAAGACTGTTTCTATTTACAGATACCATTTTGCCCAGAGTCAAGAACATGCAGTTCAACAGATGTGTAGAACGCAATCTTCATGAACAATTCCTAAACTTAAATTTTACCACCAAAACTGCCTATACAATTCTGAAACTTGTCAGTAGTGATTCTGAGAAGAGCTTAACATGTCATTAACTGGGACTGTCTTTGAGCAGTACACAGCATCTGAACAATTAAAGATGGTTGTGCACTCTGCTCCTACGATGGGTATACCATCCACAAAGAGAAAACACAAATACAGGAGCAGCAGTGTATTGAGAAACCAAGAAAATAGTAAAGTCCATTAGTAGGGTACTTAAAACTAGAAATACTGACAGACAGCCTAGCCAATTAAAAAAACCCAGACAAAAAGTAATATCAAAGCCTTCCAAATGCAAAATCCTTTTTTTTATTTAAAAAACACCACAACAACCAAATACCGCCTCCCCACAAAACCCAAACCCAACAACATAAAAACAACCAACCAACCCATGTACAACCTCGTTCGTTCCCTGAATGAATATCTGGTTAGACACAACTGCATAAAGCTGTCTTACACACTCCCTGAAATAGAGAGTAATGTCTACCTCTTCATATTAGATCTAAGCCCCAGAATCAAAATGGCACTGAAAATCATGGGTCCCACCAGATTCATCTCTTCCTTCTAATCCTTTATGAACACAAGCCTAAATCCTGAAAAGGCTGGGTTTAGAGATAGTGTTCTTAAATTTCTTTGAGGAGTTAACCACCACCAAGAAACTTTTTTCTTCATTTTCAAAGCCATATAAGCCTGCTTACAAAAGGCTATTAATGGATCACAGTAGTCATAATTACAATTGCATGAACAGCAATCTGGAAATAGATTTCCAAACATGATTTTAATGCCTCAATCAATAAAGTATATTACGTGCCTAGGAGCGAAAGAAGTAGATGACTTAGAATTGGAGTGGATGAAGATTTGTGAGAAAATGAACATTAGATAAGAATATAATCTGTTAGAGACTATTTCCTCTCAATTCCTGATAATGATGTTTTCAGTCTCTCCTTGTGGAAAATTGGGCATGGTCTTCAGTTTATGACTACCGATAATACAACCTTCAGTGATCAAGCCACGGTAAGGACATGACTGTTACACTCTCTTCTTTTTTTCATAAACTGCTGGGTTTTGATTTTGCTCCTGCCTTTCCAACTGTCCAACTTATTCCTCTCATAATGCATTTTCCAATTACGGGTCTCCATGTGGACTTTAAAAAAGTAAATCTAAACCCATCAAGATAAAGAAAACTTCATTGTTGACAATATTGAGCCTTTATTTTTCTTTTTAGCTTTTCCAGTTAACAATCCATGTTATTGGTAAATACATCAGAACCTAAATATTAGGCCAAATACAACAATGATTCATAAGAATTCCTTAAGTTCTAAAAATTCCTGTCCAAATGTGCTCGAAATACTTAGTGTTCTAATCAGTTCCATAACTGTTTTTACCTTCTTAGAATTTAATGGCATATGTCAAAACGTTTTATATATTATCTTCAATTAAAAAAACCCCTCAAAACAGTTACTTTAATCCAATCTCTGTGAATATCTGCAATTTAGAATTCAGTGATTATTCTCTGTGACCCTAAAGTCACATTCAGTGAACACAAAGACCATAAATGTTCTTAATTCATGCAAAGTGATAACTGCCCGACTGCTTTCTTTCTGATTTTTACAAGGGCAAAAGACTATGAATGTATGAAACAAAGTTCTTCTCTCCCTCTGTTACTGCACTATGCCACAGTTCATCTCTTCTTAATTTTAAAACTACAATTGTAATCTATAATGCATAAAGTCTACTGTTCACCCTTTCTATAGAAACGAACATGTATTGTCTATAAAAAAATGACAATTAAGATGCACCTTTGGCAGCTACAAATCCCAAATCCAACTTTCTCAGTAAAAAGATTATGTACTAGGTTTTGCTATGTGCTGATGGATGGTATGAGAAATATTTTGACCTAGCTATAACCCCATCCAACAGAAGCGTTGGGGAAGGAGAACATCTGACAACCTGCGTAAGGCAAATCCTTCAGCCAATTTTTCAGAAACTCGATCATGGTAATTCACAGCAGTTGCTTCTTTTTTGAAAGATTCTTGTTCAAATTGCCATCACATGGCATGACCTGCTATCAGCTTTCTTGCAGAGACAGTCCCATGCCTCAGTGGTATTTTGTAAACGTACTGCTTGTTGAGCTGCTTGCTGACCAAACACCTTGTCAAGCTTTCAGCTGACTTTGGAATCTAAAATAGAGTTCTTGATAGGACCCTGTACACACAGAAAAAAAACCCCCACCCTTCAGATCACACGGATACTATCCTCCATTACAAAAGCACAAAAGGCAATCTTTTACTTACCCACATTTCACATGAAATAAAAATATCACTGCATGATGGCAGAGACATCTCAACAGAACACACACTTAGATAACTTACTAACTTTACTGCTAACTTAGGTCTGAAAGTTAAACTTTTCTAAAGATGTTACATAACATGAATAATTCAGTAATTGAGCTTATTTTTAACTGCGTTTACTTTTAATTGAACTACTGAGGCATTGAACTCAAGGCTGTCACCCTTAAACGACTCATTACATTAATAAAATAAATTTTTTAAAGTCTTTCCAAAACTTTCCCCTGCTTAGAGTTGCTTTATATTCTGTTTCTTCCAGATATGCACAGCGCAGAGAAATACCTCTGGAGGACCAACAGCATCACCCAGCCCTAATTCCAGCAGAATCAGCTTGCCTTCTCCAAGCTGGGGACAAGACCAGCGAAATACAAATGCACAGGGGCCATACAGCTAAATAAAAACAGGCGGTGAGCACATGGCCGAAACCCACCATGCTCGCTCCAGACGTCAGCAATGCAGCTCAGCCAGCTGCCCATGGGCAGCTCGGACCTTGCAATTGCAATCACAGATGGCACGAAAGGAGAAAAGGAAAGTCCTCCACTGACCTGCCCTCCTGCTCCCTGCGTGCAGCGCGGGAACACTCCCCCACACAGAGACACTTTTGAATCATTATACTCAACCTCGGCAGGGCTGACTGGATTTTTTTTAGCAGAATATTTTCCATGGTAATTTTGCAATTTGATTAAAAGCAGCTGTCTCTTGCCAGTCCATCCGTCTCCCTACCACTCTCTGAAATCTTCACTGAGACTGAGGTTCTCTGTCTGTAAGCTCCTTCTCCCAGTCTCACACCTCCTTTGGACACAGAAAGTTTTGTTCTAAAATGTTCTTATTTTGATGATTTCAGAATGTAACACCAGAGTCCTCATTTCAGGGAAGAGAAATTCCATGTTCCTTGGATCTAATACACACAGATAATAGGATATTAAATAATCCATCTGAGTACTGAAAGAAATCAGAGGAACACAGAGTTGAGTACTAAAGTTACATTTCACTGAATTGCAGTGTGTGAGGTATTTTCTTCTTTTAACGCATGAGCAACTTGTTTTCTGCCTCTCTATTCTGCTACCTCACTTTCTTTTTTGATTTAAAAAAAAGTATTCCCAATAAGATTTTGAATATGCATGAAAAGGCAGGCCAGAACTAGGACAAGGAAAAATAATATTTTAAGTATGAGAGAAATATTGGCAAACTGGTAACTATAAATTCACCTAGATCATATCTAGTGATACACAGATATCACAAGTATTACCATCAGGCTCTATCTAGTTCTCCAAGTCTATTTTAAGCTAGCAGTATGATGAGATTGGTTAGCATACAGCATCCTTAAAAAACCCAACACAAACCATTATCATCAGGCTCATATAACTTTTCCTTTTTGCATATAAACATCCCTCTAACTGATCTTTGTAAAATCTTATATTCTCTGGGAATAGTGTTAGAAGCTGTAAAAACTCACCTTTCTGTTAGACCAGCATGCTTCTTAAAGGCAACTTTCTATGTTTGGAAATTCACTGTAAAGGTTGCCATGGTGATTAATTTAAAAAGTGAAATTCTCCTCTTTTAAAGTTTTTTCTTTAAAGAAGAAATGCTCCATACTAGGGCCCAGTCCTCAGCAAGGCAAATGGGAATGAAAATCCCATCTTAATCTTGAAAATTAAAGGACATAGCCTCTGTGTAACTGAAACTTCATCAACAAAGATACTTTCAGAATATTAGAAATATCTATTTTTACCTAAAAATGGGAAAAATAAAAACTGGAAGAAAGAACTGAAGGACAAAAGCAACGTCTTCCAGTAGTCAGAGTACAGCCAGCAGGCCAGGTTGTACTAGCGAAAGGAAGCAGGAAAGGTAAGGAGGGAATGGTAGTGGTAGCTGGAGCTCAGCAGAAAAAACAGCAAAGCAGAGTCAGCTGAGATAGTGTCATCGCATGGCAAGAGAGAACTGCATCCCCAAAGAAAAGAGTCTTGAAGCCAAAGGCCATTAATGAACAGCTCTTTACCTAAGGCATCTTCAGTTTCCTTTTCATGGCTCAAGATGCAATTTCACATGGATATCTTCACCTTTTGACTACTTCTCCTCTGCACAATGCTGAGCAGGGCTACATTAAACCTTGGCTTTCCACACAACTGTTAGCTGCCAGGGAGCTGAAAAACGCACAGCTCTGTTCCTGCAGTGAGAGATGGAAAAGTACCATTTCTTCTCTAAAAAACATACAGTGGTTAACATTACGTCATGCAACTTGTCACTGCATAAGCTGTCACTGCAGAAATAATAGCAAGTATTGTGCCAGTTCAATATCCAGGCAATTTATGACTTTCTTATTCACATAAAGATCACAGCACTGTGAGACAGCTGCATTATTCATTACATGTTTAATATTTTATCTCTCTAGACAGAAGTATCTGTACAAGCACAGTTAAAATGTCTGACGCAGACCGAGCTGATTTTAATACAATCAATCAAATTTGTTTCAGAGACCTGCTTGACCTTAAAGCTCTATGGTTAAAACGGAGAGAAGGAAAAACATGCTGAGACTCATGTGGTGCAGCGTCTGGATGTTAACTGTTTTACCTTGAATGACTACCCAGGAGAGACTCTACTTGATCTACACCAGTCATGGTAATTGTAAAATAGTCTAGGTTATATCAAATTATTTTAAAGTTAAACAGATAAGGTCATGACGACAATGAAAGAAATTACCTATTTAAAAATGGCAGAACACACAAATAGTTACCACTCCTGCTCTGTCATTACAGTAAAGTTTAATAAATCCATACACTTTGTATTTACCTGTTATGACTTTGAGGGGAAAAACTGTTACCTGCATGACAGATGTTCACATTGCAGATATGAACACAATGCAAGTAGGGTAGGAAACCGTCATCGCCCCCAGAGCAGCAATGCTGCTCCTAAATTACTGGTTCTCATGCTTTTTTGCCTCCTCTCACAGGGAAGGATCACACCTATCAGTAACTCCCGGATCCCTAAAGAAGTCTGGTTTGGTTCCAATATACAAGAAGTCCCACAGAAATGTACTTTGCAACACACAGAATTTAAGCAATGAAAAACCCATTTGCCAAGCAAGGAGAAAAACTGGAGTCCAATGTGCAAACAGCTAAACTGGTAAAAGCATTTCAAGGTTGTTATGTCTGGCATCATCAGGTAAATTCATTCTTTTATGCACTGGTTTTTACGGGAAAGGAAGTCGATGAAATTGCTAACTATTCCTCATATTCAGTCTTGAATAACGGTTCTCTTAAGAACTATGGAGACAAATCACACTCCAGAAACTCAACCTTAAGACTTCCGAAATCTCCTTAGAGATTGATAGTTTTCAGTGTTTCTCTACTTTTTTGGAAGTAAGCCCAGGATCCTTCAAGATTATTTAAGTTAGTTAAGAAAACTAGCATTTACCAGCATCAGTCCTAGGAGAGGCGGCAGGGCAGAGATTAGACATAGCAAGAACAAACCCATCCCTAGTGCTATCTTCCTACTGCTGTGATTTTCATCAAACAGATTTTGCTCCTAACCATGAAGTCATGTACACAGCTTTCAGCACAGTGAAAAAAACCAACCCAACCACAAACATGTCATGAAAAGGTCATTTCAAGAGGGCATATTCACACAACAGAAGTGAAACTACAGATTTAACAAGCACTTCTAAATTCTACAAAACTCTAGAAACAAAAAGGCTGAGATCTGTGAGAACCATTTTAATTTTAAATGTTAATCCTTCAAATCACGAGAGGTGGCATATTCTCAAAAGTTGCTTGTCTGAAAAAGTTTGCTCAGTTTTCTTTATGAAGATTATATTTGTCCCAGGAAGCCCCACAAGAACTTTCCAGAGAGATCAACAGCAACCTCCTCCTGCTACCGTTGTATGCTTCTAAACTCCGGACACACACAGTATCCTTCCTGGGCTCAGAACTTGTAGATCTGAGAAAGAAACACCAGAAGAGAGATAAAGGACTCTAGCCACTACTCAGCTTTGCTACTCACCACAAAAGACTAACTTCCGTGCTCTTGATTTACCTTCATTTAGAGATACAAATGTTCATATTAGACTTGAAAAGCACCGTACATCACTGGAAGAGATTGAGGTCAGATCGTAAAGGGCAGTACACATTGCTAATACTCCTCTATAATCATTTTCAGTGGTCTAAAAACCCATTTGGCCCTTGCCTTCTGCTTCCAAATACAGAGGTCAAATTCTGCTGGGGAGCAGAGAAGTTGCTGGAGGTCTCCATGCGGCACCTTTTAGCTCAGAACAAAGCTGAGAATCACCAGAGATAACTCGCTCTATGACGCGTCTCTGAAAGCTGACACTAATTCTGTGTTCACGAGTAAGCTAAGCTAAGAACAGCAGTGAAGCGTCATTCACGTGTTTTGTACTACTTCTCTTTCCTTTTGTCTCTCAATGTTTCCTTTCNCTCGCTCTATGACGTGTCTCTGAAAGCTGACACTAATTCTGCGTTCACGAGTAAGCTAAGCTAAGAACAGCAGTGAAGCGTCATTCACGTGTTTTGTACTACTTCTCTTTCCTTTTGTCTCTCAATGTTTCCTTTCTTTCGACTAGAGTTTTCCTTAGGCTATAAATTGCTTCTCATTTACAGAGCTTCAGCAAATTGCAGAAGTTTCTTCCTGAGCGTTTGTGAATTGCTTTGGAAACACCACTGCTTAGGAGGTATATAAACAAGGTGGGAACTATTCCAAATGCTGGTCAATAAAAGACCAGCAAAGCCTGTTACAGTCACTTTATTTGAAAGGCAACAGCATTCTGCAACAGGCATCAGATGATGAACAAATTCAAAATCACAACTTGCAGAAAAAGCACTCTGAGTGCTTTGGTGGTCCAGCAAGCTGCATTAGCTGGCAGTGAAGAAGAGTGAAAGAGAGAGAGAGATCAGGCCTTACCTGCTGGCCTGGGACTCCCACAAGTCTTGGAGCTAACACTAAAAACAGCCAGAATAAAAGGTGGAAGATTTTTCACCATCCCTCACACAGTGCCATGAACCTGTAGTGCACTGAAAGGAGAAGACCACCGCTGACCTGTTTAAGCTTTGGCATGCGATAAAATAAGTATGTTAAAAATGAACAAATACATTATGTGCAATTATCAACTAGTTTTAATTTGTACTGGGTTTTATAAATAATGATGCCCAGAGAAAGCTTTAATTTAGAACTTAATCTAACTGGCACTGTTATCTTTAAACAGGCAAAGGGATATAGAGAGAATAATTGAAGATTATAAAAGCAGTTAAGTATCTGGTAACTATCTGCTTCTGAAAGTAGATGAAAACTGAGTTGTCCTTTTGGTCCTTCACTAGAATGGTGTCAGCATTCAGAACAAGGAGGCAATACATGAACATACTGTGAAGGATGCTGTCTGGCAAGCAGAGCACAACTGGCTAATTACTGACACTTTGAAAGAGCAGGATCCCATAAATGTTGCTGGTAGCATGTTTTTTAGCTAAGACAAGGCTAAATGAATCAGATAAACCACATCTGACTTCATCCCATGAGCTTGTCCACCTGGAAACGAAGGTAAGAAGCAAAGACACAACCGCGGAGTGTAGTGTCCAAAACACTTGAACACACGGTAAAACTTCTGGACAACTTTTGATCTTGCACAGGATTGGAATAAAAAAATATGCTGGATTGTTTTACCCTCCTCTCAAAAAGAGGGAAAGACTCGGTATGAGGAATAGCTACTTTCATTCTAATCTTGGAAATTCCATGTTACAGGTAATCTTGGAAACATGAAGGAATCACTTAGAGACAAAACTTTTGTGGATGTTTCTAGCTTACCAGAAGGCACTGCAGACACGCCGATCTAAACATAAAGAAATGCTTCCAGAGAGGAAGGTCAGTTGAGCCACCCCAGGACTGAACAAAATTGAGGAGTGCTAGTAGCACAGAACAAAGATATTAGGCTTAAACTAACAGAACCCAGAAATCAGAACAGAAGAACGAATTTACCTGCAAAGGGAGTAGAAAAATACAGCTTTTTCCCTTCCCCCAGTGCCTTTCCCATTAGCACTGGGCAGTGTGACTGATCAATCTCTCCTTTTCCAATACAGACCATAGTTGTATCTACCCCATCATCTCCAGATGAGAGAGCTGCTGTGTGAATGTAGCAAATAACTCAGTATTCTACACTACCAGAACAAGCTGCCAGCAGTTCAGCTGCTAAATTTGCAACTTTGCTATTAGATCAATATGACCAATTCAGTTCCAGCTGGATGGGGGAGCCACTGCAATGTAATCTCCTGCAGCACTGCTAAATGGCACCATTAGACTGAAGAATTGTGGCCAAGTGCTATTAATATGCCATAGAAGCAATCTGTGACTGCTACACAAATGTATGGCCTCTAGGATATCCATGAAAAAGCAGACATTGCCATTCGGAGCCTGGGGAAGTAGACACGAGGGACACCCTCCACATTGCATGGCACAAGTGCAGGGTAAGCCAAGGTCTGAGAGCAGTTTTGGGAGATGACAACAACATGGTGCCTCCAAGGTGCTGGATGCATAGAGTTCAAGCAATAAATCTTCCATTTTCCCTCCATGCATCCCCAAGCTTCCTGAAACACTTGATTGTGTTAACTAGAGCAAAGTCACTGAAAAGTAACTGGCCTGACTGTAATGCAATCACTCCTACTGAAACAGTCAGCAGCCTTGTTTCAGGGAGGAAGCCCTCTGGCAGAAAGCCTTCATGGGCCTAAAACCATAGACCAAAGCACTGAATATAAATCCCTATTTAGTAGGAATAATTCCTATTTAGTGCCTGCCAAGGGCAAAAAAAACATTTATCCTAGGGCAAAATTACCACCCTGTGGCATGAGAAGTCCCGTTATAATGGAGAAGGTGATGAGGTTCCTCAGTATATTTGACAGAGAGGTCATAAGTACTCTTGACTTTGATCTGCTGCAAACACCAGCCAGGGTGTAGGGGTGAAATGTAAACTGAATCAAGTGGCAAAGCTTCAGCAAGGACACTCTTGTAGGAGAAACAGAGCTGAGGTAGAGACAATCCAGGAACATGATAGTAAGTTACATCCAATTCTTAACAAGTACTTGGAGCAGAATACCAAGGGGGGAGCTGCCTATCCATTAAACATCAAATACCTGAGGACATCTGAAAGACTCCAGCTGAGTCACCCAGTAAATGCTCAGACCAAGGAGACAAAAGGACTTGGGTAATGATCAGTTATACCTCCATACCCTTCATACAGCTTATCAGACCCCAAGGGTGCTCAAGGCCACTAGCACATGCCAGTGAACAGTGGGGATGGTCCAAGACCTCAGACCAGACATTCATCTGGGTAAGTAAAGAAATAAGCAAAGTGGTAAGTCTAGCATATTACTTTATGATTAATATTAAATAATCCCCCAAGAACTAGCCAGAACTGCACTGTTGTGTGGGGGAGGTCAACCACGGCGGCCTCAGTGCAGTGCCAGTAGCTCAGCATACGTGACAGCAGTCCTGACAATACAGAAGGCATTATACAGAGACTAAAAGAACCTTGGTCACTGTTGCTAGTAGAAAAACCAAATAGCATGCACTTTCTATGTTGCCACATCAATAGTTCTTTGGAACACAAGGTAAAGACTTCAGTCTCTGTCAATAACTTGATATGTCTCGCTGAAGGCTAAAGGCAATCTGCGAAAATGGTGAAAATGAAGAGTTAATACAGGAGCTCAAAAATTACTTACAATGCATGACTAGGCAGATTGCAAGGGGCAAAATGTATCTCCTGCACCTCCTCCTGCAAGCTGAGAGATGAGGTCACCACTCAAGACTGGATTTTGTCTGAGGGGACTTATATACTGTCCCAGCAGAATTAAGGAATGACACCATGAGAATAATGGCACTTCACATAAAAGGACAGAGAAAAGCTAAGTAGTATGTTGGGTTACAAGTCCTGGGGCATGATGTATGCCTATGTAACACAAAGCAAGTTGAGGAACAGAACAGAAGGTGGATTCATCAGTCTGGGAGAAAATGGAGAGGGTCCGTTCACTTTCAGTGGCAGGAAGCACGTCATCACAGCAGATGAGTCCTCCAAATTCTGATACCTGGACTATGCAAAAGCATTGTGATCCTTTGGCCAGCATTATCATATGTAAACAGAAGGCTGGTGCAGTACTAACCAACACAGTACGTTCAAAAGACAAGTCAAAATGCAACACGCTAGAATAAAGCAGCTCAACCTCAAACAGAAATTTATGCACACATCATCTTCATCTGGATATTCAGCAACGAAAAGAGCTTAGTGGCAAAGGCAAGGCAGGTAGGAAGGAATCAGTATCTTTTAAATCTGGACCACTCCACTGCAAACTCCCAGGAACCATCACAGCACCAGCACCAGCCAGAGAAGTAAGGCTGTTTGCAGGCAAGGTGGAGTGCTTAGCTGTGAAGTACATGCCACGGGAACAGCCTGACGGATACCAGTTGGGCAGGTCAACTGTTACAACAAGACAGCAAAGGCCAGAGGCCATTACACACATACGTGCCAGTCCAAGCGGAGTTGTCAGGTAGCCACACAACAGAAAGCGCAATACTCTGAAAAGCAGCAACTAACACTGAGAGATGGCTACTGGTGCAGGAAAATGACAAAGGCAAAAGCAAACAACTGCCAGGTAGGTGCACAGCAGCTGTACCATATATGCATCACGTAAACTTAGAGCCAGCCTTCAGCTTGCCTGACACCAGGAGTTTAGCCCCACAGTGGGTTGGTGGGAAGCTGCCCAGTGCCATGCTGCCTGGCAGAGAAACTCTAAGATGATGGAATGAATTTTACTATCTCCTGTAAAGATGAACTAGAAGTGAGAGATTATTGAGAGCTTATTTAGAGGAATTTGAAGCCTAGCAGATAGTCTGGGCTGATAGGCAAAGCACTACCAACCTGTGGCCTCAACAAAAGAGCAAACATTGGCAAAAAAAAACCCCCTCCCTGCACTGACAAAAATGGCAATAGAAACCTGTAGCAACCTGCATAACACTTGGAGGGAGGAACAGATCTTATGGAGAAAGCAGGTTGTGGACTGATCAGTCTACGTATGTCTCCATGGCTAGCACTGTAGCTATACGTACAACATCTCTGCAGATAGCTCAGACGCATGCTGTTACATGACTGACAAAACATAGTTGTTTTCTTTTCCTTGCCGGGAAAGATTAAAACATTGTTTCTACCTACTCAATATAAGGAACACTGAAGTTACTAAAAAAAGAAGTGAGATTAAGTTTTTCAAAACGGGGTTTTTTCCCCCTTCAGCATTCTACTTCTGTAATTAGATATTCTTAGTTCTGTCTAGTTTTAATTTTTGCTGTCCAAGATTTTGATAAAACAAACATTTTCCTTCCCTGTTTTTATGTTTGCTAATGCATTATCAAATACAAGAGAAACTATGTAATCTGCTTTAAATTTTAGTCATGTATCTAGCAGTTCTGGAGCTATGGTGATTTTATATGAAATAAAACAACTTGTGTATTATTTGACATAATAAATTTACAATGTATTATGTCAGAGAGAGTAAGAATGCCCTTTTTCATATTTAATATTAAAATTATTATTAATAATACTACACAACATTGCAGGAAAGTTAAGAACAGATGCTGATCCCAGTCACCACAGTTTCTTTTCACCAGGCTTACCTCAAATCACAAGAAACAGAAAACTTACTGCAAAACTGCTTAGGAAACAGCAAGAGAAGCAACAACAATGAAGGTGAATATCTGAAAAATGTATCTCACTTACACATCTCCCTATGAAAGCCAACCACCTTCTAAGTTGAGAGAGGGACATCCCCTCCCCACAAGTAGGGGGAAATATCTAACAAAAGTGAAACGCCTGGCGATTATTGTATACGTATGGTTAAGAAATTTCACTTGTTGTCTGAGAGCTGGTTAAAAATTTTTCATTCCTGAAGAGTCATTTTTCCTCAGCAGAGTTATGCCATAAGCAATGTCACACTGTAATACATCACGTAGCACTACTGACACACTGTAATTTGCTTTGAATGCAGACATTTATGGTTTCGTACTGACCTACTTCATGTTAATGGTGCAACAATGTCAACCTGTGGGTTTTATAAGGAAGAAAGTTAGTAGTAAATCATGGGCAAATGACCACTGTAGCAAGTAGCCACATTTCCCAGAAGGGGTTCTGCTCCTGATGTTAATGATGCCACCTCCTGTTAACCAGTCTGGTCCCAAGTAACACTGTTTAAAAACTGAAGTTGGCAGTGTCATGCTGGGATGCTCACTGACCACTACCAAGACGAAAAACATAGCAAGGGCATTGCAATGAGCTGGTGACAGCATTGTGCAGCCTTGGCTCCAGGCTGACGCCATCCCCGATGTGACCTTGGGCTGGGCCAAGGGAGGGCCAAGTCAGCCCCGAAATGGGGAGAACCTGGGTCTGCTGCTCTGCTGCTGCTCGGGGAATGAAGGGGTGGAGTAACAACCTCATTTCTGAGAAGACATCTCAACCTCAAGTGCTGCTGCTTCACGTCCCCTTGTCTTGCCCACAGGCTGCCTTTCCAGGACTCTGCACAAGCACAGAAAACTCAAGGCTGGCTGCTCCCTCCTGCAGCCCGCAGCAGCTCCCTGGGGTACCTCTGCCGGGACCCAGACTGGGTCTCCTGGTGCTCAGCCCTTCACTTTGCTCGATTTCAGCCCACACTGTGCCACCTCCGGGGCTACTGAGGCTTCCTCAGCAGCTCCGCCTCTCGGGCGTCTGCCACCCTTTCCCCACCCAATCTCATCTGTCACTCAAAGATTTCCCTTCTTTTTTAACAAGTCCCCCGTTTCACTTACCCTCTGTCTCCTTTCAGTTCCCTTAAAGTGTACTTTCCTCCATTTCCTCTATCTTTGATCTTTTAATTATCTGGTTTCATTTGTTCAATTGCAGTACGCTGTCTTTGCAGTGCTATTTTCTCTACTGTATATTGCCTCATTTATTTAATTCTCTAAAGCCTTCTGGAGATGGCTTATTTACAAGACATCATACAATCATAGGAAGGTTTTTAGATTACGCTGGAAATTAAGTTGTCACTGTGAAAGCAGAGCTGAAATGTGCTGTGGATATAATCCACTGCCATATATCCAGGTACAAACAACACCTAAATGCCACAACCATAAATGTAGGTTTCATAGTAAAAACAATCTAGTCCAAAACTAAACAAAAACATCTTCATGTAATTCCACCCACTAAAATTATCTATTAATTACATTTAGAAATCAGTATTCAGAAAAAGTGTTCCAGCAGGTGGTAAACTATGCCATTCACAAATATTCCAGTATGCCAAGTGATATTTAGGTATAGTATTTAATGAAAGCAAACCTTCTCTTCTAACAGCTGCGAAATAGCGCTTCTGAGACAGGTGTAACACAGGACAAATGTCTGTTCCGCAGCCTGTGGGGCCCACACTGGCAGCACTGTCCTGCCCTCCTGGCATGCAGGGAAACCCTGATGTAGTGAATCCGTATAAAACATATTTCTACCTCAGGCTGCACCAGAAAGCAGTGTTGCAGTGTGTTGCTATTGGATTTCTTGCACCAGAATACCTTCTCCACAACCGCAAAAAAATGTATAGATAAAAGGATTAACACAAAATACACATTTACAGATTCCAGCTGCAGGACTCTAGGACTCCTGTGCCACTGCTGTCATTCTGGTCACTAGCTGATGGTTTACACTGGTTGAAGGATATACATGCAAACTTAACAAATACTTTTTTTGGAAAAAGACTCTACAGCAGCATACTGGTTTAGGTCTACAGGTTTCTGTATATAGCATTCCAGCTTGGATCCAGCATTACCTAATGCATCAGTTATTCTAGTAGGCCAGACTTCTGGAATTCAGTGCAGACTCCTCACTTAAATATCAACTTCCACTTGGGACTTTAAGGCCAAGGTTCCTCTGGTATTCTCATGGTAAGGCTAAAATTCTTATTTAAAAAGCAAAAGAAATTAAAACCCAAGAAAAATAAACTTGCTTTAAAGTACTTTTAAAGGAGTAATTATAGTTGACTTAGCACATTGCTCCTTGGTGACAATTAAAATAATTTCATCCAATATAGACCTAATTTTGAGTCTATCTACTTTTAATTCCATCTACCCTCATGCTGCTCAGTAACTTCACTTTGTTGGGTACCATTAAAGATTTGTGGAGTCTTTTCTAGTTTTGCCTTATGTAAATAATTCTTTATCATGCGTAAATGTTGTTCCATCGGTGTTCACCCTACACAGGGACTTTCAATTTTCTCTCCCAACTGCAGCATCTGCTCTCTTCCCTGCTTCCCTATGCATGTGTAACAGCCTCTGCCATCCAGTTATGACTAATCTCCTCCTGCCTCACACCTTTTACTTTGCCCCAAACTACCCTGGAAACATGTATTTTTTGTTTGCCCTTTCACTGTGAACCATCTCTCCTTCCTGGAAAAGCAATTCTGGATTGACAAGGCATCAGAAAAGTTTCAGCAGTTTTCATTCATGAGTTGCACACACCGCGCTCACCCTCCCTCATCTCTACCTTCTCTGTTGAGTTCATTCCCATGGGCTGAGACTGCACCTCCCTTATTTTTCAGCAAAATGCCATAGCAGTCTCTGGCATTAGAGGCAGAAAACATTTCAGTCTCTTACAGTCAACTAAAATGTTTCATAGTCATTGCCCGAATTAGTGACATTTACGATATTATAACGTTACAAACGCCATTATCAGACATTTCCCTCCCTGCGGTGCTCCAGGGAACAGCAACCACAATGTGTTTGGTTCAGGAGTCATCTTCAAAAACCGGAGAGTTTTTCATACCTGGCCTCCAGAGAAAACTTGCACTACTGACATTTCTTTAAATGAAAACAACAAAGAGCCAGCTGGCAAAAAAAAAAAAAAAAGAAAAAAGAATAAAAATAATCTACTAGATGTCTCTGTCCTACCCACAGGAAATTGATGAGAAAATCAAAACAAAATGAACGTGCAGAACAAGGATTTTTCTGCCTCTCTCTTTCTACATATGTATTTTTATACACATTTGAAAAAACTCCCCATATATATATATTTTTAACAAGTCATTAGTCATCATAACTATTACTACAGTAACAGTCATACTTGCCATCTTTACAAAATACAGTTGTAATGATATTCTGAATCTAACAACATTAACATTCCTGATTTCCCTCGGGAACTGTATGCCAAGAAGGAAGATCTTACAGACTGCAGTAAAATGTAGCAGTATCGCACAATTCCCTCAAAGAGATCTGTTTCAAAAAAAGTTGCAAAAATAATGGCAAGGAAGGTAGAGCAACACTTCCAAACAAAACTACACAAGCTACTGGAGCTGAAGATTACCCATGAGGTTGTTGACTTGTGTAGTACTTGGCAAAGCAGCCCGATTCTAGAGACACCGGTACATTCAACACGAGGCTGCTGACGAACTGACTGCAACAAAAGTTAAGTTCAAGGCAGAAAAATATGCAGTGCGTGTAAGCTCACCAAAGCTAACAGAAGGTATAAAGACTAAGTGAAGTCATGGCAGCAAGGAGACAAGATAACAAGTGAATAAAATCAAGCTTCAACTCAACTGTTGCCCTGCAGGGTCAGCAGAGGTGCGTAGGGCAGAGACAAAGCGTATGCTGTGGGGCTGAAAGCAGCAACACTACGGGCCGCAGATAATGTAGACAAATATTGCACAGTCTGCCAAAACCACAAAACTAGAGTCCATTTAGAAGCACCACCCTGAAAACTCATCAAGATCCCGCGTTTCCATAACATCAACTATTCATTCACACATTAAAAGCACAATGGCAAATCTAACACTAGCATATTCTGATAATCCAGAGCCTAGATGAATCTTTGTATCTTTCGCTTCAAAGTGAATCTTCCAGTCTCAGTACAGTTTTTGTTTTGATGGTCACATATTATCTGTGATTTGTTTCCTAATCCTGTTTGCTGCTGTTCTCACGGTGAGCTGTTTAGCAACTAAACAACCAAAGAATCAGCTACATCCTGTGGCTGAGAAAGACAGCTCATTACTTATTTGCAAAATATATTTTCTCTGTGAGGAAGTAAAGAAAAAGAAATCGCTGTTTTGTATCTTCTGTCTATAGCAAAGTCCAAAACTATACTCACTTTCACTTGTGTTTGCAGTCATACTGCATCTTGAATTTCTTATTTTTTATATAACTGTGCAAAAGCTTTCCTCTTTAGAATAAACTGAGGGGAGTATATCTTTCTATACATCAGTCAGAGGAGAATGAGGTAAAAGGTGTAAAATGCCAGGAGTGAAGTGAGCTCAGGAATACNGAGACACCGGTACATTCAACACGAGGCTGCTGACGAACTGACTGCAACAAAAGTTAAGTTCAAGGCAGAAAAATATGCAGTGCGTGTAAGCTCACCAAAGCTAACAGAAGGTATAAAGACTAAGTGAAGTCATGGCAGCAAGGAGACAAGATAACAAGTGAATAAAATCAAGCTTCAACTCAACTGTTGCCCTGCAGGGTCAGCAGAGGTGCGTAGGGCAGAGACAAAGCGTATGCTGTGGGGCTGAAAGCAGCAACACTACGGGCCGCAGATAATGTAGACAAATATTGCACAGTCTGCCAAAACCACAAAACTAGAGTCCATTTAGAAGCACCACCCTGAAAACTCATCAAGATCCCGCGTTTCCATAACATCAACTATTCATTCACACATTAAAAGCACAATGGCAAATCTAACACTAGCATATTCTGATAATCCAGAGCCTAGATGAATCTTTGTATCTTTCGCTTCAAAGTGAATCTTCCAGTCTCAGTACAGTTTTTGTTTTGATGGTCACATATTATCTGTGATTTGTTTCCTAATCCTGTTTGCTGCTGTTCTCACGGTGAGCTGTTTAGCAACTAAACAACCAAAGAATCAGCTACATCCTGTGGCTGAGAAAGACAGCTCATTACTTATTTGCAAAATATATTTTCTCTGTGAGGAAGTAAAGAAAAAGAAATCGCTGTTTTGTATCTTCTGTCTATAGCAAAGTCCAAAACTATACTCACTTTCACTTGTGTTTGCAGTCATACTGCATCTTGAATTTCTTATTTTTTATATAACTGTGCAAAAGCTTTCCTCTTTAGAATAAACTGAGGGGAGTATATCTTTCTATACATCAGTCAGAGGAGAATGAGGTAAAAGGTGTAAAATGCCAGGAGTGAAGTGAGCTCAGGAATACTAATCTCGGTGTAAAATGACTAAGCCTCAGCCAGTCTCACAGATGCTGGTTCCTGCTGCACCACAATGGTGAAACGTTAATTTGTCCACGTTACATTTCATTACATTTTTCATTCAATGCTTTATTTTACCACATGAAAGCTGTGGTATTGGTGCAATATGGGCTGTAAATATGGCCCCCAACCACATCATCAGCGACACTAGTCATGCATGTGGAGCAGTTGAACATTCACCCAATATTTTTACAGGAACCTGGCAGCAATATGCAAAGCCCTTGAAGATATTGGGATATATCTCACAGTATGTGTGTCATGACTCTCAGTGAAGATACAAGCATCTTCTTTTTCTTTGCTGTTAACTGTGGAAGTTCAGGTTGATTTGGCTGAATGCCAAACTTGCATTGCAAAAATTATATCTCAATAAATCCATGTTTTCCCAGCATAAGACACAGACAATTGTGTCTTACTATACATTAACCTCTTTTTAAAATATTATATGTCTGAAGTCACCTTAGCCTATGGCCATTACGTTAAAAAAAACCCCAAATTATTCTTTTTGTGTTGTCTTTGGCTTACAAATGTAGGTTTTGAAATGACATANAGTGAGTCTTCCAGTCTCAGTACAGTTTTTGTTTTGATGGTCACATATTATCTGTGATTTGTTTCCTAATCCTGTTTGCTGCTGTTCTCACGGTGAGCTGTTTAGCAACTAAACAACCAAAGAATCAGCTACATCCTGTGGCTGAGAAAGACAGCTCATTACTTATTTGCAAAATATATTTTCTCTGTGAGGAAGTAAAGAAAAAGAAATCGCTGTTTTGTATCTTCTGTCTATAGCAAAGTCCAAAACTATACTCACTTTCACTTGTGTTTGCAGTCATACTGCATCTTGAATTTCTTATTTTTTATATAACTGTGCAAAAGCTTTCCTCTTTAGAATAAACTGAGGGGAGTATATCTTTCTATACATCAGTCAGAGGAGAATGAGGTAAAAGGTGTAAAATGCCAGGAGTGAAGTGAGCTCAGGAATACTAATCTCGGTGTAAAATGACTAAGCCTCAGCCAGTCTCACAGATGCTGGTTCCTGCTGCACCACAATGGTGAAACGTTAATTTGTCCACGTTACATTTCATTACATTTTTCATTCAATGCTTTATTTTACCACATGAAAGCTGTGGTATTGGTGCAATATGGGCTGTAAATATGGCCCCCAACCACATCATCAGCGACACTAGTCATGCATGTGGAGCAGTTGAACATTCACCCAATATTTTTACAGGAACCTGGCAGCAACATGCAAAGCCCTTGAAGATATTGGGATATCTCACAGTATGTGTGTCATGACTCTCAGTGAAGATACAAGCATCTTATTTTTCTTTGCTGTTAACTGTGGAAGTTCAGGTTGATTTGGCTGAATGCCAAACTTGCATTGCAAAAATTATATCTCAATAAATCCATGTTTTCCCAGCATAAGACACAGACAATTGTGTCTTACTATACATTAACCTCTTTTTAAAATATTATATGTCTGAAGTCACCTTAGCCTATGGCCATTACGTTAAAAAAACCCCCAAATTATTCTTTTTGTGTTGTCTTTGGCTTACAAATGTAGGTTTTGAAATGACATAATAAAAGGCCACTCATTTAGTTAGAATCTGGGAATTTCTTGAGCACATCTTTTTCTCTAGCACAATTGTATCTAGAATAAAATAGAATAAAAATGACTACTCACAAATGCTTTACAATGAAGTACATATTTTCTTGTGAAAAATATTGTTACCTGGAGGCTATAAAACATTGAACTAATGGAGCCTTCTTCAGTCATCAGTTGCCTCAGAGAGGACGATTCATTTTAATTTGACTGGAGTGATTTTTGACTACATAATTACCACCTGGATTGCCTCTAGCATGATTTTGCTCTACAGTTCTTAAAAATGTCAGTGCATTGCTTATCTAATTCTATGCATGTTATAAAACTTTGCTTCAGATTCACAATAGCAAGCCAGAGTTAACAGTAGATACTGAGCCTATACAACAATTGAAGGCAGGGAAGAGATGGCAAGTGAGCTCATCTTTTTTTCTCAGCACAGACCTGAATTAAAATGTCATCGCAAGTTCATTGTACCAGGTTTTATGTCACTTACCATCTTATATCCTTAGAATCCATCCCCCTTCTTAAAGCAAATAAGCATTGCTAATAACTTTACTTCAAACTATTCAGTTTTACTGAGGATCGGCTATGACCAGCTTTTACTGGATGACGAACTTTTTGAAAGTGGTCAGTTAAAATGCAACCACTCTAAACCACATGAGCCCTTTTGAAACACTAAGTGGTATTTGCTCAAATGAGAGACAATTGTCGTACAGTGGTTTTGCAATGAGGTGCGACTGACTGCGGAGGCAACCAAGCTCTCACCAAGATGTTCCCGCTGTAATAGTTCAGGAAGACGTAATTTCTTAGCCCACAGCTGTTCTCAGATGTAGTAAGAGACATTTAAGAAGTGAGACATAAGAAAGCTAAACCTCATTATGTGAAATGAGGTTACTTAGTAAGTGAGGCTCTTTTAAAGTATTACCTGGAGACATGCATCCTAAAGAAGTCTCACACGTAGCCTTGCAAACCTGAAACATTAGACAGAAGTAGCGTCCCAATCCTGGCAGAGACACAAAGCATTGCAAGGACCACAGGCTTGAAAGCACACTTAACTCAGAGCCTGACAACTTGTCTGCATTCAAAAGGTCAGAGCCTAGCCTGATGTAAAGCTGCTCTGCAGCACTGTAAAAGATGCTCTGAGACCTTGTTCACTTAATATGAGCAGGTAATGCCTATAATGACATTAAAATGGTGCCCTAAACATGGTGCTGTAATGCCCCCGTCAGCACCAGGTGGGTTGATGCTCGGAGTGAACAGCCTCACTGCAGAGCTCAGCAGGTGACTTGGCTCTGCTGTGAAGTATGAACCCTGCTTCATCAAGGCAAGTGTCACAGCAACACGAGAAAGAGGATGGAAAGGAGCCTGCAAGGTCATCCAGCCTCTCCTCTACCATCTATATTGGGAGACTGAAGCCATGCAGGACGCGAGTCACTAACTCACCCTGGAAAGCTTCCAGGAGAGATTACACAGCCCCCTCCTCCCTCCCCAGAGAGTCTCCTCCAGTGTCTCACGCTCCTCACAATTAAGACAGTGTTCCCTAATGTCCAAAGCTCCTGTGCTGTAGGTTAAAGTCTCTTTTCCTTCATCTACTCTCTGTGGATGGAGAGAACAGATGATTCCTTTCCCATCTGCCACCACTTTTGATGTGACATAACTGAAGGGACAAACACGCACCCTCTCAAGCCTTTTCTCTGCCGGACTGAGCACCAACAGCTTCTTGGCCGTACTCTTACACACCTTGTTTTCCAGGTATTGGCTGCTCTTGTTGCTCTCTCCAAAAATTTCTTTTCCCAGCTTTTCCACTTCCTCCTAGTAGGTTACTGCCCCAAACTAGGCAAAATATTGCAGCTGAGATCTTCCTTACTATTTCTCCCATATCCAGAAAACTCTGTCACAGGAGAAAATCAGATGGCTTTCACACAGTTTATTCTTGATGTAATCTGATGGCCACTGCTCATCTCCTCGTTATCTTCAAATATGTATCAAAAGCTTACTTGCTTAGTAACTTATCCCAGGGTTTTGGGTTTTTTTTCAGGGATTAATGCTAAACTAACTAGTCAACAACTTTCTGCCTCTCCTTTTTCTTCCTCTGTAAAAGTGCTGATTTTTTTTCCTTTTCCTTTTCTAGTAAAGCAGTCCTGTACTGGCTTGATGGACCATAATCCCTCTTTAACACATTAAGATCAAATTAACTCCTCTGCCTGCACTCTAGACAGGGAAGCTACCTCACCAGTATTGTGCTCTCCCTCTCATTACCCTACATAGGTCTTTCTAAGCCAGCCTCTCTTCTTTCTGCCTTTGAAAATATCTCTCTCCTAGTTGCCTAAAATGTAACCCTTTTCTACTAGGACTCTGCACTGGAGTTGAAACTTCTAGAAAGGCAACAGATTGCTTTAGACAGGGCTAGCAAAGCTCATGGGGTGAGTTTTGCCTATTTGCTGCTGCGGCTCCATATACCCAGAGCTTCCACTACTGTGACATTTTAGCCTGGTTTGCAGTGCTTTGCTCAGGGGTGTCTTTACTTGATTTAAATTTAAATCTTAGCCACAGCCTCTACCCAAGGAGCACCAGAACACTGAGACTCTGGCATTTTACATGTCAGGTGTCAGGAAAGAGGGACGTATGGTTTCCTTTGATGAATATGCAATTTGCCCTCCAATGTAACCTTTTCACAAGAGTGCCTGGGTTTGGGAATTTGGGGAGGGGAATGTTTAAAAACTAACTTTGCTCCACTCGAGAACACAGCACTGCTCCGATGCCGAAGTGACTAAGGCAATGCCAAAGGACCTCACTTCTGTTGAAAGAAAGCACTGCCATCTCCTCAAATATCTTCCATTTGTTTCATGAGAATCTACATGCTGAATTTTACTTAAATTCACAAATAATTTAAATCAGCCTAAAATTACATATGTTATTTATTTTCAGACAAATAAATGGTGAAATGTTTGCTTTGTGTCTCTGTTTTCTGTCTCAAAGCACAATTTCATCACTTTTTCTTTGCCTATGAATTAATTCTGATTTTTATAAGGTTTTATATCTTAGCAAAACATGGATAGTTTTTCGTCAAAACAATAAGGACATACCACCCTGTCCAAAAGCATTTGCTGCAAAACACAGATTTGCAGAAGCTGCTCTATTAAGATCTTAACATCAGCAAAACAACATTTCTATAATGGCATATAAAATAACTTAAAAACTTTAGCAGAAACTTCAGAGAGGTAAAAACATCTCGCAAAATACCTGGCAGGTTTTTTTGCAGTCTGCCCTCTTCCTTCCCCCTCACTTTGCTGCTGCTGCCGCTCAGATGTCAGATAACAAAAAGCCCAACTACTCACAGATGCACAGATAAGTTTTACCCAGAGAAACAGCTGTTCAGTGCTGGCTCTGATACTCATCTGAAGCTTTTTCCACCAAAATTTCAGGGCACCAGGCTAGCACTGTTCTGTTGGTGCTAACAGAAAAGGTAGCAGCTGTAAGAGATTTCTTAATATAAAAAGTACGGGCCTTAAGTAAGTATACAAGAGTGAGAGAGGTAAGTAGGGAAACATCAAGGTTATCAGTAGAGAACACAAATCACTAATCCCAGGTTTGGCCTAAATTTTGCTAGTAAATGTTGGATTAGCTCAGATACTTTGTATTAATCTTTTTCATCAGACATTTTAATTCCGTGGTCTGAAAGTGCCTGGTTTTGCACAGCTTCCCTCCCAAGCCGTTTTCATCCTCATTACATCATATTAACTTAAAATTATACAAATATATTGCCAAAGAGCTAATGGTCTTCCCTATTTATTTATTTATTTTGCTTCTCACTGACTATACTGGAGTCTGCCTGCCTTCTGCAATGTTATATAGAACCTTATAATTATTTACAGCCACGCTGCATGAGGGAATAAATTCTTGTTCCTTCTGGGAAGACATACGTGCACTCTGCATACACAGTCCAGTTAACTGAAAAACTGTCTACTACAATTACAAGTTTTCAGGACTGTGCAAAAATACCCAACCTATAAATGTTTTGGTCAGGTATTCACAATGAATAATTTAATCAGTCCTGAATATTTCCCAAGTACTTCCTTAGGGTAGCCTGTAGGAGAACAAATTCTTTTGTGTAAGTTCATGAACGAAGTACAGAACATGTTCTCACAGGGTAAGGAGTAGACTTTAGTAATACTCAGCTCTGTTGTCAAAGACCTTCATTAATGGATTGCAGTATGACCAGTTTATTATGAACCTTACATGCCTTATACTGACCATTAAACTGGAATGTCATGAGTAAGTCCTTGGCATGGGACTTGAGGGAAGCAAAACTAAAAGTGAATGGGGAAAATTAATGAATGAGATTAGATTATGCACTTGCCAGACAAAAAAGGAAATACTCAGATACAGTTAAACAGCAATACAATTACTGTTGTGATGGACTAAAAATATATCATTTAGTCACATTCACTTTTCTTCCCAAAAAGAGATGAAATGATTGATCAGGATGATATATGCCATACCAGAAAATTGGGAGTCTCTGAGAGAGGATGTTATTTTTCAACAGCTACACCTGCACAAAGAAATACTAAGAAATCTTAAAACACAGAGCACTAAGTCCCATTAAAGCACAGAGAAAAGGTATTTGCAGAAATTCCTGAATTTTCAATACGAGTTTTAACAACCAGAGGCAAAAAATGGAAGGAGAAGCTGGTAGAGGGTGCAAGAGAGACGTCAGCAGTGCCAGCTTTGCCCTGAGTTCTCCCCTGGATAACCTGCGGCCTTTCCCAGCAAGCACCGTTCTACCTCGCCAAATAGCGTCACACCTCAGGAAGCCCTGACAGCAAAAGAAAATTGAAGCAGCAGTGTAAGTCCCTGCTGCTGGAATTAGGAGAGGAGAACAAGATACTAATTAAACTCTCTACCTTTTCGCTGTGTTTCAGCTCGCGCCATGTCATCAGCGTTTGTTCTGCTATGCAGTAGAGGTGAGAGAGCTCTGCTGAATTATGGTGCCACTGCTTTAGGTCCAAAGATAAACACATTCATGTTCTAAATAAATATTTTAAAAGATTTCTGTTTCCAGTTTATTCAAGTTACCACTGGTTTTCCTCAATCCTGCAACAAATACGTGATCTGCATACAACATATGGTAGGGTCATTTGGGATTCAAAACTACTGTACTGAAAAAAATACCAGCAGTATCAAAATCCAAGAATTTCTACTGTGTTAAGAAAAACGTCTGTCTTCCAGCAGTTGCTGCTAAGTTACTCATAATAATATTATAACAACATAATATCATAATAACAAGCACCTCCATGATTACTGACTGACCAGATGCCTTTTCAGCCTGTGAACTTCTGCACCATGTGTGTATTATATCCAATATTAACAATAGCACAAGTATCCTTAGTGTTTATTTGTAGGTTGCCTGCAATTTTTACCTCATCCCTTTCTTTCTTTCTTTATCCAAATTTTCTGTTAGGTTTTTTTCTGGATACAACAGCCAGATAAAGAAGCTTCAGACCACAGAGGTTGAAAATGCATTTTGGAGCAGTACACCAAATAAACTCACAGGGAAACCAAAACACAGGGGTAGGTGGGGACCACCTACCACTTGCTTTATCAGACCCCCACTGTGACCCCGTGGACAAGAACTGCACACGTGAAGCACGTGGGCGGCACTGTCCGATGAGCTGTGCGCTGGCAGCGTGGCTGCTGTCAATAGGAACAGCAGCTGCTAAGCCCAGCCCAAGGTTCGGTGTGGTGCCCTCCTCCCTGGGGGTAGCCGGGGAAAGCCCTGTGACAGGCTCCACCAGTGGTACCAGCAACTGCCTAACTCGCAGTCCACTGCTGACAGCAGCTGCCACGCTTGGACCCTCACAATCACTACCTGAAAACAATTTTGGTGCTGAAGTACAAGAGACAAACCTTTCAGAAATCAATCCTAAGAGCATTTTCTACAGAGGGCTAAGGAAATACCTTCTCCCATGCTGTCCCAGCTACTACTGCTTTTGTCTCCAGTTCTTGGAGATCTGTCTTGAGCATCAGGTCAGCTCTCTTGAATACGGGTTCATGAGCAAGGCTCTTATGCACCAGGCCTGCTAATTTTATTTTTTCTTCCTCATAGACTCAGTTTATTTCTTTGAAACACTTAGCTTTTGAGACTAATTAAGTAATAAAAATGTTCTGTTTGCAAAATTGCAGCACATCGCCCTCACACAAAGCAAAGAACCAGATGGGCGTTTGTTTGGCTGCTAAAGGAGCCTGCGGTGGTTGTTTGTTATCTTGCCCTCACTTAAAAATTTGATAACTTTTGGGCACAGTCTTTTCAGCCCTAATTTGCCAAGAGCACTGTTTTCAGACTGCAAGACTGGGTCTTTGAAATGCCTGCGGTACAGAGCTCACTGGTCTCTTGCAGAAATCTGTGGACAACTCTTAAGTGTTTGATTCTTCTGAGAATCAGACTGGGTTAATCAAATAAAAGAAAGACAACTCTGCTGTTTTCCAAGGTATTTATAAATGATTACCCACTCGCTCTTCAATTTCTTTTTTCGTAGTGCTAAAACACTGTGCATTAACAAAAAGATGCGATGGTGGGATGCTGTCACTTGTGCTGGAAGTACAAAAAAAAATGAATACTGTCAAATCAGTATTTGGCATCTGGCACTTGTTGACCAGAGTGTCATAAACATTCTTACTCCTGAGGAAAGATGGGAGCACTTCAGTGACAATATGATATACGTGAAGTGGCAAGCGCCCATAAGAAAATATGAACAGACAAGATATCTTGTGGGATTTCTATTAAGTTATGTTAACTACATTTTCAAAAAGATAACATAGAATTATTGCAACCTCATGAAATGATGCCACAGAAAGACATATTGCTTATGTTCCTAGCATTAATCTATCTTAAAGAGGTATATGATATGGCTCAGCCCCATAGGATCTGAATGTCTCAAAGTCTTTAATGGGTTTATCCTCATTAAAAAAACATGAGACAGGAAGTTACTGGCCTTATCCTACTAGATGCACACAGCCTCTGTAATACTCCTGTGGTCACTCTAGAAGACTATGGGCAGGTTCAGAACAGCTACTGTAAAGAACTGTCCATGCTGCTTCCTTAAATTTATCACTTTCAACCTACAGATCTAGCAGAATGAAAATGAGAATATTCAGAAAATTAAAAAAGGTCAAGGCTGTGATGCTAATAGCTTGTCTACCACGAGACTCAGAGTTGCAGGTCCACCAACATAATTAAAGCAGCTCTTGACTCCCAGTGTGTAGTCACAGCTGTAGCATTATCAAAATGCTAATATACCAGCACCCTTGATTTCTCTAGAAATAATTTGTTAATTCTCTGGAATTAACTGAATTAATTTATTCTTCTGTGTTTAAATAACCCACATGCAGACATGTGTTTGTATGTCTGCATGTGCATAACTCCATTTGCATTTCAGATGGTTGCCCTTCAAAAACTGTCCTATACTTAATAATTTTATTTACCTGAAACCAGTGTATTTCCTGAGAAGGTAGGTGGTTTATTTGAGGTCACACTGCATGTCAAAGTCGCAGCTGGTGTTGGACTTGCAGTCATCACCTGCAAGTTTGCAGAGTTCTCTGTCCACACAAATTTGGCCTGTGTTCCTTTGCTTCTTCTGACCTTCCAGTCACTGCTGGATGTGGTTGTAGTTTGAAGAATCAGTATCAGGGACAAAATTGTCATATGATGTTAATGAGTTTGGTACATGAACGTTTTGTTCGACAATTCCTTCTCTGCCATCATTGATCATTTAAATGAAAGGTGGATTATGCTCGCAAACACTTTCAGTAAGGAAAGCCTATGCACTGGGCCTAAGAAACGTTGGATGCCACTCCTGAAACAGAAGATTCACAAATGGTACGAAATCAAGGCTTAGACAAGCACGTAAATGCAAAGGAAAAGACTTCCAGCAAATTCGATAGGATTACTGCTTCCCTTGTTTCACTTGTGCATGTAACTGCCTGGATCTCCAGCAGACATTTAGATTGGGAACAGATCAAAAACTGGATTCATTCACTTCGGGTAACCCTGGTATCTACCTTTTATGATAATTACTTCATCAGTCTGCAGCTACACTGCAAGATAAGCAATGGTCAATGTCTCAATTTTACAGATACAGATAAAGACAAATACAGACCAAATACTTTTTCAAAAGCTTACAGTACTGTGCCAACAAAGCTCAAATTACATCAACACTGGTTTGTAATCAGGCTTAATCCACCCTGGGTTGCTTTCTGGTTTTTTGGGGGTTTTTTTAATGAAGTTCCTATTTCACAAGGCATACTGAAGAAAAGAAATCTCCAATTCTCTTTTCTGGGCTCCAGTTCAGAAAATGGGACCACAGGGAGGATCCCTACCTTAGTCTCTCTCCGGGTTTTTTTTCGGTGTTTCCCCTCTATGTGATGACACATTAGGAATTAACATCTTGAAAGAAGAGGAAAAAAAAAAAGGGAAAAGACATTTTTTGTATTGTTCAATATTTTCCCTGTGTTCTGTAGCCCAGTAGTTCTTCAGGAGTAGTAACTTAGCCTGCAGCACTGATCTTTCCCCAGACACCTCTATTACTTTGAATTTGCATCCTTATCCTGTATATTATGTATGCCTGTGCGTCACTGTGCCTGAATTAGGCTACAAATTCCTTGCAGCAGAATACCTTATTCTGTTCACAGCACTACATTCAATTTTGATGTTCAAATAATAAAGTAACAGAGGAAACATAATGGCAAGAAAAATCAACCAAAATATGCTTAACGCAAGACTGACTACAGGTCTAGCAGCTACTAGACAAAAATCGATAAGCAGCACAGCCTAAATGTTCACAGCTGAAGACTTAAAAAAGTAGCCCCACAGACTTCAGATGTTAATTTCTTTTCATAAACACGCATCATGGGAGCTCTTCTACAAAGGGAGAGCAGCTCTTCCTAAAATAACTCCCTGTATGGAAATGCTGATTCTGAGATCCTAGGCATTAATTCCTGTCTCTTCCTTTTTTTGGCTCTCTACAAGGCTGGTGTGGTGGAAGGTGCCACCTCGGGGCTGGGCTTTCAGAAGGGAAGGGATCCCCTGTGTCTCTCACCTCTCTCCCAGGGGTGTGTGGTGGCAGAAGGGGTACTATTTTCAGATCAGTGCAAGGAAGGAAAAGTCCCAGGACTCTTTAGAACTGTATGCAGAAATCTTGGAGAAGCATAACAAGGAGAAAGAAACCTGCTTTCTCCTGAGCTCAGGGCAAAGACTCTAGAAAATAGGAGTCCTGCCAGCTGAGGGCAGTTCACGAGCCATCCTGTTATTTGTTCTCCTTTCCCAGTCTTGATTCTTTCCTGGACAGGCTGGAGAGTTGGGCGGAGAAGAATCTCATGAAGTTCAACAAGGGCAAGTGTAGGGTCTTGCACCTGGGGAGGAACAACCCCATGTGCCAGTACAGGCTGGGGGTTGACTTGCTGGAGAGCAGCTCTGTGGAGAAGGACCTGGGAGTGCTGGTGGACAACAGGCTCACCATGAGCCAGCAGTGTGCCCTTGCGGCCAGGAAGGCCAATGGCATCCTAGGGTGCATTAAGAAGAGTGTGGCCAGCAGGT
>VZSC01001583.1:464356-491039 GCA_013398225.1 Steatornis caripensis
GTTGTGGAGTCTCCTTCTCTGGAGATATTCAAAACCCGCCTGGATGCATTCCTGTGCAACCTGCTCTAGGCTAACCTGCTTTAGCAGGGGGGTTGGACTAGATGATCTCTAGAGGTCCCTTCCAACCCCTACCATTCTATGATTCTATGATTCTTACACTTCCAAGGACACTAAGAACTGCTGCTTGAAGCCACCAGGATCAATAAAGGGGTTTTGTCTCATTTTAAATCCATTACACTGACAACCTGCAGGACTTGCCGAGAAACAAACACCAACAGTGCCAACGGCACAAAAGGATTTCTACATGCACTGGATCACTTCAAGATATTAGTAATTTTGCAAGGTCTGAAAATGTCACATGGGAAAATAGACCTTGTCCTTCATAGAAACAAACTAATCACATCAAAGTGTTATAAAAAAGGCCTTGTTTTCTCTAGTGTCACCATGGTATGGTGTTAACCAGATGTATCATGAGGAAGCGTCATTGTTCTCTATAGCATTATGAGCAGCCCATCTCCAAATGCAATGCAGTAGATGAGGAAATGGTCTGATTTAGCACTTTCAGCTCCATTTTGTAATCATTCACAGATTTGCTTAATGTGCTGTACTGTATCTCAGTTTTCCATCACGACCTTGGTTTTTTGCAGATAAGGAGATATTCTGTAATTACACTACTGTATATTAAATTTGCATTGCCCCAAGCAGTGCTTGGGATTACTGAAGACGAGCAGGATCAGAGGAAGAAAACATTATTTTCTGCCTAGCCAGAGTTCTGCTCTATTTGCACTGGACAGCCCTCTGTGTATGGTTTGTTTCCCAGTGGTGCTTACTTCCTTTTTCACTATCTGTTCTCTTGCACAAATCCTGCTTTGTGATCTTGCGAGTCCTGCTTTCCCAGTGCAGCTGCAGCTGTCTTGGATAGGATACAGCTGGATGCAGCCCTCTCATTTAGCAAAATGATTTTTTGAATTTATGCCTGTATAAAATTTTGATGCATGCTGCAATACTTATGCAGCAAACACAAGTTTCATTATATAGAAGTGATTCCTTGGACCTTGCCACGCATAGAGTCATGAAGGGAATTAACTGGGAGGATGCATCCTCATGTCCCAGCGGTGTATCAGACAGGTGTGTTTCCTGCTCTCTGTCTCCACCTGGTACTGTGGTTTCCCTGCTTGGAGTGGAGCAGGGCGTAGGGATGGGAGAAGGCGCTATGTCAGCCACCAGGAGATACAGCAGTTGTTTCAATGACAGCAATCCTTTCAAAATGGAGAGCAGAGCTTAATCAGTAAATAGCTAGTGACCTGGAAAGCCAAGTAATTTAGTGCTTGGCTGCAAGATTAACACTTAATTGAAGCTTTATCAAGTGCTTGCAGAACTTACTCCCCGAGCTTACAAACAGTCCCAAATACCCCACAAGACAAAAGAGATTGTTGTTATTTCACACCATTGAAAACAGTTGCCTTGCATTTCATAGAATGGCTTGGGTTGGAAGAGACCTTAAAGACCATGGAGTTCCAGACCCCCTTCCACTGGACCAGGTTGCTCAAGGCCCCATCCAACCTGGCCTCGAACACTTCCAGGGAGGGGGCATCCACAACTTCTCTACGCAACCTATTCCTGTCTCTCGCCACCTTCATCATGAAGAATTTCTTCCTAACATTTAATCTAAATCTACCCTCTTTCAGTTTAAGACCATTACTTCTTGTCCTGTACATGCCCTTGTAAAAAGTCCCTCTCCAGCTCTCTTGCAGGCCTCCTTCAGGTACTGGAAGGCCGCTGTAAGGTCTCCCCAGAACCTTCTCTTCTCCAGATGAGGCTTCCTTGTCCTTTATTGCCTCCTCCCTCCTGCCAGCAATTTCCAGTGATGTCAAAGCTGTCACAGATTAAGCAACACAGTACAAGCACCAATGCTGAAGTTCATTGGCTCTAATCTAGAGACACACTGACGTTCAGCAAGCTCTCAAGTTCTTGGCTTAGACTACACAGGTGCTAAATGTGACTGGAGCACGGTTAAAATCACCAGTCCATTTCTCATCTATCACAAGAAAGATGATCTCCAGCGTTGGCCAGGCTACAAGGCACAATCAAACCGCAAAAAAACCCAGAAACCAGTTGACGTGTGTCCTTAAGTGCTAACTGTCCTGTTAGTTCTACCCACTTGAATGAACTGGCTCAGAATACTGGTCTTACACTGTGGATGCTTTCATAGGTACTATCATAATGTGTCCAACTGTCTTTGCCTCTAGGGCAACACATTAAAACACCCAAGAGGATAAAAATCACAGGCCATTTTTCCTTCACAACAGTGTTTCACTACAACTAAATGTGAATAAAAAGATTTAAAGCATAACTGAGTCAATTTTCTGATTTTGCTGCCCATAACTCCCTTTTCTCTGCTGTCCCATCAATGTTTGACACAAGCAGAACTGTTTCCCAGGGGAATAGCTCCGTTCCCAAATCTTGCCAGTGTTTCCTTGTTGATCAACAAGGCTCCAGAGATATGAACACAATAACCACCAACTCCTATCCAAAACTGAAACATAAGCTTATCATGTGTTATACTCAGCTAGAGGCTGGAAATGTGCTCCTTTGTTTTGCTCACCCTTTTAAACATATAAAGAGAAGTCAGAGAGCAGCTAACTGCACCACGTTCCAAGTGATTTTACTTTTTTGTGTGCAGGCACTGATAAGAGCCACAATGTTAATTTTTTAATTGACTTTGGGAATGAATAAGAAATGTTTTGGATCAGCCCCTAGGGTAGCCGCGCTCTCCTGACGAATAAACTTCTGTCATCAGTGCTGTCAATGAACAGAAATTACAGGATTTGTAATGGTCCTGACCAAGCTAATCATAAATCCATAGTGTCAGTTCTTTCCCTTCTGCATCATCCAAAAAGTACAAGTAGGACATAACTTAGTCCTAGCTGCCAAAGGAAGGTCAGCAGCAATGGAGGGGAACGCTCAGCAGGCAGGAAGGTAGTCAGCGCTATGCCCTGCACAGACTGGGCAGAGCCAATGGGTTACAGCAGCAGGATGGAATCCCTGCCTGCAGTTTGCTCGTGCTGACAAAGCAGAGGCACCTGCTAAGCCAGGTGTGGTGATAGGGCAGCGCAAGAACTGGGAACTGTTTCTCCTACTGTTTTTACCCTCCTCCCAAGCAAACAATAGCACAAGAAAATCTGGCCCAATACTTTAAATATTTCTCCCTTTGAAGGCAAGAATCTGTTCACACTTTAGCAATAAGCTTCAGCAGTAAAAGATGTTTTGCTTGCTCATGTCCCTAGATATATTTTTTCAGAATACAACAGTATGATAAAGACAGAGCCTTTAATATCTTCCTCAGTAAGAATAAGGTAGCAACGGAGATCTTAGCAACAATATGGCCATAAACAGCACCTAACTTAGACTGAATTTGTCAGAACAGCTCAGACATCGAGTTGAAAGTCAAAACAAAACCTTGTTCTCATGGAGGTTCATTAGTTTTAAGACATCGTGGAAATCTTATGGCCTTTCCTCATGGTTCTCTCAAATGTATATTATTGCAGCAATGGATGAGACACTACACCCCAGCTCTTCTAAAACTTTTTCTGTTGTTGCAAAATACACAGTCAATTTAGTTTACTGCACTGGAATAGAGATAAACGCACTGACCTGAAGAAGTGACCTTCAATTTCCTTTTATCAGAAGTTCAGCAAGTTCTTGGATGTCATTGGTTTGACAGCATGGCATAGCATTTCTCTAACTCACTCGCAAACGTAAGTAAAAGTGCACTGAACGTGAAGTGATAAACTCCAGTTTAAACTCAAGGATTGTACTCTGCAGTGTACAGTGCTGAACCTGCATGCTGCATATTGCTTCTTCACCAACGACCTGCTTCCAACTCCCATTCCCATACTCCATTGCCCATGCTAAATTCTGATCAGTTAACCTCATAACAGATAACCATGCATGTAGTCAGGTAATTAAATTCAGCAAACTTGCGCTATTTTCCCCTCAATTTAGAACCGATGTATGTTTCAATAGAAATTTACTCCGAATGCACACACTTATCATCTGTTTCCAAACTTCAGCTAGTCCATCTTTCAAATGTCTCCCGCAAGACAAACTTTATATTACACACAAGGAAGAAGGTAAGATATGAAGGGTTGCCTATGTTTCAGTCATCAGTGTAGCATTATTGAGGGATCTTCACAAGATGAACAGGAAAAGCTGTATCTTGCCTGTATATGCTGCTCATTCCTACATGGAATCAGTGAAGATGTAGGCAAGGCCCAAGTGATTTGACCAAAAGTCAAACTGCAAAATACTGGCAGAATCAGAAAGGGGGTCCCCACCGCTCAAACATACTATGCAGAGAACAGTCCACTACCTCATTTTCTGTTTCTCTCTAGAATAAATAATTAAAATAAAGGAGCAGTTAAATAATTAAGAAAAGCCACAGTGATTCACTGCAGTTCAAAGCATTGATCTCATTGTAATGGGAAATCAATGTAAAGAAATATACCAACAATGCATTTGGCTGAAAATATTTGCTTTCTATTAAAGTAGCCCAAGAAAGCCCATACTTAAAAATTCAGGATCTTCCTGTGTCTGCAGAACTACTAGGATGGTTTTGTGACCATCCTGTTACTGACAGTTTCATTCTGTTTGATATAACTGTGGTATTAATGAAGAAGGTTTGTCTGAGTTGTTCACGAAGGCTGCAGACCCACAGCAATGTACACCGTCTCTATGTTCATTATCTCTGGCTAACAGAACCCAAATAAATTATTTCAACTTAACACAATAAGCTACCCAAAGTGGACAGACCTCCGCCAAGCCAGTGCTTTTCTCCCCTAGTCTGCAGACTGCCAATGCAGTGTCCCTGCAGCTCCTCTTGGTTTGGGTTTCAACAGCAGGGTAAGGATGCTGGTTGGTTTGCACTGCAAGCTATTCGGAACTAAACACACACTACAAACACTATTGAAACAGATTCAAGTCATATTAATTTCTTGCTACATTTAGGGATGAATTCCTAAACAAGAGACTACTTACTGTAGCTGCTGCTGAGTCCCACTGACAGGCCTCCTTGATTGTTGCATATATCACATCCTAGTGGGTACTGGATATTCCTTGCCTAAATATCAACCTTTTTTTTCTCCTCTTTTTTTTTTTTAAAGTTGCAAACCAGCATCATATCCATATGAATTTTATTTAAATATGATCACCTCAAACTACTTCTTATAGTGACAGAGAGAAGGTTGGAAAAAAGCAGTTTTTATCAGAAGTGCTCTGTGAAATGTTAGAGAACTAAAACTCACCTAATCTAGGTTTTCAAGAACATTCACTTTGAACATTTCTAAGACCCTTTGTCTTGAAACTAGCGCTCATATTTTATATTTCTTATACCATCTTGTTATGATTGCGATAAGGTCATGGTGTGGGAACTGTGGTATTTTTAAAAACTGCATAATTGTCTTCCACTTTTCTCCCTTTTTTGGTTTATTCACTGCATAAGTGGAGACATAAAAATGTATAACACCTCTCCAGATACTTTGAGCTGTTTATGGAAAGAAGAAAATGGTTTTTATTGATGCTGTTTATAACAATGTTTTAGTGTCAGGTTTGCCCCTACATATTTATTTTCACAACTGACAGTATAAGAATGAAAACACTACATAAAGTGAGAGACACAATACAAACCTTGTTCTGGATAATGTTGAAAAATGACCATGATTAAAAAAAAAAAAAACAAAAACAAAAAACTTAGCCGCCTCATGATACTACTTAAATTCTGTTCAAATTAAATCTGTGCAAGTTGAATGCTGGTTTACACAGGATCAAATCAGCACTGAGCCTGCCGCCTTTGAACAGTGCTTTTGCTCATGCTAAGGTAGCTTCATTTGTGGGTTGTCAAAAAATGTCAGGACTGTCTCACTTAAGCATGGTCACATCAATAACTCTAGAGATGGACACCTTTCTCCTCAGTTTCATGTTGTGGTAGAATCAGCTCTTTCATGTTTACAATTTCCGAAACACTGTAGTCCTCACAAAGGCTCCCAGAGACTCTGTTACAAACCAGGCAGTCCCTGGCTTCCCACAGATTTAATCATGGCAAGAAACACTCCCCACTTCAATCCTGATTTAGGCATTGCCCCATGTTAATATCCTGTAAACTGTAACACAACTATGGGAATTCCTTCCTGGGAATCAGCTAGTTAAAATAAAGGATCTTTTTCTGTTTGCAAATGAGTATCTCACATAAAAAAATTGTCAAATTAAACTGCTTATTAATTCAGAGCTCTTTCTATCCAATGATCCTGAAATAATACTATTATTAAAGTTAAACAGCACTTATTTTTTATTTTCTTAGTTGATCATTCCATAAACTTTAAGCAATGCATTGTTAATTTCTAGTAATTTAACCGTCAAACTCAACATAGAATTTAAAGCCCATAAAATCCATGGGTCTTCTGTAATTATAACGTGAAGATGTAGACCACTTATTTGACTGTAATAACCTAACTATTTCTCTGTGCTGGCTTGAGTATGTTTCTGAAAGAGGAAAATGCACCTCAAGGAAAAGTTAGACCTTCACAGAAGTGAACAACACAAGTTTCAGTAAACTATATCCTAGCCTCGTTCACTCTTCTGCAACTTTTCTGTGCAAATGCTGTATCTAAAAGATACTTCCTAGGATAGGACGTTGTTCTCTACTTTCAATTCCCCTTTAAAACAAAACACATTTCTTTCTAAAGGAAGAGGAGGGGGAAAAAACACTTCCCCCCTCTCTTTTTCTTTAACCTTGAGGAATATAAAAGCCTAATTAAACACAAAACGACACAGTTCTGAATTTCCTGGCCTTACGCACTTTCCCTACAAGAGGTAACTGCTCCATGCAGACTGTGCTGGTGTGCATCAGAAAGTGTCCTGCCTCCAGGGCTGCACAGGAGGCTGGGTTGCTTCTTAACCCAGGAGGCCAGATGACCTATGGAGTGAAGCCAAATCACCACCACGAGTAAGTGCTAATTAACAGCCGTAAGTTATCCTTCCAGCGCGGGCAAGAGAAATTCAAAAAACTGTGCCTGTTTCCCACCTACCTGATTTCTTGAACATCCTCAGTAACATCCAGCTCCAAGCTCAGTACATCTACACTGCTCACAAACTGCAAGCTGCGCTGAGAAAACTCTTACACCTGCTACTTCTCATCGTTCACACTTCCACTTGTTACTGCCACTCCTACTTTGTTAGCAGCATCATTCCTCTTCAAACACTGGGAATCAGAATTAGTCAAAAATTTGCAGGGAAACAAGGAGATAATTTGCATCTCCACAAAGAATTTCTAGTTAAGGCAACTATCCATTGTGCAAACCAGACACATAGTGGCTCGATCCATGTCCCCACTGCACAGGCTGCTGTGTTGACCTCTGTATTATTTGGGTCTTTCTGTAAGCAGCGGAGATTTCTCTGTGAAAACTGAAATTGCCCAAAACAGACATAAAAATTTTAGGAGCCTAAGAATCTGCACAGGGCACAAGAAATTATTTGGTTCCCAACAGCATTCAGGATCTCACAATCCTAAGTGCTAGACATCACATGCTTTTAAACAGCAAAAATCTCTTGTCTCAAATGCTTACTGTCTTTGTATAAAAGAGACAAATTAAGCAAAAGAGCGAAATTAGAATGCACTTAATGTAATAAGCAGGAATTGGAACAAATCTAATTTGCTCTCACTCATTCCCTGCTACTGTTAATTGTATGGACCATTTACTAAAACTTGAAAAATAATAAGACGTACTTTACAAAAACCGATAGCAATCCGTGAAGGAAGATATGACTACAATCAAAAACATCACACCAAGTCAGGCTTTGATTTTGAAATGTTTTCATAAATTTATTCTAAAATCAACCCGACAGGTATCCCTGCAGGCTGTAAAATCCAGCCACGGGGATGCTGTTCACTACAGCTGAACAGCAGTTTCTGCCTGAGCCAGGCGATATCCTGGTGCAAGAGCAGAATGAAAATGGAAAGCATGCATTTTTACTTATAATTGATTTCCTGACAAACTGCAGCACTAGATTCTAGTTCACTCTTTCAAAGACTTTCAGGTACATCAATTCCTACCGATGTTCTTATATGAGATCAGAAGACCTGCAATGTCTCTGGCATGACTCCATTTATCGAAAGCACGTGTCTCTGACTTATTTTATCGCACTTGCACTGTGAGCTTGCTCAGCAAAATAGCAATACTAAACCCAGAAGGATTAGCACTTCACCACAGTGCTCAGCATCTGACAGTTAACAGGGTATAACATTAGTGGTGTGTCAGACTTTTCGCACGAAGAGTAAGGAAAAACTACTCTAAACTTTCCCAAAGCATGAAATTCAATGCAGAAGTGACCCTTTGCCTGGGTATTTAAGGTTGCAAGCCCAACTTCTGGATCAACTAATATGTGCCTGCTTATGCTGAAAGGAAATGGTCTTCATGGAAAACGAGCATTTTGTATATCCTTTAGTGGAAATCACTAAGTCTCTAATTTCCTTGACACAAAATTAGGTTCTTACTGCCTTAAAACTGCCATGTAGAGTAACTAAACCTACTATCTTGCTCTCCGTGCTTCTATTTATGCAAATGGCTGCCTCCACCTTCTGAGTGTATTTTTAGCACACAATCCTAAGTGTGATTACACGTAAAAACATTTAAATGATATATTCTAGTTATACTTCTAAGTAATAAACAATAATTGGAGGAACATCCTTAGTGCTGTTTCCTGAGCTCTGCAATTATCTGTCTTTGTCTTCAGAGTATATTAAGCCCAGGATATATCCACTGATATATCACAATCTAGAAAGAATCTAAAGTTACCGAAAAAAAAAAATTTAAAGCACGGAAAATTTATCTCATGGTTTTCTTTCAGCTGAAGTCAGAGTAAGGTGTGTACTGAAGCCCAACGGGCAGAGAAAGGGTCAGGCTCTTTCCTGGCATTATGCATTAAATACAATTCTTGTTCTTGCCCTGGGACAGCAAAGCACAGATAATGAATCCCCACAAAGCCACAGGCATTGTAGGATACCATGTTGTGACATCTTCCTGCAAATGGCACTCTAGTAGCATTTAGCAGGCATTGCTGATTCAAAATTTGCATTCCCATAACCTTGGCTCACCAGCCAGACCCTCTGGCAAAGCTTCTGAAACAAGCAGTGCCTCTGCTATTTTCAAGGGCACAAGAGTAAAGTATTAGCTGCTTTATTCACCACACTAAAACAGGACAGGAGAAGGTTTTTTTGGTTTTTTGGACTTGACCAATTGCAATTACACTATTTATATTATGTCCTTTACTAAAAACTGTGTTAATAAGGTGGAATGAATTGGATAAGTAATTGGATAAGTAAGTCCAATTAAATTGGATTTGTAAAGATAGAATTCATGCTCACATAATAGCTAATCAACATTGACTTTTCTTTTAAAACAGCAGCTTTCAAGTATTAACCACACCAGTGAATATGCTATAAAATCACTAGCTATGCACATACAGAGGTGCCTCAAAATCTAAAATGCCTTTTCTGACTTGGGATATCTGCTTTAACATATTTAAAAACAACTTCACTTGAAATTCAGAGGGAGAACATTAAATATTTCAATCTCTTTTATAACATCTTAGCCACAGAAAAGCACTATTCAATTCTGAAGATTTGAAGATGTATGCTATCAACGTATATCTATCTGTATTTAGAGAGATAGATATTATAGTAAAAAAGAAAAAAATCCCTAAATTTATAAGATATTTAATTTTTTTCTCTCAACAACAGATGTTGCAAAGTATGTTCTGGGTAAAACAGTTGATTCTAGCTTTTACGGTAGGTTGGCCAAGTGGCTTGTTTTACATTGGTTTATTTAATTCTAAACCAATACTCAGTTGCTTAGGATAACAAAAGTAAGAAGTGTACTTTACTATGCAAAAAAATAGTAATATGCTCTGTATGTTAGAGCATGGATGTGATATTTGATAAATGCTTATTATCCCATTAAGGTAGGCTTACCAATTTTTTCTCACTAAAAAAAAATCTTCAGAGAGAGTGTTTCTCATTTACAGTTAAGGTTATTGCAATTTGGCATACAAATTCTCTAAAGATCCATTTGCCTTTGCCATGCTGTGCTCCTATCCTGTTCCTTCCTTGGTGACTGGATGAAAATATCATCATGCCATGGACAAGAACACTTTAACAAGGGCAATTTTTCACTCCATGCATTTCCCCCTCTAATAGCTCAAGGGGGGTCACTGCAACAGTAGGAGCAATAGAGTAGAGACCCTCTCTCCGGGATCTCACATCTACCAGCCACACCACATTGCGAAAAAGGAAGAATTACCCTAATGGCAAGGTAGGAAAGTCTGTGGCAGTAGAGGCCACTTTCTTCCATTAAAGTACCCTCAACAGATTATTAGGGAACTCTGTAGCAAAAGACGTATTTCCCTGCTGTGACTGGTCTACCTAGGGAATGACAACCGTGGCTGCCGGGCAGACTCTGCACAGTGTGCTCAAGCCCAGGAAAAAGAAAATTGAAGCTCTTAAATATCTGTCCTACATATATTGCCAATGGTTTTTTCAATATCAGAGGTTTCTATTTTATATTGTATTTTAAAATATTTAGGTGTTGACATATAATACCAACTATATCAGAAGAGTGTTGAGTTTGCAGTATCAAGCCATCAGACCTAAAGAAGTGCCAGGATTAAGGCTGCATCTGTGAAATACGCTCAGCACTTTGGTGCTCATGCAATAAAATATACGGTTTTAATTCCCAGCCACACTGAATGTTTATCCTCAGTGTGCATCTGGAACACACACTTCCAAGATAACCATCAGCTCCACATGGCCTCTTCCCAGTCTCAGTGCAGAGGGAAAGCTGTACTGCGAGGTGGATGCAGAAAACCAGTTTGAAACTGCATGCAGAGAAATGTTGGTTTCAGGATTAAATCTGAATTTTAATTTGAGGTACTCGATTTCACACCCACCTCTGCCTTCAGTGCTGCTAAGGAAGTGACTTCAGTGGATGTATGTCACTGTCCAAGCACCCAGCTTACAACACCTTATTAATCAAAGTTGTGGCATTCATAGCTGCAGTCAATGTCAAGTCAAACCTTATTCTGATTATATGAAATGCTATAATGTGCCAAAGACATGAAAAAGATCATGCCTTTGCCATTTCACATTCAGCACCCTAAGCTAACGAGCATTTTTCTCTTTCATGCCAAACCTCAGCTCCTTATCTACAAAGCAGTAAGAACAGAAAACATCAGCAGTGGAAATAATATCATCTCAACTCATAGTTTCTGTGGAGAAAAATAATTTGCCATCTAGAGATTAACAGAAGTTGTAGCAATTGCCATACAAGTATGTCTATCAAGAAATATTTGCTTGTTTTTTATCTGGAGCATAGTTTGAATCATATACACTAACTATGCCACAAAACAAACTACTTAACAAGGAAAACAAAATGAAACAGAGAAGTCGGTGAAAAACACTGCATGTGAACACACGACTGAAGTCTCCAGGAAAATGCATGAATGCAGCCAACCAAAATTCTGGCATTTATTAATTCTTAAATGCTCAAAGCTGCATCATCCCATGCTTTTTTAGTGTAATAAAACATACCTAGATTGTACAGTGGTAGTACCCAAGAGTGCAATGAAGTACTCACAAAATCATACCCGAGGTATAAAATTTATTTGCAGTCTTACAGATGTTTCTAAAAATGCAGTTCAAAAGACGTAAGCGCTCACAGTGTTTTTTCCCCTGGAGTCTATAAAGCAAAGAGGACATATGTTTGACAACAGTCAAGCAGAAACACCACGTCAATTGCAAGTTACTTAGCCCGGAGTGTACTGCAACCAGAGTGCAAGTGAGAGTTTCAGAGCACACCACAATCTAACCAGATGTCATGCTATGACCTGGAAAGCAAAACAACCGGGAATTTTTAGACAAGCAATGACAAGCAGCAATGATATCAAAGTTATTTCGTGAATAGCCTAAATATTACTCTACATTGTGTAAAAATACTATATTTTTTTCTTTGTTAAAATGTCTCTGAGGACTTTTCATCTGGTTTAGAACCTAGAAGACTGTAAGTTTTGTCTTTACTTTGCTGATTTGCATATGGTTTATCTGTTCTGAAATTCCCTTTTCCCCTATACTGTCCCTATGGAAAAAATAGGCTAGCCTGGTATAAGCGGGGTACTGGCACACGTTTCAAGACCCCTGAGTTCAACTAAGACACAAAATTTCTGTAGGATCTTGAGCAAGACACGTAAATCTCTGAGAATGAACAAGTTTCTGTGCAGTAACTGTCATGCTATCACATGGTAGCTGAAAGCACGTAGCAATTCCCAGATGTATAAAGTTTCTTTCATCACAACCTGATCTTGAAGCATAGCATCAGAAATCAGTGAATCTGTGCCACATCCACCTCACTGCTTCTCCCTCTTCCCCCTCTTGGGACTGAAACGAAGCACATATCCTAAATCTATCTCCCTTTTCCTCACTATTTCTCTTCTCAACATAACTTAGGAGCAGAGGTGATACCATTAGCAACCAATCTCACATGAGGAACACCAGGACAAACACAGGCCTATCATACAGTATCCTCACTGTAATATATATTAAATTTCAATTCTAATGTTACCTTCAGTTCAGGAAATGAAATTATCATATTGAAATCTCACACCGCACTTCTGCTCTGATACATCTCTACATTATAATGCTACCTTTAACATCCTCATTGCATTGTTTCTCAAATAATTAACGGAAAATTATTATTTGCTATTGCTGTTGCGAAGAATGCTAACCTGTGCAACAAGCACTGCTGAAGTACCTTAACTTGGTGGTCTGACTGAGTTCATTTTTCTACAGCTCAGAACTTGAGGGGAAAAAACAAACATTGGGATGTCAGTGGGACACCTGAACACAGAAATAACTTTGAGGAGCAGGTAAAGAGCAGAAAAAGAAATGCTAGAGGAAGAATGGAGCAGAGCCTCAAAGAGGGTCAAAGGATGGGAGGTCCAGCAAGCAGCAGAAGCACAGAATGGAGAATTAGAAGAAATAAGATAAGAAACAGAAGTTGAAAAAGAAGGGCCAGAAACAGCAAAGAAAAGCGTTACCTGAACGCTGATCTGACTAAGCTTTAAAGACAGCAAGTGGATAATTTAGGCCTAAAAGTTTGTCACAAATAAATTATGTTGCGGTATGCTAGCATTTAAGCCTCCATACTAATCAAAAAATGTTTGAGTGATGTTGCTTTTTAGTTAAAAAAGGAAAATAAAGTAACATTTTTCTTACACAGGAGTGTTTATATTGTTTGCAGAACTGTTTCTGGTGGCAATAGTGTAATAAGTTGCAGTAACAACTTCACTACAGAACACCGAGTACTGATTTAAGCTCCACAAAAGCTGTTTGCGCATCCAGAATTTTACCATAATATATTAATCAGAATGGCTGAGAATCCATTATTATTAGAAATGTAAACTAAGCAAACTTCATGAAGCATGCTGAAGCATAGGGTTATCCAATCTTTTGCCAAGGCATTTCTGAAATCCGCATCACAAATTCTACATTATTAAGGAAAGTAAGGAAATTCTGTCTATGGCTCAACAGCAATTTCGGCGTGACCAGTTAGAAATAACATCTCATACTTAAGTTGACCTGGTGGTCAACATAACGATGCAGAGAAAGAAAAACGGGACAATTATTATCAACACTCAGCACCATACAAACAAAAAAATAAGTCTATGGGTAGAAACCTGACCACCCTAGATTTAATTTAAGTGGGATCAGAAATTTCCCCGCATCTATTTCTGGAAGAGTTCATTATTTAAATGACATAGGCTAGAAAATCAAATACTGCAGGTGTTTCTATGGGAACAAAGGACAACAAAAAATTAGATGAGGTATTCTTTTCCTTCTCCTGGCAGCAGAGCAGCCTTCAACTTAATTCATTTTCCCCTTCTCATCTAAGATAATCTTTATGGCAATAACCTCAAAAACATTAAGCATAAACCAAAGCAGCATTACCTGCATGAAACTGCAGAGAGCTTGAAACAACTCTGACCAGTAACGTCTGCCTAATTCTTCGTTGTTACGGTTGTTTGACCTCAGATTCCACAACTACGGAATATACTATTTTCCTAGCACATTCAGGAAAACAGTATTCATGCTAATGAGACTGCCATTTTACTTGGCTCTTAGGTTCCAGTCCTTTTGTCCTGCTAAACCTGCTTATTGCTGCCTCCCATTCTCCATTTTTCTACACAAGCTTCACAATATATTGGGACTGAAACCCAAGCTCTTCATTTAGAACACAGTATTTTCTGGTCCCTAGGGAATTGAACCAGAGCAGGGCTCTGCCTAGACTGAATATAGTATAGGGTGGCAACTATTATGGAAAAAAAAAAAAAACAAAACAAACAAACAACTTAAACACAGGTATCGTGTCTATGAGAAACAAAGATGAGCCAACACAAGAAAACCAAAACTAAGAAAAATGTGAAGGCACATCTATATGTGAAAAGGCAAAAGAAGTATGTGTCAAGGGAAAACAGTGAGAGAGACAGTGGTACAGAGTGCAAACAAAGGAAAGATCTGAAATGAGCCTGGGGGATAGGTGAACAACATGAGAGAGTTTACATGTCTGCCAGGATACATGAAGACATACCAACGGACTTGACAAAGCTGTGGGTTTCAGCTGATATTTTATAGGAAGTGGTTCTCCAAGAAGTCCCAAGCTCATTTAGAAAAAGTCTCCAGAAGTCTAATACAGCATGTGTGAAGTATTATGCCTAATTTTAATGAAAAAGTTTTGTCAAAGAAAATGATCTGAAATAGGAATGTATCTCCTGGTGATTCAAAACAGCTAATCACCAGGCTAGTTTTTCCCTACAGCAAACTTACTCAGAGGAGATTCAGTCTTGTTCTTCTCAAGTGATTTTTATTAATTAACTTCCTTCTCCAAAAACGAAGGGAGGTACAATCATTTTTCTATATTTGAAGTCTGTAAGCACCATATAAAATAAGGAATTAATGTCAATACTGCAGGGGGCTGCAAACAAGAGCAAATGGATGAAATTTAGAAAAGCTGTCCTGAAACAGGCATTTATTTCAATCATCTCCCAGCAGTAGTGACATAAACCATATGGATAACTTAAATTATAGAGAAGCCTACTCTTCCTAGATTGATATCAAACAGCAATAGGCTCCTAAATGAGATTTGGGACATCTATCTTAGACATGTTTCAAACCATGCTCTAGAAGTGCTAACTTTTGCTATTCTATCTGTGCAGAAGCACGAGAAACCCACCTCCTACCATCATCATCATCAATACCTTCATAAACCTGGGATCTTCGAGCACACTCACAGCCAGCATGACATGGTTCTAATCCTGGCTAGTGTCATCTGAATATCGACTGTTTGAAAATGGTTGTTTTTATGGTGCCAGACTGGTGCCCAGATGTGTTGGTGGCTCTAATCTCACATGGTGACATGCTAGCTCAGATCTGACATGGAATAATGAGTACAAAGAGCTAACACCAATATTGAAGTGACTCCAGGGAATGCATTCAGGATAATTAATGGAGGTTATTTAAAAAAAAAGATTATCCATGGGTACTATGAGCTTTTGAGGGACTAAGTTGTGTAAAATTCTTGGAGAGCAAGTGGGCCTTTGGGGATTCAGATTGTAAACACAGAAATCTCTGAATTCATATTCAAACTTCACCATCTAGCGAGGACCAGTCTTCTCTTAGGACTGGATGTGGAGGCACATTTGGTCGTGTGCTTGCTGTAGATCATCTTGAAGCAGTAAAGGGAATGTACTTTGAGAGATAGGCCTTGCAACGTAAGTGTCTACATACAGCTCTTAAAAACATGAGGCCTTCTTGAAATATTCTCTCAGACTTGTAGCCTCCTAGGGTAAAATCTACCCATGTGCAGAAAGCTGTGTGCCATTAGTTCCTCTATTTGGGGATTTAATTGCAGCTTCAGTGATATTCATCCTGTTCAGAGGTGTTGGTCTTACAGATTGAACATTTGCATGACCTGCTCCAGTGCCAAGGTCTCTTCCACTGGGATGCTGAGGAATTAGCCCATAACTTTTAACCAGATAATTATTTCACTTTATGCTACAAACAGAACAATGCAAAGTTCTTGATTCTAGTAATCTCAGATTATGAGAATGGGACCACTTAAAGTTGGTTGAGTCAATTTAGGATGGAGTTTTGCCCTCTCCACACCTTCCACCAAAAAAGGCAAGGAATGTTTCCACAATCATTTGAAAGTAAACATTTTACCTTTAAAATTTAAATTTTATGTTCAGGTGCTAAAGAAGTCTATGAGACAGAGTGGCCCCTCGGGAGTGCTTCAGAAGCCCTTTGATATTTCCCAAAGCAAGCAGGCCTAATGCTGCTCCGTTATTACCACATGGAATCTGAAACAATGTAACTGCGACTAATGCTACGCAGGAGAAAGTTCTTTAACGTACAAAAGACCTCTCATCTTATTGTCTAGTATTTCTTACACAAAAATTGTGTGCGAGCAAATCTACATGGCACGAACTGAAAGACCACATTTTCCTTTAAGAATCAGGCAGATCTATGCAAGTGCTACGCAGTTGTACAATTGCAGAAAGTATGACTCCCCCCAAGCAATGACAGATGTAGAGTGCAAGCACTTACTAAGAGGGCAGCATACGCAAAAAAGGCAAGAGACATATTTAACAATGCCTGAAAGTGTATCCTTTCCCATAGATAACAGAGAAAGCATGTAGCAAATGAACACCCTGCCTAATACTTCCAAAAAGCACCAAACTTCTTCTGACACATTATGCAGCACAGCATTCATGCATGGGACTCAAGGAGATCCATGAACTCCGAAAGTAGCAACTGGACCAAAGACAACTCACCTGTTAAGGTCTCCAGATATATAAAGACAGATTTGTAATATTTGCAATATTAGAGCTATGAAGTCCTTGAAATCATCCTGGACAAAATCTGCAGACTAAACGAGATAATGTGTCCAGGAAAATCACAAAAGTTACCTCCGTGAGTAACACAAAGCCTAGAAATTGCAGCCAACCTTTGTTTATCCATATGTGCTCATGCTTGGTTCAGTATGTATAAAGAAATAGGTAAAACCACAACTAATATAACAGGTAGTATATACATAGGANAAGTTACCTCCATGAGTAACACAAAGCCTAGAAATTGCAGCCAACCTTTGTTTATCCATATGTGCTCATGCTTGGTTCAGTATGTATAAAGAAATAGGTAAAACCACAACTAATATAACAGGTAGTATATACATAGGATATGTGTAAGATAACTTATAATTACCCCTGCTTTCTAAAAATATGATGTAGTACATTACCTTTGAAAATACTTGTAAACGGTTTTCAGAAGCAGCTTTAAAAAACCCTAGCCAGAGCATCTAGCCTGGTGCTGATGACTTCAGCTCTGCCTTATGTATACCCCAGTATACCCCAGACTGGGGCAGAGAGGGAAGTTGGGAGTACAGCTAATCCACTGCTTGGATTCTTCAGCCAGTGATAATCAATAGCTGCCTGCACAGGTTTTGTCAGAAAGGATATAAGCAGATAGAAAGCATAAAACTACTGAAGCAGCATGGAAAACGAGTGAGCTTTCTGTAAAAAACATACCCTTTTATATTCACAACATAAATGTATATGATTGAATATTTGTGCCATATAATGCTTTAAAGAACTTGCTTTTACAGACAAGTCGCGTGAAGAATGCATACAGAACATATACGGGAAAAAAAAAAAATGCAGTGACTTCATCAGACCATTGGGTGATTTTGGCTGGCTAAGGAAGAGAGCTTTTTTTTTTTCCCCCTGCAGTTGTTTTCTATGCAGTCTTCAGCCACCCTGCAAAGGAATTAACATGACACCATGCTGTGAAACAAGGAAGTACTATGCATGCATTGCCCTTTATCAGAGCATTCATAGGATTCCTGAGAAATGAAAAGCACATCTTCCTACTTGAATTTCATGATATGTGGGAGATTTCACTCTTCTTTCTACCTCTCAAGGCTTTTAGAGAGGATTGCATCTTTCTTTTTTAAGCCCTCAGCCTGCAACAGGATGTGCTGACAAGGATTTTAGGTGCATAGACTTCTCATCGCAGCACATCGGTGTCAGGTGCCAAATGTAAATATCCAATTGCAAGCTCATGTGGTTTGAACTGGAGAAAATACTTCAGGATTATTGTTTTTCCTCCCTTCCTTTTGCCTCAAAAGGCTATTTAGACAGCACATTACATATGCACTTTGGCTTTTAAACTTTTATTGAAATAAGACACATGTTTATGCACTTGGGTTAAAAATTATTTTTTACAAGATACTCTTACTTAGATATGAGTCACTATTTGAGTGAAAACTGTCCTTTTGACTAAATGTGAGTAAGAACATATATTATTTTAAGGCACAGGAATATCTGATTTTATAATAATCATTTTAAAAATAAAACCATGCTGTACCATAGTTAATTGTGTGATTGTCAGAATTATTTAGGTTGTACAAGTATTTTGCAAACCTCTTTGTTTTTTAAGTTTACAGTAATTTTACATGGAACAAAATTGTACAGTAAACAGCTCCACACGCTGATGCACACACACTATTACTTGTTACACTTAATCAAGAAAAGCCTAAGCCTCGTCTCCTCAAAGCAACGTCGCAAGTGCCTCCAGGCACTTAGGACATCTTCCCCATGTGTGTTAACATGACCCCTGCTGGTCTCATTTCATAGCAAAAAGTTTCTTTGCTGCTGTCGTTGTGTCAGCCCTTACTGAAACTCGAAGAGAACTAACTTGGGCACCTTTGTTATCCGTGTAACTCGTAGACCCTACATAGCGCCAAAGCCTTTTTGCAGTAGAAAGTGGAGAACACTGCTCTAGAGGTAAATGTTTTTGAAAAGTTCATTGAGCTGCACAGGTGCCAAGACAGATCTGCTCCCTCCCAGAGAGCGGAAGAGAGGCGGGTTTGCAGCATGCCCTCACCACATCAGTGAGAACAGAAAGAGATCTCAGGATCAGCTGCACCAGCAGGTGCAACATGATGCCAAAATGCATGGTCTGATGATAGAGATGACTTGGGCCATGGACATCTGGGCTACATGCTGGCCACTACTGCTTTTTTTGCAAAGGCAATGCAGCAGGTAGCTCACTGCACCATGAAGTCCTCTACCTGCAGATCTGTGTAACCTCCTCCTCCCCCCAGTACCTCAGTGCCGCTTGCAATTGCCTAACACTGAGTGCCCTGCTCTGATCCTTGAGCTTCCTACCCCCAACACATGTACACGCTATCAAAACAACCAGACATTACACCCGGGTATAGAAAAGAAATAAGGGTATTTAAAATAACTGCAGTGTTTGAAAGTTTTTACTCATTTGGGAGGGGGAAGGAGGCACACAAACTCTATGAACTAAACAGCTCGTGAAGAAAATCCTCTGAATTACAGTATAAATCACCAACAAAATTATTTTATTAAGACACAATGTAAGGCACATTAAACAAAGAAAAGTTTCCAGACACCAGCGTATCTTTTGCTTAAACCCTGAAAAGGCAATGCAGAGGCAGAGTAACAGCTTTTTTCTTATCCTACCTCAGTAAAGCAAAGGTATAAGAACCCATCACCTCTTTGCCTTGCTCTGAAGGCAGACCAGCCTGTGTTGAGTTTGAGCCAGCGTTACAGCTATGCCTTCAGTGGACCTTTGAAGATTTTGTAAAATCTTTATTATTCCTGCAGTGTGTAAGTGCTATGCATAGTCAATCCACACAATGGATTCACAACATGAAACACGTTTAAGTTAAAAAAAAATATTTTTGTCTCATACCAAACGCAAAGGAAAATATCTAGCTATAAGAAATCATACATTTGCATTTACTTTAAATCTTAGGCAACAAACTAGGGGAAAAAAAAAAGGATGTCCAAGGGCATGGTTTACTGTGGACTAAACAATGACCTTTCCTATTTACAAAATCAGAGCTGTTAAAATCGCTCAGAGCATAGATTAAGAAAGCACAGGTTTTTAAACATTTAAATGCACTTTTCTACTGCAGAGTTGTAAAAGCACTTCAAAAGGCTAACAATTTGCAATTGTATAGACCAGAGAGGGACGAGGGTTATTAGGTTGCCTGTTTTGTAACTTCTTGTCCCAGCCAGTGTGCACTTTTAAGATGCAAAAGGTCCAGCTTAGAAATACCTGATGACACAGGCTTATATTGCAAATGCCCGTCCTTCCTATGCCAATGACAGCAAATACCGACTCAAACCACATGTATGCCCCACACTTGAGCACTGAGGGGCTTCAGAGTTTTCTAGATGGCTAGTCAAGCAGGGGGCTTTCTGTGCCCTTCCAGCACAGTGGTGCAGACCTACAGAAATGAGTCATCTTCACCAAATTTGTAATTCTAGTTCCCCAGAACCTTATCCCGTTGCTGCCACAGGCAATCACGAGCAATGCTCAAGCCTCCCGTTTCAAGGACAAAGAGGCAGTACTCGGATTGCACTACTTCAGAGCTCCGGGTCAGAAAGGGGAAAGAGCAAAATCAAGAGAAAACTTGTATTTTAGTTAGCCAACATCTGCTATGAAGATGCTGAATATGATGACTAGATATCGAGTGAAGGTCACGAGACTTATCTAAGAATATAGGGGGAGAAAAACAGACGGGTGAAGGGAAGGGGGGGAGAGAGAGAGAGGGAGACAGCACGAGCACTGCAGCAAAGAAGCTATGCTCAGCCAATACATGCTGGCACTTACCATAAAAATAGAAAGATCCAAAGAGAATCAGATTAAGGATCCCTTTTATCTCTCTTCAATAGAAAGATTTCCACATGACGCTCTGAACACAGCTGTCCAGGGAAAAGCAAGGTAATATGATGATACACAGAAAACACTAACACACAAATGTAAGTCCTCTCACAGCATTCCAAAACCTGCAAGCAGTTTGCGCTGAAAAACTAAACGGTAAGAAGTCTGAAGACGGCTCATACATAACACTGCAGCTAAACCAGACTGCTGTGTTTCCAGTCACTTAGACCGCACTGTTTTCATCTTCGTCTTCTCACCATTACTTACATCCTAGAGGTGGGCTTGGGGGTGGGGAAAAGAGATTCCTCCTCCAAGTGGAAAGGAGCGCAGAAACGGCATCAGCATTTTTAATCAGTCGCTGGAAGTACCCAATCACAGGAACTCAGTGGTGCCAGCGTGACAGTTGTCCAACACAGGGCAGCCTGTCGCGCCAGCCACCAGCACGTTCCTGGATTGCACAAGACCACTGACGGGCTAATCTGCTTCTTAACCCCAGCAAGGTTTTCTGTGCCCACATGCAAACAAACTGCCTTCGTGCACCCCGTCTTCTCCCCTGAGAAGCAGTGCTTTGAAAGCTGCAAGCTTTTCTGGGTTGCTGTTCTGACAGGCTGTTTTCTGCATCTGCGCAATAGTACAAAAGAAAGAAAAGTTTGGAGGTTTAAATATTAGCATCGTTTAACTTGCAATTTATTATCCAATAGCTTCCCTATATAAAACATACATTAACCATTGCTTCCTCGTCAAAGGTTTGTTTTTGGAGGAGAAGGAAGCCTGTAAGAGATTTCACAGCAGAGCCCTGCTGCTCTGGGCTGCCTTGTTAGAGCTGGCGCTGGTTTTGACATGACATCATACACCCCTGACAGCACCAGATCCACAGAAAATACACAACCAAGGTCCCTCTCCCCTGACTCGCCAAGATAACAATGGGATTAAATGTTTGTGCTGCTCTCTATCATACTACTGAACATAAAAAAAAAAGAGGGGGGCGTGGGGGAAGACAGACACCAACTTAATTTGCAGTAAGGATATCCAGGATCTGGAGACAAGCCTTTCTATGGTACTCAACCCATCGAACCAATCCACACAGGAAAGCGATGCAGTCAGCACTAAAGCTGCCAAACACTGTAAATTCCAGGGGATGCTCCTGATTCTGAAATACAAATGCCTGCATTTGACTATAGGGGAGAAATTGTTCTGGTCCTACCGCACAATGTAGTCCACAGTGGAGCAAATCTAAATATAGCCTGCAGATTTGCACTCAACTAAAGCAGACACTCTGCCAGTAGACAAAGTTAGATGCTTACCTTTCAAAAACATTTTTTAAAACAGTCAATCCTGGATTTCTGCCATATTGCAGAGTAAACCTGAGTATCATTCATCTGATACTAACAATCTAAAGTGCAATTTAATACAACTAATCTGTTCTGAAATGTTTGGAAGTGTGAATATAGTGCAAGAGCATACAAATTCCACTAGCGGGCAGCAGTGATTTTCACAGAACATCAGGCTGACATACCATGTTGGTCATAATCAAAATTGTCCTTTTTTTTTTTTTTAAAGTTTCTCCCCTCAGATGACAGGACATTGGAAGGTCCATTACTTTCTCGCATTTCATTTAGGTTTAATAGGCTTGTTTCATGCTATCAGCAGAACATGCATGATATTTATTCCTCCCTATTCATAAAGACGATTAGGTTCAAAAAACACAAGGCAACTGGTGAGGAATAGAAGGCACAGGTGAAGGACAGAACAAAAGAATTAATAAGAAAGGAGGGAAAATACCATATAAAAATAATGCACATGATATAATACAGATAGCAGCACATACGCATCTAGGGTAATCAAAATTAAAAATACAGTCAATATAGGAGTGAGCACAAGAAAAGGACAAAGAAAGAGAAGAAAACACATTTAAACTCTGCAGTAAGCTTTCAAAACATACTGCAACGCTAGCAGGAAGATTACTGTTTGACACACCACATGCTTGGTGAAGTAGGCAGCTTCTGTTCCAGGAAACTGAGTATGGGAGACCTTCAAAAAGCATCTCAAGATACCCATTACAGAGGAAAGACTGTCCACATGCACCCCTAAGATCATTTAATATTCATTCCACATCCAAAAAATAATAGGGTTTTTTTTCCCCCATGTTACACAGTCAAGGTTTTGAACTAGGCAATAAACAGAGGAGAAATCAGAGACAAATCCCTTGTAAACAAACACCTCAATTGCCTTTTCTTCCTATGAGGATGCATGAAAAAACCAAACATTGCTGTACCAGCATTCTGAAGAGTAGAAAGCATGGTCATATGCAGAATTTAGTGGACAATGATATGAATATTTTGCAATGTGTCTCATACCAAAGAAATCTGGACCTGAACTTTGTAAAAAGGAAGGGATGGCGGGGTGTCTGTCCTCCACTTTTCCCATGTAAACATGGGAGGTGTGAGAAGAGGCTGTGCCCACAAAAGTAGGAAGAGCTGCTCTGATTCCATCCACACGCTCTGGCAACAGCTATAATGGACCAAAAGATGAGAAAGACTAATAGAGTAAATAATTCAAGCTTTCAGCTAAGAGCAGAGGATTGAACACTCAAGTAATTTAGGCTTAAGCTCCTATTAAGCCCACTTAAGAGAATTTTGAAGAAGTCTCTGACATGTTCAGAGTGGATTTAGTGCCGGTTCTGTTTCTGGTGAACAAAAGATCCCCAGTTTCTTTGTGGTGATTATAGCTGAGAGAATCGTAGTAAATTTCTTTGGAAACCTCAATTTTCCTCTCCTTCTTCATTTGCAGATGGTCGTCTCAATACACCTCAAAGTGTGGTTGGTGAGGCCTTCACCATGCGCCAGGGAAACCGGCAACCTGCTTAAGTGTTATCTTTCAAACCATTTCAGGGATTAAGAGTAAAGGGGGAAAACACACACATATGTCCCCAGAAAGAAGGTAATTCTCTCTTCCGTTTCAGTAAAACAACTGCTGCCTGAAAAAAATTACTGAAACCAGCTGTTGTTCTACATCTAGTTAAAGAAGAGAAAAAGCTCGCTTTTATTTTTTTTGTGAAAGAGAGCCAAGAGCGTGCTGCCAGTCAAAACTGGGGCTTATTTTATCCTACCTATGTACCTGTTTGTTCAGAAAGAAAAACAAACTTAGGACTAGGTGGTCCAGAGCTGTTCTCTCTATTCCTCCCCAACGACTTATGGGATAACAGTTCAAATCAACATTCCTGAGCTGGAAGGTAAAGGTGACACCCAGAATTTAATAAAGCTCTGATCTCACTACTGGAGCCCCAAATGAACTGCCAACTGCTCAGAAAGAAGTGAAGGATTTTAGGAAGGTACAAGGACAATGGGGTCTGCCAGCGTGCAGGTCCCAGCTCAGCAGCGCACATAAACAGGTGAATGTGGGAGCAGGACACAGGAGAGGGAAGAAGCAGCATTAACTATAAAGGAATAAAACACAGATTTCAGGGAGAGGTGGTTACATTTTCAATGGGTAATTTAGAAGCAAGTGTTTTGTTTCTTCAGGCTGTCAGGATCACTCCCGCATGCAGAAGAAAATTTCCAAGCTCTGAACTAGATGAAGCAGACAAGAACAAAATAGTAAAACCAAGAAGGTAAGGAATGTGTAAAAACTTTCCTTCCCTGTTCGGTCAGAGTGCCTCCCCAAGGCATTCAGCACAGTTCTGTTGCCTGGTATCGAGGAGCTTGATGAGAGCAACGAAACGCAGGAAAGTTTCTGCTAACTTTGTCTTCATGAAGGCGACTCGGAAAAATTAGTACTTGGGACTGCCTAGTTTGAACATCCTTCAACTTTCTGATTTTGCATTTTGCTATTTTTAATATCCATTAGATTGAAGCGCTTTCAGTTAGCAAATTTTTAACCTCTACATTGATCTACTGAGCACTGACAAAAATCTCTCCTTAGTTGTCATCTTGCTAGGCTTAAGATGTTTTCTGGTCTGTTAGTCTGTCACATGGTTTCTTTGTATCTTCTGCAATTTTTCAGGAGGTTGTTTTTTGAGGTCAAGTAGGAATTTAACCAATTCTTTTAAAACACATTAAAAGGTAGCAAAAAAAATTCTATTTTATCATTTTTATATTACAGTTATAAAATGAATACAACTTTCTTAGTAAGATTTCACTCTTAAACATGTCCTTCCCTTCAGAAAAGTAAAATGTTCTTAAATGACTTTCAGATAAATAAACAATTCCTAATTATTAAAAAAGTAACTTTTTTTTTTTTCAAATCTGTTAACGATGAAGCAGGAATTAATAATATCAATCCAGGGAGAAATTTTATCAATTTTTGTTTTCTAGAAAAGTAGAGGTTTCACAAGCTTTCATTCACGCTGCTGATGCATCATTTGAAATTGGGTAGAGGATGTTCTGAACTACATGTACAGATGGAAAGAAAACTAAGAAACATGATGGATTTTGAGAAAAGTGTTGGTTAAGTAAAATCCAAAGGACCACAAAGAATTTCTGCCTTGGGTCATTATTTTGCTTAAGCCATCCATACAGCCATTTCTGAAGTACTGAAAATATCCAGATAGAGGAGAAGAGAGTAAGTAATCATCTAGAGAGACTTGCATTGCTGCAACTTAAATTTAAATCTAATGCAGGTGGGGAGCAGTACAAGTAACTGACAAGATGATGCAGATAGAAATGACCACTGCTGACTATCGCACCTCTAATTCTAATTAGACAATTTCTAAGGCTTATTCTATCAGAATGAGAAAATGTGAGCTTTTTAATGATCCAGCCAAAAATCCCTGGAAGAAAAGCAGTTCATTAAAAAAACCCAAACAAACCCTTAAACCCCAAACCCTATGTTTCCCAGCCATCGTTTAGCAGAAAAATCTGTAATGATCATGTCCAGAGACTTTGTCTAAAAGGAATAATAGCAAGCTGTCCACAGGGATTTTTTTTTCACTTAGGGAGAAATTCCTAGCTATTTAATATAAAAGAAATAATTATAGACAGCTTCATTGTAGCAAAAGGGCATGGGTTTGTGCACACACATTTGTAAAACCAAAAAAACCCCAACAACAAAAGTCAGGACAAAGTCTAACATTTAAGCATAAATATACAAAATTTTCCACCAATGTGAGCATGTTCCCCCACCTCCTCACCTTCTTCCCAAAGGTGACAGTAAAATCAAAGCTGTGTAGAGGTAGTTAAGGGACACAACTCATACCAAGTTCCACTATCTACAGTATCATATTTGTTCTTTAACTCAGGACCTCAAAGTAAGACTTTCTATAAATCAAGTAAGAAAATTATATGCAGGTAATATTTCTTAAAGTACAGGTTTTATTAATGCATCTTCAAGGCAGCTATAACAAAAACAACTGCAGCCTGGAGCCAAAGCTAGATGGTATAGGAAAAGAATGTACAGAGCCCACCAAACTGAAGTCTTGATACAATGTTGCTTTTTCAAGTGGGGAACCAATACTATTTAATGATTAACCATTTTTAAACCCTTTATACTCAGTTAGTCTACTGCTGCATAACTCCATATCAATGATATTTTGTGCAATAAATGTAAAGTTACCATGANAATACTATTTAATGATTAACCATTTTTAAACCCTTTATACTCAGTTAGTCTACTGCTGCATAACTCCATATCAATGATATTTTGTGCAATAAATGTAAAGTTACCATGAACCTTATCAAGACAAGTGTCGCAACACATGAAGCAGTTATAACACTCTTAAGAGATCATAATTTAATGGTACAGAATGTTCCATTTATTTCTAGCTATTTCCTTAACTAATAAAATTAAGCTTCTAACAAGAAAACAAATCTTATGATAGCCCATAAAATT
>VZSC01001584.1:723-76634 GCA_013398225.1 Steatornis caripensis
TCCCCGGGCGGCGCGCGGCCGTCTCGCGAGGGCGGGTTCTGCAACCGTCACTCGGGCGGGATCGCAGCAGTCCTTCGGGGCCCAGCAGCCGCAACGCCGGCGGGGCGGTGTCAGTTACGAGCAGCCGCCCGGGTATTTGCTCGCTGCTGGGTTGTTACGTCGCAAACGTACCCACAGCCCCCGGTGAGCCCCGCATCGGGTGGCCGTGGCGGGTGCCCAGCCGGGTTGGCGTGTGTTGTGGAAATGGGTCTCCCCGCTCTCCCTTCGGTGGAGCTCCTCCCGGGCCTGCGGTAGCTAGTGCATGGCCTTGCTCTCTCTTGTCGTGGGGCACGAGGGGAAGGCCCTGGGAAGCTGTCTTGCAGCGGTGGGTTAAGCACTCAGGGCCATTGCTCCGGTATGGTGGGGGTGGTGGCGGTGGTGATGGTGCTTCCTTGGGAGGGGACTGGCATCCCCGAAAGAAAGCAGTGAATGAAAGACTCGTCTGTACTTCCGCAGCGCTTAAATGACAGAAATGCCAGTGTGCTTGTCAGTTCTTTGCCTAGTGTCACATTGCCAGGCTCGAGCTTGTTACTGAGTCTTCTCAGGGCCTATTTGTATTTTTCCTTTGGACTAGATCGTCTGGGAGCAAAGCAGGACAAGTTTGGGCCCCTGAAGGATCAACAGCTTTCAAGTGTCTCATCTCAGCCAGGTTCTGTGCAGCTCTCTTAAGCAACATCTCTGATTGTGATGAGACGTTTAACTATTGGGAACCGGTAAGTGGCTTTCTCTCCTTGGAGGTCCTTGGGGATTTGTAGTTGGCCTGTGCAAATGCAGATTTAGCTAGAACCTTGTGCTGATCTCCATGTTTCAAAGAGAAATTGTGTTACTCAAGAATTCAGAGATGGGAAATGCAAAACTGTCTACTCTGTGTGATGCATATTTATTTCTTTATTTAATCTCCATTGTAGACACACTACCTCATTTATGGAAAAGGGTTTCAGACATGGGAATACTCTCCAGCTTATGCCATCCGCTCCTATGCTTACCTCTGGCTTCATGCCTTACCAGCCTTGTTCCACGCTAGAATTCTACAAACTAACAAGGTAAATCAGATGTGTGAAAGCTTCTTTTGTGATAAATAAACATGCCTTTAGTCTGTTTTAAACAGCTGCTTTGCTTGTTGTCAGAGGTAAGAGAATTAGTGTTTATGAAATACTTAGTTGTTTACAAACACTAACCTCCCTGTAAGGATTTGCAAAAGTTTGTGAGCTGACTCAGCCAGATTCAAGGAACAGTGATTGGGAAGTTGCAGGGAGATGCTGTCAGGCTCTAGTTTGATTGAGAAGCTGTCCCAGAGGGGCTGGTAGCTCCTTGGCCTTTTGAGTGTGTAGGCCTGGGACAGCTACCTGGCAGCCACAGGCTCTGATTCACCTTTGGGAGTGTCACCCTGATGCTGTAGAAGCCCGTATTGTTTTCTATGCCAGCTATCAATGACCGTTTTTATTTTTTTCCAATAAACTATTAAAAAAATTAGTATTTTGCAAGGGATATTGCAAACTGAACTCACAGAAATGTAAAAGAAGAAGCACTGAATGTGCATTCTGCTTGAGTATCCATTGCCATACTTGGCATCTTTCTGCACAACAGAAAACAAAAGAGGAGTCAGTGGAATGTATTCAGTTTCTGTGTTGTAAAGGATTTCAGTGTTAGAGGCGTAGGCCTTGAGCTGCTGGGATCTTCAGCATTCCTTGGTGTGGGGTGTGGGTCTACAAGAATAGGCTCATTCACCACTGCCAAACTTGCTCCATCCTGCTCAGAACTTCTGTTCTTTGGACCAAGTCGTTAGTAATTAGGTGCATAAGCTTCACTGCAAACCTTATTCAGACTCTGAGTATGTCTCCTAGGTTCTTATCTTCTATTTCCTCCGATGCTTCCTTGCATTCGTGAGCTGCATTTGTGAACTCTACTTCTACAAGTGAGTATTAGTATGTGAATGTCTACATTAGAATGTCTATAGTGTATGTTTTGGAGCAATGTGAGTAACATATTCTGTTATTGCCACAGGAAATACACTCTGAAGCTCACGCGTAGATGTGTCTGGTAAATTGGGCTACTTCACAGTGAACCTTGAAAATACGTGTTCTCATGATAACTTAATGAAATACTGGCCAGAATTCCACTGTTAGAACAAAATTGTATTCTCAGTTCCACCACCCTCATCTCCACTACAGCATTTTGTTGTCTACACTAGTTTTCTTACTGATACCAGCAAGCGGGGTGGGAGAGTTGTATACTGAGTTCTGCTGGAGGAGAGACTCGTGCTGTGTTTGCTTATCGTAGTGAATTTTAGTGGAATACATCGATTGTTGCAATCTGTAGTGTGCCAATCATGTTTGCATCCACTAAAAGCAGTAGCCTGAAGATACAGTTATCTTGTCTAAGCTGGATTTTTATTTTTATCTGCTTCCTCTTCATTTGTGGCTTTCAGACTATTACATTGCACGAATTTTCTGTTGGCAATAGTGTGGTTTTAAGAATCTGAGCACGATGGGATTTTGTGAGGGGTGAAAATCTTAAATAGATTAACTTTGTTAGAGCAGTGCAGACTCCCTAAATTCCTGAGATTTGCGTGAGCGCAACAGACACTGGTAGAAGCCAAGTCTCTTCTAGAGTTTTACACTAGTGCAGTTTACGAGTATCTGAAATCCCAGGCAAGAGGCAGTCATACTGCCCTTCAGGTTCCTTTCAGCGGCTGAATAATGAGAATCACCCACCTTAAAGCTCTCAGGATGCTTTGTAGATTGTTTGTGGTTCCGTATGCATTGGGTACTGTTCTTTAATGTACTGAGGATATTTTTGTGGCCTCTAATTATCTCTTGCTTCCTTAGGGCCGTGTGCAAGAAGTTTGGGCTACATGTGAGCCGGCTGATGTTGGCCTTCTTAGTACTCAGCACTGGGATGTTTTGCTCATCTGCAGGTAAGTTTGCTTAGCAATGACACTAACAGTTACTTTGTCCATAGAAACCAGAAACAGGTCCAGAGAGAAGAAAATCCACAGCACTAAAATATTTCTTTATTGTTCTATTCTGTTGCAGGTATTTCTCATGGCAGGTGTGATGACAGAATAAGCGTTGATTCAAATGATGTTCCCTGCATCATTCTCTTGTATCTTTCCATTTCCAGAACCTGTTTGTTTCTATTGTTGCCTCCAGTCTCTGTGCAATGGGCCATGCCTTTTAATTAGGGTCTCGGTCTACCTTCCTTGAACATACTTTATTCCAAGGAAGGAGGGTCATATTGTGGCATTGTCATTTGCTGTCCCCTCTGGCTGGATTGTACCCATTTGCCTAGCCAACCACTGTAAGACTTACCAAACACCTGCTGTAGGTATTGACTAAAGTGCAAAGAGAGACTTTGAGGAAAGGTTTTCTGTATTGTGTGCATACGGAAACTTTAAGGGGAGTACCACAACTTAGGAATGCTGAGATTTCCTATTTTACCTTTTTTTTTTTTGCTTATGGTGAGTGGAGAAAGGACTTTGTCTTCATTGTTTTTGCAGTGTTGTAAGTCCCCTCATTCTTCACTTACTTCCCACCAGTCTCTGCCCAGTTGTTTCAGAGACTGTACCCAGTCAGCTCACATTTTCTGCTGGCAGTTGAACAAGTTAGTTTCATTTTTTTTTCAACCTAGCAGGATATAGAGGGTGCATCAAGTGTTAGAAGTGGTAACCATGGATGCTGTCAACTGGTTACCACTGCAGAGTGCCACCAAGGAAAGAGGCCTTCATATTTAAAGGAAGTATTTCTGGTCTTGGCAGAACAAGAAAAAGAGTTCTCTTTTTTTTCCTTTCACTGAAATGAGAGTGTCCACTATAGCATTCCAGCTCCAATGGAATACATGAGAGATGATTAGCCTTATCTTGGCCTCGTGCAGTTCTCCTGCTGTGGGAAGGCTGTGCTAACCCCTTTCTTTGCTTGTGTTGCAGCTTTCCTCCCAAGCAGTTTCTGCATGTACACCACGGTGATTGCCATGACTGGCTGGTATATGGACAAGACCTCTGTAGCAGTGATGGGGGTGGCTGCTGGAGCCCTTCTGGGCTGGCCCTTCAGTGCAGCTCTTGGGTAAGGAGAGGAGGGCTCAGGAGTTTTGCACTATGTCAAACGTTTCTGGTTGGGGAGAATGAAAAGGCTGGAGGAAGAAACTATCAGGGCCTGAGCTGTCAGCCTAGTCCAGGATCATTGCTACAGGCTTCCATAGCCTGATTTCTTTGCTTTTGAAGAACTTAGGTTGGGAAGATTTCCTGACCCTGATATACTGAGGGTAAGACCTGAGCTGGATGACAGGAATACGGAAGAAGCAGAGCCCGGTGAAGTGATGGTTCTCTTCAGGCTACTGCCTTGCTCACTTTGAAGAGGCAGGAAAACCTGCAGTGGGGAAAGACAAAGTCTCTGGTTGATGCCTAGTCTCTCTTTCAGGCTTCCTATTGCTTTTGACTTGCTGATACTGAAGCAGAGGTGGAAAAGTTTCCTGAACTGGTGTGTGGTGTCATTGATCCTGTTTTTGGTAAGTGCCTGTAACAAAAGAAAGAGGGAGTGGGTTTGGCTTGCCATAGAAGGAGTGTGTTCCGTTAAGAAAATCACATGGAGCTTTTGGGCAGTCCAGCTGAAAGCTTCTGGCACTTTAAATAATAGATGTTTTCTTCCAGGTGCCCTTGGTAGTTGTGGACAGCTATTACTATGGGAAGCTGGTGGTTGCACCTCTGAACATTGTTTTATACAATGTCTTCACCTCTCACGGACCTGATCTCTATGGTGAGTTTAAGAGAACAAGACAGCAAGGGGGTCGGCGGTGTTCTTGCTGCTGTCTTGCTACCGTGACCCACCGGGTCTCGATTGTCAATCCTTTTTCTGACGTACTCTAAAGCAAAAGCAGCCTGCAAGCTCCACGGGGCTGCAGTTCCAGTTTTTTGCCACAAGATGTCTCTCTGGAGCTGGGAATCCTCAGGCCGTTGTCGGATTTCTCTACGCTGTGAATTAAGCTGCTTTTGTTCGCTTTCAAGTTCTGTAAACCGCTGTGAGATGTCTCGGCGTCACAGCAGAGGACTTAGTAGCAAACGTGTCTGGATGCTCCGCGAGTGCAGTGGGCACAAGTGATATGTTTGTGTTTGTCAGCTTTAATCGAGTTCTTGGCTGCTGTTCCTCCCAGTCAGGGTGCAAAACCTTGTGAAAGTGGGTAGCAGTGCAGAATCCATAGTTCTTTCAGTTCACATCAGGTCTCTGTAGACTCTCTGAGTCCACGCTGTGCCTTGGGAATCTCCTTGCTTATTGACAGTGTATTGCCGGGGATTTGCTGGCAAGCAGAATCTGATACTACCATAAAGGCATCTAATCTGCAGGCAAATCATCTGCCTACGAGGGGTTTCCTGGTACCAGCCATTTAGGGTACCGTGTGACCCAGATCTCAGGTTTGAACCTTGATGGCAATGCTGTATTGTTTGTTTAGGAGCTGCTACTGCCCTAAGTTGTTCATATCATGTACTTCTAGAGCTGAAGAGTAGAAAAGTATTATATTTCTAGCAGGGCTTCAGACGGGATGAGGGAGACTTCAGAGAGCTTAGAGTGCAGGGTCTCTGCGTCATCTCTGTCATCTGCTTAAGCCCTGTTGAGATATTCTAGGAGAGATTCAGCAGTGGTTAGCAGCAAGGCTTTCTCTGGTGGTGCCCTGCAGGTCGTGTTTGTTGGTTCATTTGAAGGGCTGTTTCCGGCGGTGCTGAGTGGTGATTTGTTACTTGTGCTGTGGCATAGTAGGGCAACAGCTGCTTTGCCATGCTTCTTCATCTCTGCAGGAAGGCTCTGAAGTCTGGCTGTGAATTTTCTGTAAGGAAACTCCAGGCTCTGTCTCTGGTAGGTTTTGGCATGGGCTCATGCCTGACCTTTTCCACACTGGTGCATGAGTTGTTTCTAGAAGCCTCCAGGGACCAATCTATTCTGAAGTGTTTTATTCATAGTGACATTCATATAACATCCTCAGGCTAGTAAAAGAGCCTGCTTGAAATTGCTCTTTAATGCAGTGTGGCCAGGACAACGCTGTGTGTTTAGAGAGCTTCAAAACACTTGGGGAAAAATAACACTACCAGGGGAGATGAAAGGATGGCCAATCCCTTTTGGCTTTGGAGCTGGGATTTCCCGACTTTCACATGGTGGGAGCAGGAACTGCTGGAGATTGCAGAGTCATCAACCCGTATCATCTTCAATGTAAGCACCACAGTATTTTTCCTTTTGACTGGAGTTCTGGAGACAAGGTTCAAATTTTATTTTTTTTTTCTTTCGCAATACACTCCTTCTGGTTAAATACAATCTGTGCAATTAATATTCCCCTGGAGTGATTAGGTTTCTACAGCCAAGGGAAAGTTGCTTCTAAGTGTGTATCACTAAGCCTGATTCTGAGGCTTTGGGGTGTTTTTGTGTACATATGTTCTAAGAATGCAGAATTTGTGATAAAAGTTTCGTCCCGCTTCCTGTGATCAGAGCTTTGTCACTGACTTGCAGTGCAATGGCACTTTGGGAAGCTTTTTTCAGCTTGGGCAGAATGTGCTGGAGCTGTTTATATGACACCTTGCTCTGTTGACTCCTGGTTCTTAAACAGAGTGAAAATAAATGCAGAAAGCAGAGTGTTTATTATACTAGCACTGAATCAGACTTGCTTAGAATGAGGGCTGTGACTCACAATCAAATTATTGCGGCTTAGTTACTGCTTAACAGCTGAGCTACAGTTCCTGTCTGCATGCAGGCTTTTAGCCTGTGACAAACACAGGGTGGGGCACCTTAACTTAAGCCTATTTTACAGCTTCTCTGCTTTGTCCTGAGCTGCAGCATGGTAGCTTCTTAAGTTCTATTAACTTGTGTGTGTATTTGGTTTCTAGAAGTGCTGCTGGAGCCTGTCGCAAAGTTCGAACCAGTTTCTGGCTGAGTGTCGGGCAGTGCTTCCAGTTGTTTATCCCCATGGGACCATAGTGCCACGAACTGACTGGGCCACAGTGTTCTTTCCATTGCTTTCATCAGTCTCTCTCCTACAGCCCACATCTGCTTAGCTCTAGCATGTGGGATATTTGCAGGAAGTTAAATCTTCTGTTGTGATCTGAAGGTGATGCTGTGGATGCATGTTCGCATCAGTACTGTGCATGGAGAGTTCTTTAGTGCTCCTCCCTGCTTGAAAGCCATTATTCTGGGCCAGGACTTCTTGTATGCAATGGGGTTGTTCTTTTTTTATATTGCAGTTCTTTCTCAGATCACCTTGAGTCGTTGTGGATAACAAGAATAAAAGCATTTTGCCCTGGGAGGCATTGAGACTGAATGCCTCTGAATGGGTGAGTCATCACAGTGGCCAAGCCTATTGCTTTTTGCCTGGTGTCTGAATTATTTAACTTGCCTGTGTAATGCACTGTTCTCCTCTCATTTTTTTTCCTTTTTTTTTTTTTTTGGTCTCCTCACCCACAGAAGAAAATCTCTCATTGGAGAAGGAGGGGAGGTTTCAGTGCTTAGTTCTTAAGGGCAATTGAGTCACTGCGAAAATATCTGAGAAAGTAGGCTTTTTGTTAAAGTTGTGCATCAGACCAGCTGACATCTTTATTAGCGGAGCCCCTCAGGACACCTGTGGGCCTTTAAGGCTGTATCTGGATTGTGGAGATGTGATTCATGAAGCGTGCTTCTTTCCTGAGTCCCAGGCTACCAAATCAGAGACCAGACTGGAGAAAGCCATAGGTAATTTCCTTTACTTGCCGTAGCAGCCAGGGCGCGTAGAAGAGTGACAGTATGGTCCTGGTGCTATCCTTTAAAGATTTGGGACTTGTCTGTGCTATGCAGCTTAATTGTACCCAAAAACCACTGGAGCGTAACAGTTTCTATCAGTTCAAGAGGCTTTCTTTCTCATCCTGGCGTCTTCTATGATAAAGCAGCTGTTGTTTGTAGCAGTGGGAGTGGGGAAGCAGGCTATGGAACCCTGTTCCAGTTCTTTTTTGTATGAGGAGAGGCATTGGTGCTCCAAAGAAGTAGTTACTACAGTGGCCTAACCAGTGTTAACCCTGCTGCAAGTCTTTATAAACCTGTACTTTTGCCTCAGAAGAGAATCTGGAGGTGGGAGGGTTGGGAAGAAACCAAAGGGCCCTTTACACACGCTTTTTCTAGATGTCCACTGGAAGATTTACTGTGTGATACCCCAGACTGCCTCATGTTTTGCCTCACGCATGTATCCCAGTCAGCAGCCCTGGTTTCTAGGAAGGGTAGTATGCTTCAGTCCTAAAATTACCTACTTCTTGCACGTGTTCAAGATCTGTCACAGTGATTATTTAGGATTGCAGTCCTTAAATATGGAGATTCACCAACAGAGTCTAGAGAAGGAGGAAGGGACATTGACACTATTGCAATGTTGTCATACGGGTAACTCTGTCATGCCTATCACTTGACATGATCTTTCAATCTACCGTATCCCATATTCAGCCTTTCACAAGCTGAGGATTGTGCTCCTGTGGCACTTGCAAGAATTATGAGGCAGGTGGAGAGAGAGAGAGAGAGAGAAGGTGAATTTCTAATAATTCACTCCCTTAAGGCCCCCTACTCCTCAGAATCCAAATCCGTAATTGCTGTTTGCTTTCAGGGCTAATAGCTAACAGATTCCTAAATGAAGCTCAGTTGCTTAGACTTGGCCTTAGTAACTCCAGTGACACATTTCTGACATTACTAGTGCAGCTTCTAATCATGTTTAGCTGTAGGAGCTGCAGAGGTTTCAGGTTTTCCTTGCTGCTTTTCAGTTGTCTGATTAATTTCAACACGGACCCTATTTAAGTGGCTCTGATTGCAGGAAATTGCTGCAGCATGTGACACATGTGACAACAGTGCAGTGATTAAAGCCACCGCGTGTCATTTACTGAGTGATTGAGCTAATCACACTGAGAGAGTGGCAAGTGTGTGGAGAGGAACTGGCATTCCTTATTGTTCGGGATTTTAAGCATCCTGAATCAAGAGTCCAAATAAATGACAGTTGGACTGGAATTTCTTTCAATTTACATCTGTCAAAGCTTGCAACCAATACCCAAGTATGTCATGTTAGGAGGTCGAGTTGGCTTGCTCCTGTTTGAAGCTACACTGTAAGAACAAATTGAAGTAGGGACATTTTAAGTAGTGTTGACTTTAAGAAGGTACCAACAATAGCATCTGGATGAACTTTAGTGGCAGTGTTGAGGTGAACTGTGAATGTGAACTCTTTTTCCTATTCCTTTTTAGTACATTTTGTATTTCTGCCAACATGGTATATATATCATCACTCCAGAATTCTAATGATCTCTTATTAACATTGTGTGTTTGTGTGTTATTCCTCTGTTACTTCTCTGCAATTAGAATGAATTTGGAGTCAAATTTCCTAATTTTACAAGTTCCTGCCTCTACTTTCCTTCTGTGTAGGCTTAACGCAAGGGTGATTTCTGTGTCACAGAACTCTGCTGGGCAAGACTGACTGTTACAGGAGCCTGTGATTCATGAGCAGAAGATGTGATATTGACTATGACCCAGTGAAAAAGGAAGGAGAAAAATAATTTCTGAAAAGGAAGACAGGGAATTTTCTTGGGCATATGTGATTATGAGATACTCTGGTGCCTTTGCGAGGCTATTGACTAACTCTTGTGCCACTGTTGTGGCAGTTTTATGGGTGAGGGGCAGAATCATGAGACTGCTTTGAGATGACTCAGGCTCATTCCATGGGGCTGCATCCTCTGTCCAGCTGCAAGATCTTCTGTCCACATCCTTTACATTCTTTGGTTCCAATATGCTTGCAATGGGGAGAATTGATGTCTGCCGCTGATTATCTCAGTCTGTGTCAGGCAGAGAAGGAACAAAGCTGGTGCTATGTCTATGTATGCTACATCTTGTATTTAAAACCTCTTGTTTCTGTTTCTCATCCTTTAGGTACAGAACCCTGGTCCTTCTATTTCATCAATGGCTTTCTGAATTTCAACGTGGCATTTATTTTGGCACTGCTTGTGCTGCCACTGACTTGTCTCATGGAGTGTCTACTTCAGAAATTTCGTGGTGAGTGCAAGACAGCTGTGAGAGTCAAGCATAAACAGCCGGGATCTCAACCTTGTTACTAAAGGGAGAGCTTGCCTGCCAAAGAGCAGTTTTTGGCTATTGGAAGTGAAACTAGGTTCAGGGAAGGTCTTTGGAATAATAGGAAAGTTCCTAGAGCTCATTACTCAGTTCAGTATTGACCCCACAATGGAGTTGCTGTGTAGAAAGAACACGTGGTGAGATGCATCTGCTTTGATGCTGTCTGCAAAAGGGCAGAAACATGGTTTTTTGTGTTCCCTGCCACCACCTCAAGAACAATGTGTTATCAAGGCTGAACTATCCATATGCAGAGTAAGCTTAAGAAGTACATAACCTTCAGCCAGCCATGCAAATGCGTTAGAAATAGCCCTGTCAGTAATCTTAAGGGGGAAAGAAACTGTACCCGTTGTTGTTTCCATGTTACCTGTAGCTGGAAATGGTAGCCTTTGTAGTTATTTGGGGAACCTGGTGCTGGCTCTTCCATTGTCACTTTTTGATACCACTGCCAAAACGTTTTCTGCAGCAGCTTGAGAGAACGGAGTTATTATTTCCTTTTTGATTGTTGGGGCTGAGCCTACAAATAGGCATCCTCTGGTCTCTGCTGCTGCTGCCCATGGTGGGATTGAACCTGGACTCTTCTGTGCACTGTGAAAGGCACTCTTCGGCTTGCAGGAGTGAGTCCTGGCAGGACAGTCTTGCTACCCCATGCTTTGGGAAGTGTCCCCGTAGGTGTGGATATACTGAGAGTAGAGAAAGGAGGAACCAGGATATTCCCTACTTCACGTTGGGCTTTCTCTTAAATAAAATGACTTTAGTTTAAACGCATGACATTTGTCAAGTGACTCTAGAGAGGAAAAAGGTGTTGAGGAAGTGTGAATTCTTCTCTGAAGTGTGAATTCTTCTCTGTTTTCCTAAGGAAGATTCATTAAGGGTCAGCAGCAGCCTCCAGAACGCGTCACTGATTTTTTACTAAATACAAGAAACAGTAACATCATAATTCTTGCTGAAAATACATGTTAACGGGTATTTTCTTATGATCTGTTCCCTGTATATGATTGACATACTGTCAGAAACCAGTAAAAGCTCAGTAGGAGATCCTGTAAATGCAATATTTCCTGCTGTTCACTTGGTGTTCTTGTACTTAACAGCAGGAGCAATTCTGCAAAGTGCTTTGTTCTTATTGTCTGTGAAATGCTGTTAGCTTAATTGCTTAACTCTGCTGTTGAGAGTAGCAAGGGGGCAGAAAAGGGACTGAAAATTGTCAGGCACTGTAGAACCCTCCTCAGTGTGACTAAAATTCAGGGTAATTGTTGTTATTTTTGAATCAGTTATTTCCTCCTTTAAGCAGAAGGTGCCTAAGAGACCTCTCATGCTGTTATTTTTGTAATGAAGCAATAAAGGTTGTGGAAACATCAGTCGCTAGACAACCATTTGTAAGTGGAAGGGTAGGTCCAGAAGAGGTCCCTTCTGATTTTTGTGTATAGCATAATACACAGTAGGAAATTTAGTACTTCTGACTACCCTTTTAGACACGTCAGTTCATGATGGGTTTTGTGTCTTGCTCGGATTCAGTAAAGCAGTCTGTTATTTTCTGCTTTTGGTCTTCTAAAGTCTGTTGAAATTGTTAGTATTGTAGGAACCTACAAACAATCTCTGATCAAAATTCTGTACTGACTGTTTGGACATGTTACCTGGATTTTAGCGACACGGCGGCTCAGAACATGGTGTGTTTGTGTCTGAAGGCAATGATTTGGTTCTGGAGAATGGGCTTTTGAATGCGAGATGTGATTGTGCAAGAGAGGAAGTAGGATAAACTCATTCTTACATTACTACTGAGTGTTTGTTTCTTTCAGTTCAGAATCTAGGCCGTCCCTACTGGCTGACACTAGCTCCGATGTACATTTGGGTCATGATTTTCTTCAGTCAGCCCCACAAAGAAGAGAGATTTCTCTTTCCCATCTATCCCCTCATCTGTCTCTGCAGTGCTGTGGCTCTGTCTGCTCTTCAGGTAAGTTTTAGTGGAATATGGTTTTTTAATGAGCTCATACCTTTAGGAAGTATAACTGCTAGGTGACCTCTTTAACATTGCTTCCCAAAGTTTGGAAACATCTGCAAAATATCTGTGTCTGTGACAAAATCTACAGTAATTACGCAGTTCAGGACTGTTCTATGCATAACTTTTTATCTTTGTCTTTAATCTGTTAGCTGGTACCGTTTTCAGTTTTGAACCCTGTTTTTGGATAGGTGTTAAGACTCTGGAAGCAAAATGCACAACCGTTCTAATACTGAAGTGTGTGTGTTGCTTTTTTTAGAAGTTAAACCATAAACTTCCTGTACAGGTTGATTGAGAGTATGTGGAAAACTATCAGCCCTCTGTAAGATGTGATGTAAAAGCATAAATATTTGGGATTTCCCTCCTGAGTGTCGTACAGAATGAGCTCATCTAATAATCTTGAACTTAAGTGCAGACTGCTTAACAGCCCAGGAACAAAAGATCAAATTTCATGGCTTTATAAGGTGATCACATTAGGAGCTTGTCTGGGATTGCGTGAAGTCATAAATGGTTGAGAATATTTCCTTGCCACTAATTATTTCATGATGACTTTGAGTTGTTCTCCCATTCCAAGTGGGAATTTCTGGTGAGGAGCAGTTGTGATGTTGTAGCGCCAATACAAAACAACATCCAAGAGATGTCATGAGGATTAATAACTTGCTTATAGCATGGTGCCTCCTTTGTTTGCTGTTAAGCTTTAAGGGGCAGGAATGTGTGTGTGTGTAGAAATGCATTTTGATGTATCCTAGTAGAAATCCTTCCCTGATTTGAGAAAGGAAAAGTGATCTTGTTTAGGCATCGGGAAATCATATTGGACATTTGGAAGAGCTAAAAATTGGATGTGTAGTAAATATCACTTGAAACACTTAATAGAGTAATGCATGAATATAGATTGATATAAACCTTCCCAAAGCTCAAAATTATTCATCTTTCCTCTGTTAAAGAGGCGCAGGAATGCATCCACTAGCCCCTGTTACAGCCTGTTCCAGCTGTTTGGCCTTATCCTGCTATTATTCCTTTGTTCTGCTGTGCACCACTGCTGGCTGTTCCTGTCCTGGGCTCCCTACCAGCATTGCCTGCACCGCTCAAATCGCTCTCACTCTTCCCCTGGTCAGTCGCTGTTCTGCCTGTTAATTTCCCATCACTGCTGATGCTTTACAGTGCCAAGTTGAAGCACCCGAGATGAGTTTCAGTCCTTGCATTCATACAGGATCAAGCTCTGTAATGTCAGCAGTTTTATGGCTCTGCCTGAGAATTGCGATGTGCTGTCCGAATATTAATCAGAGGGCAATGTTTTAGGACCTTTGCCAAATACGACTTTAGGAAAATCTAGTGTATATTTCTGTCCTGCGTATTTTAATACTGTTTGATGACGTTTTGTCCAGCATTCAGTATCCAACTGAGAATTTAGAACTGATTGCCCACTAGTAGTACAAGCTTGTGAGAGTCTACTCCTCCAAACCACGTGGATCTAGCTGTTATGAGAAAAATGCGAACAAGACCAGTGGAACAGAAACCAGATTAAGATAGGAAGTGAATAATCACTCCTGCAGAAAGGCAGAGCAGGAGGGAGGGGCCAAGCCAAGTATTGAATGTAGTTCATCCTGGGTATTCCAAGAAAGGCTTTTAAATTAGAAAAACCTAAAGCGCTTTTCTTTTCACAGTTTCAGAGACGCTTGTGTTTAAAGGTGGATGCAAAATGTGCTGTGTGCTCTTTTATGCACTTCAAAGCAGTAGTTTGTGCAAACGGGGTAAACAACCGTAGGTCACTCAGTAAATCTGGGGCATGGAACTTCTGTTAGAGAGGAAGTCAGTCCGGCGTTGAAAATGAGGTCTGTCTGTGTAGGGAAGTTCTACGGAAGTGTCTGAAAGGGGCACTTGCTGCTATTTCACCTGGGAACAACCAATCTGGAGCCCTGATAGAGAGCACTTTACAGCTTGACTAGAGGCCTTGCTAGGGAAAAGAGCTGAAAATGTCTTTAAATACCCTAGATTATCATTAGAAAATGTGACTGAACCATGTGAGTTTCTGTGCATTTTTTATGGGTCTGAATGAAAAAATGAAGACCAAAGATCTGGTGGGAGATGCAGGCACAGCTGTAAGGTCCTTATGAAAAATAGAATTTTGCTAAACATATAAGAGTTTGAGTAATTTTATATATTCTTTTTTTTAATCTTTCCTCAGAAATGTTACCACTTCATATTCCAGCGCTACCGCCTGGAACACTACACAGTCTCCTCCAACTGGCTGGCTCTGGGGACTGTCTTTCTCTTTGGCCTTTTGTCATTGTCACGCTCTGTTGCCTTATTCAGAGGTTGGTATTTAGACTTGTTCTGTGTGTTCTGGATATTGGTCTTGGCAAGTCTTAATGCCTGCCAAAGCTGTGCTGCTTTGGCTATAGCAGCACAGTAGAAATAAGGAACCTTGAAAGTTTGGATGTCATTGTTGCAGGGAAAGGGATGGTTCTAACGGTCACCGTAATGAATTATTATATGTATGTGTATGTGCACATTCCTACGTGTATATATGAACAAATGTATTCATGTGCATATAAATGTATCACTAGAATTATATCAGTTAAAAATCTGCTGCCCTTCAGCTTCAGCCAGTAGAACTATACCGATATAAAACCTGTACCCAGAGTAGTATTAAAGCAGATAGATACTTTAACTTTCAAACATATGATCCCACTTGAAAAAGCATTTTTCCATGTAAAACTTGTAATTAGGTGCATGTGTCCTTAATGGAGATAGATTAGATATGGTCCTTAAGTACTTTCTTGACTCAGAGCCACACAGTGAACCTTTCCACCTCATCAATATTTTTTTGCTTGATGGTTGTCATTGACAGTCAGGACAGGAGAATGTGAATAAAGATGGTAGGATACAAGCACTTCTAAAAGGAGGGCGAGCTTTGGAATGCAGCCACTTCTTAGCATAGACCAATTCATTTATTCAAGAAGTTAAGTTACGTATGAACAATTTTTTTGTAGTCTTTCAAAAGTAGTCATGTAAATATCACCTATTTCTTTAGCATTATTTACAACTTTCTGCCTTTCATAGGCTACCATGGGCCCCTGGACCTGTACCCAGAATTTCACAGGATTGCTACTGACCCAAGTATTCACACTGTCCCCGAGGGGAGACCGGTAAATGTCTGTGTGGGAAAGGAGTGGCACAGATTTCCAAGCAGCTTTCTCCTGCCAGATAAGTAAGTTGTTTAATGTGAAAGGTACAATTTGGTGAGATTCATAAGGAGAGGCACTTCTTCTAAGAAGTGTTTATGGGAGTAACCTTCAAGACCTTGTATCTGTGTTGACACCAGCATATCCAAAACAAAGGATTCCGAAGTTTGTTGTCAGCAGATTATGTTGACCACAAGCTACTGAAAATTCATAGTGTCACTGCTCCTCCCTCTAGCAGGACTGTCTGCCCTCAGGAATGAAATGTATTCGCTTATGCTTTTGTTTTTCTCCATGCAAAATGTTACTAGCTCCTGCATTTTCCTGCTGGGCTCTCTGACACTGTTCTCTGCAGTTGGCAGCTCCAGTTCANACTGAAAATTCGTAGTGTCACTGCTCCTCCCTCTAGCAGGACTGTCTGCCCTCAGGAATGAAATGTATTCGCTTATGCTTTTGTTTTTCTCCATGCAAAATGTTACTAGCTCCTGCATTTTCCTGCTGGGCTCTCTGACACTGTTCTCTGCAGTTGGCAGCTCCAGTTCATCCTGTCAGAATTCAGGGGCCAGTTACCAAAACCATTTGCCAAGGGACCAATGGCCACACGGATCATTCCTACTGACATGAACGACCAAAACAAGGAAGAGCCATCTCGATATGTAAGGATTATATTCCTGTTTTCTTTTCCTTACCTTGCTGTATAATTTGTATTAATATAATGCCTATGATTGCGTCTCCCCATTTTGTTTCCTGGGGACCATACAAGTTACAGAACAAAAATTGGCTCTCTGTAGCACTTGGAATTTTCCCCATTTATGTGAGTGGTTTCTGTTTGCATTTCATCTGCCTATTTTTCATTTAAAGATATAACAATAAAAAGAAGCAGAAGAAGTAGTAATTCCTAGTTACTGCAATTTTGGGTTTAGTAGAATATGTTACTGTGATCACAGGAAAGTGAACTGAATGAGTAGTTTGAAATCCCCCACAGAAAATGTTTGTCACTGAGCAGGGATTGAAATTTTGCTTTGTACTTTCCTTTATTTTTAAATATAAACGTATTCATAATATTTGCAACTGAGGAGGAACTTAATTTGGAACTCTACTGAAAACGATTGCATCAGTGATTTCAATGGGAATCTGTTAAGATTATTAATGTGTTACTTTTCCTAGTTGTATTACCTAATGTTACCTAAACAAAAACATTGCACTCATCTGAATATTTTAAAATTATTGTCAGCTAACTTCTTTAAAATTATTTAGCAGGTTAAATCTTAGCAGTGCCCTAAATATTCTGTGCAGTGCACTAGATATTTAGTCCTTTCTTTTTTGTTCTAAGGGTTGAATGAAAGGAACTGTCAATAAATGCATAGTCCTTTCTTCGTTCTTTCTTAGAACCTTGGAGGACAGCTTTCATATGTTCATCAGTGCTCCACAGGAAGCACTCACATGTAATGGACCAGGTCTTTGGTTTATATGAGTGGGTCCGTCTTGCCTGGAGACAGTAGACACATGCTTGCTTATGTGGCTCATGACTTTGGCCTGTTAGACATTGTACAAGCATTTCTGCTCGCGGAAGTGCATAGAAGGCAGTACTACACAGGAGCAAACTGTGTGGGTAAAAGCAGGGATCAGTCTTCTGGGTTAAAGCTCTCTTATTTTGAGCCTCATTATGTAGTTACTGGAATTGGGAAGGAGGCGTGTTCCCACCTGAGAGAAGCTGTCTGCTGCAGTGCATTTAATTTACAAAATCTTTAACTGTGGCATATTTTTAGCACAGACAGCTGGCTGGTGCACAACCTGTGACTAATGGAGGAAAACACACTTTGTTGCGTGGTTGTTTCTTAATGTCACCTTACAATTTTATTACTTCTCATGCAAGCAAAAGGGCCTAGGACATTAGAAATTAGCTACTAAATGTGAATTTTAAATGGAGTTTTAAAACTTTTACTTCTGACCTTCTAATAACACCAAGAGACCAAGATCTTTTCTCAAGTTTAGTGAGTCTACATGTGCAAGCATACCCAGATTTAAAAAAAAAAAAGTGTTAGCAAGCACTGGAAAGGACCATCATAGCGAATAAACCTACATAGCATGAGTCTGTTGGTCATTTAAAGGGGAGAAAACAAATGTTTGTGAAGGAGTATCTGAGCCATGTACAGCTTAAAACCAATTAATGGCTGCAGAAATGGGGCTGATCTCTCTGTTTCAATAGCAAGTATCTATTACTGCTCTGCTTGAAAATTGAAGAATAAATCTCAGTGTTTCTGTTGCTATGAGACAGTAGGGAAAAGAGTGATTTGATCTTCTTGTGTTGCGATTCTTCCTTCCTTAATCGTGTTGAACAGCACTTCACTTGTACTTGTCCTACTGGGGAGATGCATTTGTCTCTGAAACTGCAAAGAAAGAGATAAGGAGTATTATCTCTTACAAAGATGTATCCAAGCAGGAACAGTAGATTAGGCCTAAAGGCTGAAACTGTTAAAAACTCCTGACTTCAGAGGAAGGTTTTTTTCACCACTTTATATTCATTTCTTTTCCAATTCTCTTTACCTCTGTTTTGATCTGTAGGAACTACCTGAAGCTTGGTTTCATTTTTGAAATATGCGTTTGAGTGATCAGTAAAACGTCTCTGGTTTTGCTCAAAACAGTTAAACTTTACCTGTTGTAAACCAGACTAGCTGTCGTTACGCTCTGTGTGTCCAGGCTAACACCCATCCAGACACCAGTGAGAGGCATGTGGCTGCAGCAGTACAGCAGAAGGCTGTGCCCTTAGCTCCATCTCTGTACTATACCGTGCTCTCTCCTGTTATTCATGATATGATTAAATGTAGTTCTCCACCACTTAGCATAGTGGTTGCATCAAATAAAAATAGAGCGGGAGGAGGAAAAGGAAAGGAGAACAGAAGAGGATAGGATGTAATTTAGAAATTCCTTGCAGATCCATTCACTAAGACTGACTTCTTTCTACAAAGAAACGTTTCAAGGTCTGTAGACCACTGAAGTCTTGTGTAAATCCCCAAATAAATGCATAGGTGCTGCGTTGGTCCTCTGACCGAGATGAGTATTACCCTGGTCAGTGTAACTTGTAAGAATGCACTGTGCTCTGCTTGGAATGGTAGAAGGGAAATCTGTCTTTCACCTGGCAGATAATTCATATGCATTGGAAGTGCTGGCCCTTTTAAGGGAGTGCTTAGAATGAGAGAAATGAGATCAGTCTTAGTGCTTGAGGCAGTGACTTGTCTTTCTCTGAATGATTCTACGTCACTTACAGAAAAACATGGTTCGTGGTTTGGGACTCTTTTTGCTAATGAGCCAGAACCTCTCTCAGGGCCTGGAATGTTCTTGTCATACAGTGCAAGAAGTGGATTCAACATTCTCTTCAGCTGAGTTTCCCATGGTGTAATTTCATTTGCCACTCAGTTGTGATGCCATGGAGCCATCTGGTAGCTACCTAATTGAATTGTTTTCAGCCTCAATTGTTACAATAAACCCCAAAGGTGCTTCAGAAAAGTGAATTCAAGCATGTCCAAGGAAGTCTGCAATAAAATTTTGTGGGAGAGCAAACTGAAATGTGGGATCCCTCAAGGAAGAGTTTGAGGGAGTAAGACGGAAAGACATAGTCATCCTGGAGAATCTCAGCAGCTTGCATTTAAGACAACTGATGGGTAGAGGCCTTTGGAAACCTGGCTTAAGGGGCCTTAGATTTTTGTTGGACTAATCCACCTTTAGCTGCCCTGGCTTTTTCTTCACCTTTTCATAGTGCAAACTTATGCAGTGACTCTAACGAAATTTGTTTCCTTGTTGAAACACCAGGTCGTCACACATTATGGGTTTTTTTCTGACTTGATGAGATGTACACACTGTTGTGCAGTCAGCAAGACACAACTGTATATGTTGTGTTCTGCCATTGTTAGTTAAAGGGAAAACTGCCACTTGGGAGAGCTGTTCTCCTAAGCAGTGCATATAGATCTCTCATGAAGGTCATGGGCCCTCTGTGTAAAAGTCAGTAAAACCAAATGGACCAGGACTTGTTGGTCTCCAGACCTGATCATGTTCCTTCCATCAGGCACATAACTTACTAATGTGAGTCCTCCTCCTTTAGTCCTTCCCTTCCAGCCCCTGTTGCCCTGACTGTTTGCAAAAAAAAGAAATAAATCTGGAGGTGTCTGTCATTTTACAAAGCTAAGTGATGATCTGACCTTGCAAGAACTCCCCCATAGCCTGTGCATTGAAACGCTTGTGCATGAAAAAGGCAAGATTGCAATCTACATTCTGTTCAGAGCCCCTGAGGGATGAGCAAGGACCAAGAGTTTGTGTCACCAGCTGAGAGACAATTTTTTTTTGTGTGCACTGTTGACAGGATCTGATTATGATGCTGTGGGGCCATGGAGCCTGTTTCCAGACAACAGTTCAGCACAATGATTTGTTGTTGTTGCTGTCTTCAGAAAATACTTGTAACCAGTTTACACTGAGATGTGTGATGGAAGTTCCTAGCCTAGCACAAAAATTTCCTTACAGGTCACTTAGCCTTCTCCTCCTGAATTTCTTTCCTGAAAGTGCAGTGGATTGCGCAGTGGAAGGTGTCCTTGTTTATACCTGGGAGTTGCAAAGAAGCATGTTAGAAGCATGCACCTGTCCTACTGTTCGTGTGGTTGGGAGTTCAGATGCAGGCTTGGCAGCAGCAGGGTGTTTGGGAGCTACTGACTGGGCCCTTTATTTGCTTGCCAGTTTCCTTGGTGTTTGCTGATCTAATAGGGCGGGAATTAGATGGCACAGACTTGCCTGGCACTCTGATAACCGTGTCCTGCTGGGTGCAGGGATTGAAAACTTGGTATTTTTCCTAAATTCCCATGTTAAGTCGCTTTACTTTCTCCTTTGTATTCCACCTGGGTGAAACATCTGCACAACTAATGAGGCTCATGTTACAATTTGCAAATATTTATTGATCAGAAGTTATGCGCTATCTTCTGTTTCACTTATCCTGAGGAAAGACTCAGGTGATGTGATTTTTTTATATCTAAATGCATGTACTATAGTTCCCTGATGTCCCCCAAATCAAAGTATCTTGATTATGAAGGAAACCGCTAATCCTCACTAGGATATCTTTCATCTTTCACTGGTGTCTTTTCTCAGAAATTTCAAAATACTGTATTACATTTTAATATACAATGCTTAATAACATATCAGAGGCAGAAGTGGGAATCGTTAGTCCCCTTTGGCAGTTGGGAATAATGGAGTGCCACAAGGATGGTGTGTGGACCAACAGAGCCAGAAAAAGCATCCAAGAATTCTGTACATTCTCAGTTCGCAGAAAGAAATACTGGAAATAGAACTTGCAGATTAATCTGATTGGAAGTGGTACAAGAGCGTAAGATAGCTGCAAGCATCAGTCCTGTTGACTTCTAGTGCCTCTCGGGTCACTACTGCAAGCTTTTGCCAGAAAACTCAGCCAGTGCCAAATGTGAGAAAGTGTGACCCTTGGCTGAAAAAACCTAAGTGTCAGCAAAATACCCAAGTACAGGGGCAATAACTGGTAGAACTTGCTTTGCTCCAGTGGCTGAAAATCATGATGCTGGGAAAAGCCCAGCCTTGCTGCTGTACGCTGCATTCGTGAATGGCTCATTTTTCTCAGGTATTGTAATGATATAGCTACCCTGGTGCAATTTAAACATGGCTTTAGGCTTGGGATTATTTTGCTTTTGAAAATGTGACTTAAACCACTTAAAGACAGTTAGATCTCAGATAGGAGGACATCAGCCCTTATTTGTAACCTGTCCTCTTCTCCAGAGCTCTTATGGACAATGGATAGGTTTCTATACAATGTAGCTTCTTGTTGGGCTACCTTGTATGAAACTTACTCTCACATCTATTGGTTATTATTAAAAGGAAATTTGTCCTGGTAGGAACTCAAGTCTTCTTTGTAGCTGACAGTTTACATTTGTCTTGGCAGAGTTTTTATTCCTCAGTAGCTGAAGTGCACATCTGTAGAGGTAACTGTGAGGATTGGGGAGAGGAGAGCAGGAGATGGGAGCTGTTAGCCAGAAAGGATGCAGGATATTCATATAAATGAATAGTACAGCCTGTCCTTATCCAAGAGCACCCTCCCCAGCAGGAAGGAGAGAGTTGCATAATATGAGTCCCCTGAGGACATTGCCTGCAGCTCATTTAACTGGGAGGTTACACACATAATTCATGTCTGTGATGTTGCCTCCTCGAATGCATTTTCATAATTTGGCAGGGTATTGCCAAACATTTTGGTCAGGGCAGTGCAGTTGCTTGCAACATAGGCAGCTGATAAAGGTGTGACTGTGCTGGTATCAAGTCCATCCACATGGTCTGAGAGGTGCAATGTGAAGTCCATCTGCTGCAAGTGAGGCAGTGAGGTTATCAGGACAGGTTATTATGCACAAACCCCACCGTAATTTGTGCCAGTCAACACACTTACTCCACCGGAACTATTTACGGTTTTCCATGATTCTGCTTAAGGCCTGCCGTGTTGTGACAAGACCAGTACCATGAGGCTTGCAGACGTAATAGGTTGTGGAGCTTGTGTGATCCTTGTGGCTAACCCATATTGGTCTGTATGTGTTCCAAGCCAAATGTGCTGGGATTGTGTGCAACTGATTGTAAAAGCAGTTCCAAAGAAGGCATGAAAAATTAGGTGAGTGAGGGGATTTCTTTTGCAGAAAGTTAGCAGATGATATACTGTTTCTTACAGAAGGTATATAAACAGGGGAGTGTGAGGCACTGGCTCCCCTTAGCCTGATCTAGCCTGTACTTTGTTGTCTTTCTTGGGGAGTGAGTAAAGCCTTCGTTATGTGAACTTGACTGTACATTCTTTAAAGCCAGGACAGCACCTATACACGGTGTTAATTGGCAGTGTTTTTGGATATTTATAGATTACAAACAGTTCATGATATGACAAATGACTGCTGAGTTGGTACACTTTCCAGCACCCATGTTTAGTATTCCTCTGGTCTACAGAAACATTCCTCTGGACGTGCCTTGACATAAGGTGCCCCTCCCACTGTTGTGCATGTGCTTTGTAGCAGAATTAATGAATTGCTCTTAACAGTTGTGATAGGAGTAGTTATCCATAGATCACTCAAAATGAGAGGATGTACTGAAACTGCAAAGGTCTGTCCTTTTCAGAGTTTTTATCAATGATTTGCAGGGCAGGGAGGAGGAATAGGCAATAGGCTTATTAAGTAACAAATGATATGGGAGAAAGAACGTAATTAGAATTCAAAGTGATTTTGACAAATTGGAGAAAGGATCCAAAAAAAAAAAAAGGATGAAATTTAGTATGGACAGTTAACTGCACAGAAGTAATTAGCTGGTTAGGCACAATCCTTCAGGAAAGGATCCAGGGGTGCAACAAATCACTGGATGAATACAACTTTGTAATGCCATGCTGTTGTATAAAGAGATGAGCCACACAGGGGATTATATGCACAGGAGCATGTTGTGCAACTGTTGCTTTGCTGCTTTGCATTGAAAGTCCTTCATTAAAGTGCTACATCGTCATTTCGGCACTACACTCAGGATAGATGTGACTAATTGAAGACCCACGAGAATGATCACAGGGGCAGAAAACATGACTATAGAGAAAAATAGGGTAGTGGAGAAGGCAAGAGCCATCTTCAGATAACAGAACTCTAGGATGTAAAAACTATCACAAAGAAAATTATGTTTTCCTGATGTAAAACAAGTAGGAGCAGGCATGAACTGAGACAGAAAAAGATTCAGTGTAGACATCAGGAAACCTTTCTAACAATAAAGATAGTGAAGTTTTTTGCCTGGGGAGCTTGTGGAGTCAGCATTGTAAGAAATCCGTCATAGCTAGTTAGACAACCACCAGGAAAAACATCAACAGAATTGGTTCTGCCACCTCAAATTCCCCTCTGTGACTTGACGGTTCTTCAGTAAGAGAGCTGGCAGTGGTACTTCCTCAGAGGGGCACCCTAAGGCTCTCCTCCTATGACCAGAGCAGTAGTGGTGGCTTGTATTCCCTGTTAAGGTTTTGCTTGAAAACATTCAAAATATTTTACCATGTATCCTGCATGAAACATTTCACCTGTTGCTAAAAATTTAACCCCCTTCTCATTGATAAGTAACAGCTTGTATAAATGAACATATACAGCCTACAGGTAATAAATCACAAGAATATCTTTTTCTGCAGATTGACATTTCCAAATGCCACTATCTGGTGGACTTGGATACAGCAGCTGAAACCCCAAGGGAGCCAAGGTATTCCTCCAACAAAGAAGAGTGGGTAACCATTGCCTACAAGCCATTCCTAGATGCTTCCAGGTATGCTTTACGCATTTGAGAGGGAGGGAAAAAGGCTGGCAGGTCTGTGAACTAACTCTGTTCAATTACACGCTTTGCAAAAGTAGCTGTATACAGGGAGGAAAGACACATTGGCAAATACCAGCTTGAAATCCAGTTTCCAATAAAGGCAGCTTGCTGGCTACTGTGGAACCTTTGTCAAACTTGTACTTGCAATATTTATGACCTAGGTTGCTTTAGAGGGTGAAACTAGCTGAGAAGGGTGGTGAGAAGGATTATTTTTAAAAAGAATCCTCTCTGTGCACTTCTTGCTGAAGTAATGTTTTTTGTTTTGCTTCCTAAAGAAATGAGGTATATGTCATCTCCTCCCAACAGACTTTTCAATCTGCTGTCTTGTTTCAGCCAAGTTCAAGACAGGTGTAAGTCAGTCCCAAAGAGCATGAGTTCTTACAAATTTTATGAAAGCTGGCAGAAAGCAGAGGCAGTCTCAACGAGTAAAAAGTCAGCAAGGTCACACCTTTATTAGGCATTAGAGAATCCATGGAAGAGACCGCTGTTAGGATCCATTTTTCATTAGTTCTTGCGTGTCTGAACAGGAATTTCTGTGAGAAGCAGAGATTGAAATTGCCGTCCTCCAGGCTAACACGAGGTGGAATCAGGGTTGTCAAACTGGGGGCATTGTTAATACATTCCTGCAAATACAGAAACTCTCAGCTGCTAGCGCATGGTTATCTAGTCATTTAAAGCTCTGGTCATGTAGCTGTTGTAACAGGACGGAGAGGCTGTCTTGAAAAACCTCTGTAAAAAACTAACACAATTCAGTGCCCTCCTATTTTCTGTGTGAGACCTTCCTAGTAATAGGACCCTCCAGGGAGTGGGGCTGGTAAAAGCAGTTGGACAGTAAGAAAGAGTGCTAATGTTAGAGCAACTCCCAGGAGTGCTCTAATATTCCCAGCTTGCTGACACAAACAAGTTTTCTTGGCAAGGTTTTTCATGAACTATGTTTTCTGAGAGACCTGCCGTTACATTTGGGCAGGGCTTTAGGAAGGGAGAATGAGATGGCCAATGAGTCTTACTAATGGGGCAATAGAAGCATCTGCATAAGAGTTTTGCAAAGGACGCTTTGTGCAGAGCATGTAACCCTGAATGTGCATTTCTGCTTTGAAGACACATTGATGTGTTTTTAAAGCTGGTTTATCTTGCTATCCTCGGCAGAACAGCCAAGCTTTGATTGTTTGGACCTGATCTAAAGTCCTTTGAAGTCAATCAGAGGTGCTGAGTCAGGTTCAAATGAGCCTTTAAGACACCTTGGGTTAATTGTGAGGATGTCATTTGATAGGGGTGCTTTCAGAGGTAGCGTCTGTCTGCTGCAGAGATGCTAGCCTGCCTAACGGAAGCAAAGTGAATTATTCTGGTATGGCTGTACATCTCACAGACTTCTCCAGAATGTCTTGGATTCTCCATGTCTTCTTTCTGCTTTTGCTTGTTTTTCCTGTACTTAGCTGATGTTTGGTAGAGAAGGAGTTGGTCTGTCTCATGTGGCTTTTTTGATTATTGCACTTTCAGCCCCCACCCATAGCCTCTGAGCTTTTGATTAAAGCCCTCGAGGGACATAGGACTGGTCTCTCTTGTGAACCCATTTCATACCCCCTTAGAGGTTGTACGCTGCTGAATGCAAACCAACAGCTGTCTGGAACCAACAGCACAGTTTATCTGCTCCTTTTGTGGGGAAAGAGTTGAGTCTGCAATTGTAGGCCTTGCCACAGGATGGACACAAGTGTTTTGAATCCTCCACTTTCATCCAGGCTTTTTTGTCCACTCCTAACTTGGGTGGGAATTTTTCCTGTAAGGTGTGTGTACATCTGATACCATCTCAATCCTGACCCTACTGGATGGAGCCTGCAGTGCTGACTGGAGTCAGTGCAAGGATTTAAGATAGAGCCGAACACATAGCTCATTACTGAGCTGAGTCCTTGTCACTCTCTTCACTGCTTTAATGCTGTTTCTGTATGAGTCACTCCATGACGTTTTTCTTTCTTCTTTTTTCCCCTCTTTCTTATTAGGGGAAATTTATAGGATTACGGAATTTCCCTGTTTGCAGCAAAACCCCTGTGTCCTCCCAAGCATAAATATCTGGCTGGCTTCTCAGGAATTTGGCTGAATATGTAGGTAGATGTGGTGTTGCAGCTCAGTGCTTCTAGGGGAAATGCTAAATACTTCCTGCTAGACTGAGGCTGGTAACTTGTTCCCAAGCTTGGCATGAAAACCCGTGCAATCATTTTGATTTGATATATCATACTGTGTATTGCATTTAGATCATCGAAACTCCAGCTAGATTCCCAAGCTGTATGTTTTTTCTCGGCTAAGTATCTCTGCAAGCCTGCAGCCCAGCTTCGGTAACCCACTGAGTACAGGGATGTCGATTTCTGTTTGTGGTCCTTCATGTCTGGGTTGTGAAGGGAGAGTGCATGTGGCTGTTGCCACTGGAAGTAATGGCTTGGCTTGTTGTAGCAAAGGTAGCATCTCACAGTGGAGCAGCAGCTTGTTTGGAGAAGCTGGGAGTCACAGAGAGATCCTGAAACTTCTGGGCATGCTGACCCTGGTAATGACGAGATGTAAAGGTAGAATACTGGAGGTGGGGGAAGGGGAGCATACTCCCTGGCTAAACAATCATCAAGACCGTAGAACAGATCATCTAAAGGCGGCAGGGAGGGAAGGGGATCTTTCTGGCTGCTGTGTCCTCCTTAACCCAAGATGTTGTTGAACTAATGGGAGACTGGAATAGAAGAGGGTTTGCAGAGCATATCCCAAGAGGAGATCAGGCAGTCAGATCCTTAGCCCTGCTGGTGTCGCCTGTCAGTCTCCTCTGCTCCTGTTCTTGTGCTGCATGGAAATTCCCCATGCTCTTCCTTATCAATACCTCACAGCTGGAGCGGAGGGGAGGTGTGGTGCCTTCACCAGTGGAGGAGGCCAGGTTGCCATAGCAGCAGGTCTGATTTCCATCCCTGCTGTTAGTACCTCCAGAGCTCCCGCAGTTTGGAGCGCTGGGCTCTGTCCCCTCAGCAGACCTTTAGCAGTTGGCCGATGGGGCAGCTGGAGTGCACAGTGCCAGTGAGGGACTAGAAGGGCATGTGCTTGCCTGGGGGATATCACTGATGCTAAGGGATGAGAGAAGCCGCAACATCTCCCCATCTTGTCACCCTGCTTGTCTGACAGATTCTCTCGTCCTCCTGAAGAAGAAGAGTAAGCCAAGGGCCATGGCCTGCCTAGCATGGCAAATGGGTAGCAGTGGGCACAACTTCCCAAGACAACTCATGGTACAGTGAAGAGCAGAAAGAACAAACCATGCAAAGTCTGATCGGCCCTGTTTGTAGCCAGCGTGTCATTTAAAGGTATCACACTTAAAATTGGATACTACAGACAAGGTCAAGGCCCCTTTTGCCAGCCCATCCACAACACCATGAGCAAGAGAAACTTCAGAAAGGCTCTTTGTGGATTGCCTGCTTCATAGTTTTTGTCACATATTTTTAATTTCTTTCTGTAATTTGGCCCTTGGAGAAGAGGTAGGGTGGATAAGTGATTAAGGAGCTTCACTGGAACTTGGTGCTCCCGTGACTCTGTCCAGGTCTCTTAAACCCTCCCTGTGTTGCAGTTTCCCATTTGGATCAAAAGTTTGTTAGCTCCCCACTTATCTCCAGGAGTTTGTTGGCAATGAGTGAAAGAGGGAGGAGCTTCACCTTCATAATAGCGGTGGCAGGTAAATACCTTTGCGTTGTTTTGCATCCAAGTATTGAAATTTTGCTGCAACATCCATATAAAGGTTTCCCATGGCAAATGTTCACTACCAGTCTATTGAGCTCCTTGCTCTGAATGTGTCGTAGCACTTCAAAAATAAGACAGCGTTGCTTGATTTGGTTTTTTTCCCTGAGTGTGATTGAGTTGTAACTTGCATGAAATAATGGGGCTCAAGCAATTTTCAAAAGGGGAAATGACACAAGTTTTGCAGTAGATTGGCAGCTGACAGATGAGTTAGCTAGTGGCAATTGCAGATCTTCCTAGCAATGGAATGAGATGCGAGGGTCTGTCTTGCTCTGCAGACCCAGGCATTAGCTATTGTCCTTTTGTTGAGATTGGAAAACCTCATTGGCAAAGCAAGTACTACTGCTGCTTTTTTCTGTCTGTGGCTGCAGCAGTCTCCCTTGCTGCTAGTCAGTCCTTGCTTTGCTTGCTTCTGTCCTTATCCCAGTCTGTAGAGTACAAACTCTGCTAGAGTGGGCACTGCAGAGCCTCAGAAGAAGGACACTGAGAGTTGCCACTCCATCCAGCTGGAAGGTTCTCTGAAGGTATCAGCAATGCCCTAAGACTGTTTCAGGGATGCAACAAGTACTTCTATAGTCCAGAAAGTTGTTGGCAAGCCTGATAGCAGAGGTGTGGAAACTGCAGCAAAAGCACTTCTGTGTTTTTGTTTCATTGTAATTTGAGACAACAAATCTAGGCAGTGCTGTCTCTCTTAGAACTGAGAAATTGATCATTCTGGGGAGTTTAGCTGCAGGAGAGCAGCAGTAACATAACAGCGTGTTAGGTGCTAGACATTGGTGACCTGAAAAGATCACAGAGCTAGTAGATCTGTGGGGAGAGTTTTTTCCAGGGTCAGACACACAGGTCTGTGGGTAGAGCCAGTGAAGATGCATCAAGAACTCCTATAATGATCCAGGCTACTCACACTTCTGAGTGTGTACCTTCCCCCCCTCCCCAGCTCAGCAGAATGACGCATCTCTCAAATCCAGCACCTGCTTCCACACAATGATTTGGAAATGTCCCCTGCTACCTATTAAGTAAGTGTAAAAACACTATGAAAGTGCAGGGGTTTTTTATAAAAGGGAAGGACGAACAGAAGTGTCACTTTGAACTGAGCTGTGAGGGAGGCTGCCAGCTTAGATTTCAGGTCTGCAGCTCAGTGGCTGCAGAGCAAGGAACATTTGTGCAAGAAAATTCATCAAACACCTCCCCACCCAAAACCATGCTCTATCTCTTTTTTTTTGAAAATAAATGACCCCAGCAGTCCAATTCACTCTTACTTAACTGGAGGCTTCTGGGACTCACCGCGAGTCTTGCATTGACGTCAGCAAGTGGAAATGTAAATCTCAGGTGGCTCTGATAAATAGTGCTGCTAATTGAATTAGAGAGCACTCCAAGCCACCAGCTAATTATGCTCCTCAGGAAGCTGCTTTGCCCAGGTCCATTTAATTCTGTATTGGCTGAGCACTCCAAATCTGGCACAGAAAAGGGGAAATATATTATAGCTCCCCACTGAGGAGCACATATTTTCCAACTCTTCAGGCAGAGCTGTCTGCTTGCTCCAAACACTTGGGTTTTCCATAAAAAAAATATTCTTAGTGCAAAATTAATGATTCGGTCACCTTGTTCTGGCGTATCATTACCCTGGTCTGATAAGAGACTCTGTCTCTTACCCTTTAATGGTGCTTTCCTCCGTGTTACATGAAATGTTTTCCATACTTTTGTTTTACAAGTACCTAAATTACTTCTTAGGTGCATGGTTGGTACAAAATTTAACACCTAGATAAAGTGCAAATGTTAATGGGTTTTCAGAGAGCTTTGATCATGAGCTTCCTGTGTGTGCCCGTAGCAAGAAGGTGCTAGGTCCTGCCCATGGGGCAGAGATTGAACTTCCTTCTTCCTCTTCTTTCTGCCATTCCCTTCTCTTCTTCCTTCTCATGCTTCTTTTTGAATTCTGCTGTCACTGGGGTAAGAAGTTCGTGTTACAAGATGCAGTTAGGAAGAATCTCCCACCACTACATGTATCTAACTGCTTCCGTTCCATGTCAGTCTACAAGCTTGGGAGGGGGCACTTGAACATCTTCTCTTAGAAGTCCTTGCTTCCATTCCAGAAGAGCCTCCACTGGCATTAGTAGAACAGGACTGAAGAGTTGCTTTTTCCTGAAGTCCAGTAGGTAATTTACAGAAATATGCTTAGCACCAAATGCCACTGTGGTTCCATCTCTGCTGGTAAATGTGTGCCTCTGTCCTAACCGGGAGGTGCTCTGGGTCCTTCAGCAGTTGCTCCCCTAGGGACCAAAAAACTGGAAAAGAATTCAGACCCCTCCTGGAATGTGGGACACCTCCTATGTCTGGAGCACAGCACGAGCTGGGCAGAATTTGCCTGTTGCCTGGCTCCGGCTTGGACCCCACCACTGGAAGAGCCTTTCTGCATCAGTGTTCCAGTAGCATTGCACTAGATCCTTGGCTACCCAGCTTGGAGGGATTGTGGCCTTGATCTTGCTACCAACATGCTGCTTGGGCGCTCTATGCTGATTAAGGCTACACACACTCACAGTCTCTGGGGGACAAATTTAGAAGCAAATGCAAATAGAACATTATATATATTCACTGTCAGCTGTCATCCCAACCCTTTCCGTGTGCCGTCTGTTGTCTGAGGTTGCTGAGCCTGACGAAGCAAGGTGACAGGAGGTAAAGGTTCCCTGTCTGAATTTAAAGCTCTATTATGACTTCCTGAGCTGTGGTGCATCAGCAGCCATGGTTCTCTCACGGCTGCTGAGAGCAGGCATCCAGGGCTTCGCTACTGTGTAGTTACCAGCAGCAGAGTGAGCAGCCTTGTGCTTGCGTCTGGTCTGAGTTCAGTGAGAAAGTTGCTGCTGAACAAATACAAAGGCTGACATTATAGCTGTGTAGCAGATACATTGATGTTACCACTTACTGTGCTACATTCAGGGTTTCATGTTTTTATATCTGATATGTGATTCTCTGAGCACGTAAACATTATTATTTTTGAGATGCCTCTTTTATTTTCTGTTGCCATTTTTAAACTTGTGTCCTTAGACTGGGTAGGTAATTGAAACCAGTGTAAACTGTTCACTTTCATGTTTATAGATCTTGTTAGCGAAGAGTCATTTTGCCATGGCATTAGCAGCCTGACTAGCTAACGCCTGGTGGAAACCAAGGACTCTTTGTGGACTTGACAGTTTGAGTAATACAACATTTCACCTTGAGGAGCAGGATGAACTTCACTTTTGGGCTCTCCATTCGTGGAGCATGTGCTTCTTGTTTTGGGGGAGGAATGACAGGGATGTAGATTAGCTGTGGCCTTTACACACCAATTCACTATATTGTTACTTGTCATGAGTGCTTTGGCTTATGCGTGACATCCACTGGTGGGAAGAGCAGCTATCTTTCTGCTCTGCATTTCTTGTCATTTTCCACCCTCGGTATTTTCTTCCATCAGTCATTCCTGCCCCTCCTTTTTTCATCTTTTTACCAACAGTATTTTCTCCTGCTGTTTCACTGCTGATACTAACTGTGAAACAGTGAACATTGACATTTAAACTGCTGCTAATAAGGGCTGAGTTGCCAGCAAAGAGCATGTGAAGAGCTTTCACAGAATCACAGAATGGTAGGGGTTGGAAGGGACTTCCAGAGATCATCTAGTCCAACCCCCCTGCTAAAGCAGGTGCCCCTAGAGCAGGTTGCGCAGGAACGCATCCAGGCAGGTTTTGAGTATCTCCAGAGAAGGAGACTCCACAACCTCCTTGGGCAGCCTGTTCCAGTGCTCTGTTACCCTTACAGTAAAGGAGTTCTTCCTCATGTTCAGGGGGAACTTCCTGTGCTCCAGTTTGTGCCCATTGCCCCTTGTCCTGTCGCTGGGCACCTCTGAAAAGAGCCTGGCCCCATCCTCTTGACACCTGTCCTTTAGATACTGATCAGCATTGATGAGATCCCCTCTCAGTCTTCTCTTCTCCAGGCTGAACAGGCCCAGATCTCTCAGCCTTTCCTCATAAGAGAGATGCTCTTGTCCCCTAATGATCTTTGTAGCCCTCCGCTGGACTCTGTCCAATTGTTCCCTGTCAATTGCTCAGAGTCGTTGTTTCAGGCTGTCTGCAAACTCGGGGTGGTTGCACTGAGCTGGCTTATTTGTGAGGAGATTTTTGCTACTACCAGCTCCTGAAATATCCTTTTGTTCTAGAAGGCAAAGCTGAATCCTGCACATTCTGAACATATGCCATAAAAAAACCCATTCAAACTGCATTGGGCCTATATTTCAGAATCCCAACAAGTAAAAGGTATAGAGAGTGTTTCTCACAAAAGGTATAAAGAAGATGAAGTACAGACAAGGTAGTAGTGTTTCTGCAGAGCTGTGACAGACACCAGCACTGAGCGTAAATACAGGTGCTTAGTTCTGTTGCTCCAGCAATCAGTCCCACCATTACTGGGTGCCCACTGCATTGTACAGTGCTGGCCTGGGCAGACTGTCAGTATGTGGATGTATCCAGGTCAAGGGGAGGATGTGAACTGGGTGCTGTTGTCTGACTGCTGTCAGCTCTACATCTGGACTGAGTGACTGAAAGCATTTGCGGTGCTACAGACTATGCTCAGGACCTCAGCCATCAGCTGAAGGTGCTGCCTTTCTCTCTGTCCCTGAGCTAAACCGCACAAGGCTAATTCAACGAATTACTTCATCTTAAGCCAAGCACATGCCCTGAGTTTTGGGGAATTGTGCTAGTTTCTGCCCCTTTTGTACAATGTAGCAGCAAGCTGGTACTCTACCTTATTTTCCATTTTTCTTGTTTTAAGCAGCATGCCAAGCAACTTGAACACAGTTGCTTTTCCTTGTTTTTCTTTCTTTTTCTTTGCAAAAGGCAATTGAAGTGAAACCACACCATTCACAGAGAGCAGCCATGGTAGCAATGGTGGGTTGTCAGGCTCAGAGGTGGGGATGCCAGAATAGGTTCAGCAATGACATGATGTTCGTTAGCCACAAGAGATGGAGGAGGAGAATCAAGCACTTGCTTTCAAAAGGATGCCTTTGCTTCTAGTAACTGCAGGGAGGGCTGACCTCCTATTTCCAGGCGCAAGGAAATGACAGCTGCAAAAAATGTTCCCTATTCAGAATACACCAAAATTACCATTTTCTGCCTAGTTATTTGCTTCTAAGAGATTCTGCTTTGAACATGATTCCAGCACCTCAGGAATTCACAAAGAGCAACCATTTCCAGTGATTCTTTTATTTAGGAACTTTGCTGGGTGCCTTACAATTTGTAAAGGGCCCAAGTATTATCACTGAGCTTTTTGTTCTTCGAAGTGAAGCAATCAGCATTTTTATATCCTAAAGCACAAGCTGAGGCTTGGCAAAAATCAAGCTTACAAGATGCTGGATGTTGAAAGGAGGCACAGTCCCACGGTTAGAATTAGTTAGTTAGGAATTCAGACATGCTCAGTCTCTCTGAGGGTAGACAATACTTTCTGCCTCAGTTTCCCTTCTGCAGTGTGGGAAGAATACTGCTTTGTCATTTTGTCTGTCTAAAGAGAGAACATTTCAAACGACAAATGCCTTGCTTTGTGCTTGTATGGCATCTTAATTAACAAGACCCTGCTGCTGAGTGGTGCTATGCCAATGCAAGTAGATATCACCAGTCTTTTCCTGGACATTTTTTTTCACTCCAAATTGCAGGAGACCAGGAGCTGCTTGTTCTCAGATGAATTACAGTAGGCTGTCTAAGAACCCTGTGAGCCTCTGGGGAGATGCACTTCACAGTGGCAGTTCCTGCCATTGTTTTTTAGACTGCATTTTTGAAAGATATCCAGTGCTGCCTTACAATAAGCAATCAAAACACACGTAATCTTTCTTCTAAAAATGTGACTTGAATTGGATGTCCAGAACCTTGGCTGTGTTACCAGCAAAGCTGTGTGAATTGCAGTGACCAGCAAGTACATGCTGGATCTGTGTACCATCGCCGACAACTTAGCATACTGCAAATCAAATTTGATTTTTCCAAGCTTTATGTGGATGGAGTTAGACTTATGTCTGTCAAAGTTTACCAACAAGTTGGTCTTAAAGAGATAAACAGATAGGCTTCAATGCTGAGGAAGCAAGACTGCCCCAGCCCTGATTTCAGTAAGTTGCTCAAAGTTTTGAAGCTTCTTGCAAGGTTCAGTGCTGCTGCTGAAGGACATTATATTTGTCTGCTTCACATTTAAACCTGGATTTTACTATTAGTTTGCTCAGTAAGAGAATACATGCATTTAAAACATACTCAGCACAGCTCCAGCAATTGGCAACCAAACAAAAGGTACTAATTTGATGCAGCCGTTAAACCCTCCATGCTTGAGTACTCCATTGGTCCAATTGTTGCAAAGTGCTGTGAAGTGCCAGCTCCCAGCACTAGCAGGGCATGGAGTGAATGCTGGCAGCCTGCAGCAAACTGCCTTGTAGGCTTTAGAGCAGTCTGTCCCTCTTTAATTCAATACCCTCAACAGAAGATCAGCACAAGAGCAAAACTTCAAAGTGCCAGTGCCCATCAAAGCTTCTGTCTGCCCTTCAGACATGCATGGAGGAATAGGCGGCCAGAAAGATCGAAGAGGAGATGCCAGGAGCTAAATGCAGCCTTGCTATCTTTCACCTTCATAGTGTGCCCCGAGGAACAAGAGGCCTGCCTGTCCGTATGATACCAAAGACCCACAGGGCTGTACTATCTGCTTTTTGGACAGTGATATCCAGGATCTAAGTTTCTTTCGATAATTACACCACCTTACTGCCCTCTCCCCCTTAATCCTACTGGAATGGATAGTGGGCATGCTGAAGAACTGGACAGGCTGCTGCTCCTAAACTGGTGATGATGCTGGCACAAACCTGCTTTGGTCCCACTGACAAGGAGAAAATGGGACCGGGCTTCCTATGCCGGAACCATTAGCATTCCTCATGTCCCTAACTCACCAGCTCAAATATTTTGCAAAGCCTCATTTGTATAGTTTTGAACATACTGGCTAATGAGTACTTTAAGGATTATTTGTTTTTCCTTTCTGGTTTCAGGTCCTCAAAGTTGCTGCGTGCATTCTACGTCCCTCTCCTCTCAGAACAGTACACATGGTATGCAAACTATACTATTCTGAAATCCCGAAGGTCGAAGCAAACCAGGAGAAAAATGGGAGGCTAGCAAACCTGGGCAACAAAAACAAAAGCATCTGCTGACACTCTTGGACAGCTGCCTAAGCCATCTAAGTTCCCTTTTGAAAGATTGCGCTTGTAAGATTCACTAATAAAGATTTCCCATGAAGTTATTTCGCTCTGCAAGCTTCCAGCTGTAAAAAGGGTGCATCATCTGCTTTCAGTTCTCAGTGTCAGGTCTCTGCTCTGCCTACACAGAATATATTGGTAAGAAACCATTTGAAAATCCATCAGCCACCTACGAACGTATTATCCCCACTGCTCCCTGTGTTATTATCTATTACACCAGAGAAGAGAAAAATGGAAAATAAAAAGGAATGACTGTATGAAGTTCTGCTCCAAGTTGCAGTCTGACACTGGGAAAATCCAGCTCAACCTCTCTCTCTTCCGCCTCCTTCCCCTCCACTCTCCTCATCTGCTTAAGTAGTGCTTATCTTCTCCTAGGGAATTTTTTCAGGTAACAATGTTTAGGAATTTTCTTTTTTTAAAGAAAAAGGAAGGGTAAAAGAGGAAAACACCTGAGAGACAACTGAAATGCACTGAATCTCAAGGAATGAAGTAGCGTGCACCACAGAGAAACAGCCTAAAGTTGCCCTGTCCAGGAGACACTTCCAAGCATAAACCTGTGCTTTTTGGAGAAAAATCCCGAAACTTAGGAATTGAGCGAATTAATCTGTTTTAATGGGATCAGAGTGGTTTTGCTATCTGTGAAACCAAATGTTTGTTTGCTATTTATAATAAGTTTTTAAAGATACCTGTAACATCCTTTGAATTCTAGACTATAGCATCTTAAAATTTCTGGAAAGATCCAGAGAGGAGAAGGATTTTTTTTTCCCGCAGCTCGATTTCCCAGAATAGACACTATGTGTTACATTGGTCCAATATGCTTCAGAGCAATGCTGTATTTATTATATCTCCATTTTTAAAACATGCAGTAGCACAAGCTAGATGAAGGCAGTTGTTTTCACTCACATCGTTGGAACTCTGTGGGGATGGGATGGCATGAGATGGAGCAGAGAGGAAGGTCCTTTTGCAAAAAGGCTGCAAAGCTCCGTGCACCACTGTGACTGTGATTAGATTGGTCTGTGTGTGCGGTGACAGAGTGCCAGAGCAGGTGGATCAGGAAGCAGATTCGTATGTTTGGAAACTGTTGGGATCCAAACAGAAAAGCACATGCCTCAGAAGATGCATGTGTTGGTCCAGGTGCAGAATGCAGTGCTAGGTGGGTGTCTCGGCCAGTCTGCAGGTTAACAGCTGAGCAGGATGGGAAGGGCAGGCTGTACCAACGGGGCTGCGATCTAACAGGATACTACTGGGACAAAGCAGGAGGAACTGGATGAGGAGCAAGGCATTGGCTCAATGATAAGACACACTTTAGGAACATATGGAGAGGTGTTCTGAATCCCCCGGATTTCATTAAGGAGGAGTTTTTTTTTATGGTGTTGTGCTCTATTGGAAACACAGCTTATAAAGTGCAAAACATGATAATAGCAAACAGTGCACTTCTTTGCTGTCTGGATGATTACAGCATGGAGAATGTAGTTCTCTTCCATTGCACTCCCACTATTTGGAGCAGCAGTTTGTAGCTGAGACTCTAGATTCAAACTTTGAAGGCTTAGGGGACCATCTGTGGTGTCTAAATCTTGGCTGTCTTCAGAGAGGGATTTCACCCTGTGCAAATATCACCCATCATAAGAGTCAAACGTGGAGCTTCAAGGTTTTCAGCCAAGCAACTGATGGCTTGGGTGAGTTGGTCTGGAAGGTCAGAGTCACATTGCAGATCAATGTTGTAGTGTCTGTGTTCATAGTATTCCCTCACCTCCCTCCAGCCAGCTCTACCCCTCATAGAAGTTTACATGTGTTGAACAGGGCTCTACCATGCCAGTAAATCAAAACCTAAACTCTTGCCCCGCTTGTTGCCTCTCCCCTTGCTAATACCTGACCTTAAATCAAATAAAGAAACAAATGCAGTGAAATAACCAATTGCACCTCTCCCTGGTGCTGTTTGTCTGACTGATCCATGTTGTCCTAGCCCGTAACTTCATGTTTAATGTGAAAAGACAGTACAGTAAATATCTGTTTTAAATGACAGTGTCTGCTCCACCTTCCTCTCCAGTTTGATTCCTGTTTTGGGTTGGTGGTGGGACATTAGTAACTTGACAGATTAGGAGTTATCAAGACTTTTCCAGAGGAATGTAGCAAATATTTGGTTCCTGGTAGTAAATGCAGCTGCAGCTACAGGTAGTGGACAGCTGAATAGCTTTGCATTCCAGAGTTTCAAGTCAAGGCAGGGACTCCATTTTGCTGCTCACCTTACAAACAGGTGGACTCAGTCCTGCCACCTGGAGAATTTGCAGGCTAACGAGGTGAGACAGAGAGACGGAGGGTTATTAGTGTCATTGATGACAAAAGCATATCACATTTTAATGCTGATTTCAGGGGGAAGTTGGGTGTCTCAGTGCTGCAAAGATCTTGACCCAACAATTTAAGGTCACACATGGAGTCTGCCAACAAGTTGTTTCTCATCTAGTGTCTTTGGCACAGAACCAGCCTTCCTGGCAGTAGGTAAGGGAGGCAAGGCCTCTTTCATTTAGTCCCTGCTAATGTGCAACTGTTGTCATGGGTAGTGCTACCGGGCAGCCAGAACTTAGCACAGAGGCAATCTATCAATCCCACTGAGACCACTGGGAATGAGAAGGTGAAGTTGCTGCTAATGGTGTTTCTTTATCATAAAGACGGAGACATAAATGAGAGTTCTGATAGAAAATGCTAAGGCTTCCTTCATAATTTCACAAATCACAAGTCAGGACTGTTGCACTCTGCAGTGCTGAGATTAAGCAAAAAGTCAATAACGAGAAGATTACTAGTAAATAAACATACTTGAGGGAGTGAGCGGTACAAGTCCAAGGAGTGTGCATCAGGGCCTGAGGAAGACACTGCAAGAACTGCCTACCTGGCTCAGGTTTAGCTGGATGAAGCTTGCTTTTTGAATGCAGATGTGGATGCAAAGAGGTTTGTGCCAAAAGGCGGAGCTGTACCGGAAACAAAACATTTTTAAAGGCATTTTGTAGTTTGCTTTTCTAGTTTTGTTAGCAAGTTCGAGGGAGGGGCTTGTGATTTTTTTTTCTTTTCATTTTGTTTTGACCCTAATTAAAGCAAATATATGATCTCATTGTGAGGAGGCAGGTTTGGGACAGCTAATTTATTATCTCTATTAAAAAATAAATAAAATCTTGTGGTTCGTGAGCTCTTGGGTAAAGGGTCAAACCACAAATTGCTGATCTGCCTCAGCTGGATTCCTTGCCTAGAGTTGCCTCCGGCAGAGAGGGGTGCTGTGACCAAACCTGTTGGATAGCACATCAGGATTGTGTAGGCAATCCACCTTTGTCTCCAGTCTGTCTTTGGAGAAAGTGCTCTTCGTATTATTCTGGCTGGTTCTGGAAAAGAAGGTATCTAGATGGCTTTCTGCAGTGCTGCTAGTGTCTGACCTGACACACTGACAGAAGCTGGTTTCTTGACAGAACCATAGATGGGCACAACCTTACGGTCATGACTGTGGCTAGATGAGGTGTCTTGCGTGAGGCTGAGAGATGGTGCAAGAAACTTACAGTTGGTTGGAGAATGTACAGGGGTTACAGTATTCCTAACCTCCTCTTTGCTGGCAGTATTTTCCACCTTTAAACTGAGGCTGAGAGCACTGCAGGTTGGACAAGTGCTACTGTGAAATACTGGGACCCATTAAATTTCATCTTGTCTGAGCTCATCCAGTCTTTGCAACAAGGAGCTCTGAGGTAGAGAGTCCCTGAGGAAGTGCCAGCAATGAGATTGATTGACACGCTCAGAAGCAGGCTAAGGGAAGTTATGATTTCCACAGAACTATTTTTTCCTGCTTATCTGCTGCAGCACGATTTAAGGTCTATTTCAGTTTTGCTCCTGCTTTACCTGTTCCTGGGGCTCAGCCGCAACCTGCTCCAAAGGCAGGCGTATGTGTAAGCTGGTCATCTTCACCTAGTGCTTTGCCTGGGCTTGGGAGGCAGAAGAGGGCACTCCTGCACTCAGACATGTTTCCAAGGATGTTCAATGCAAATTTGCTCTTTTTTGAAAGGAAAACAAAAAATGACACTGCATCTCCATAGAGGCGATACTTCAGCTTTCATTGATTTAGGATTTTTTTCCTGTTCAGTTTTTTGTCTTCCTTCTGTAGGAAATTAATTTGTAATAATGTACTCTCTTAGTAGCCAGGAACTGAGAGTGCATGAAGAAGTAGGGGTAAAGGAGTTGAGGTGTGTGGAGCAGGTACCTTGGACATGAGTGACAGTGAATGAAATGTTGAGGGCTGCATGTAGGCTGGGAAGGCTTCAGGCTGACTTAGCTGGGCATGCCACAGGCCAGCTTTCAGGTGTGACTGGCAAATCTGCACGGAAGCGGTTGTTCTAGGACAGGTTTGTGGTGTGTTGGCAGCTGGTCTGTCACATCAGACCACAGCTGCTGTTTGACAACTCTTCTTTCCATAGAAATAGGGAATCACTTTCACTTGCCATGTTGCATTGCCAACATCCAGGAGATTCCTGTAAAGCATGGTGGGAGGATGTTATTTCCAAAGCAGACTGAATCCTCTGAGTGATACTGAAGGGACTGGACCAAAGTTTGGTACCTGGGACAGAGATGGTCAGTGTCAAGTAACAACTGCTGTTCCTCTCCCCTGTTCTCCTGCCTTGTCTCTAGCGAGCCTAATGCTTAGACAGTTCTTAGTTGTGGCCTTACTGGTAACAGCTCATTCCTTGCTACTTGTACTAACCTCAGAAGCAGGGACTGTCTTACTATTTGAGTCCACCTCACATCCAACGAAAGGTATCGAGTTAGTAGGTTGTGTATTTATTTTGTTGCTGGAAAAAGGGCTCAAATTAGCAGTGAAGGGAGACCCTGTTAATGAAAGTCTGTGTTTTTGAGTTCCTGGCTCTCCAGACACTGGTGGAGGAAAGAGCTGTGAATGAATTTCTTTCTCCTCCAGCATCTGTCAGAGCCTGACCATCACCCCAGCCCTGCTGAGATTCAGCGCATGGCCCCATGAATAACTGCACATGTCTCTATCCGCTTGCCTGGAGAGGTACTAATGAGGCTGCATCTGTCCAGCTCTGTCTGTTAAGCAGCAAAAAAACTCAGGGTGGATGTGCAGGGTGAGAGAGCATCATAGCCTAGCAGGACTCTTGATCAGTGCAGTCCTCTGCTGCCTTCCTGCCCAGTTCTTCTGCGGAGGATAACTGCTGTGCAAGACTGGAGAACTTCAACCAAGACTGGACAGAGGTGTGTTTTGTTGTGGGATCAGTAAAGAGGCAGAGTCTGAGGCTGGATGCACAAGTGCATGTGACTAGATGCCCAACTAGCGACTAGACTAGAGAGCCAGGAGCCTGGGTTCTCGTGAAATACTGTAACTCACTTGTCCTCTAACTCCAGGAATCCTGCTTAGGAGGTGAATTATTGGGTAAGTGTTTAAACATGATAGACAAAACAGGCTTCAAACATCTTGTTCTAGAAAAGGGAAAGATTCTCCGTGTTCCACCCAGCACAGAGAAGGCTTCTTCTTTGGCCTCTGGTTTCTAATAGTCTGCATGACATTGTTGTAGTACTTGTCCTGCCTGCAGTGAGCAAAGAGGCATTCTCTGGAAAGTTTCCTCTGCCTTGTGTTGAAATGGGCTGGTTGGAAAACCTGTCTCATGAAGAGCAGGGCGGAGAGCTGATCACAACAATTATTCTGCCTCAGAACATGCTGTCCAGGTGCTGCCCTGTGCTGCAGAGCCCAGCCCTGTTTTCTCGCTCATACAAAGAGGAGGAGACTGTTTTGACCTTTCCTGTTTTTAATCCTCCTCTCTTACTTGGCTGGGGAAGCTGCATTTTCAACGCGTTGTATGTGAGTCAGCAAGAAACAACACGGCCACTGGATGTGGTTTTTGTGGTGCACTCATAAGCAGTTGCCTGTATTACCAGGTCTGGTTTGAGACTAGCCCAGTGGTGAAGGCATATTAGCAGCAATCTGCAGACTTGGGTTTTCACCTTGATTTTGGGGACAGGTAGCTTTCCATATCCCTGATGTTCTTTTCCATTGCTGCAAAATCTTTGAGGCAGGTGCAGTTCTTGCCTGCATTTTACAGTGTATAGCACCATGTGTTCCTGGACTCTGCTCAGTGCTGCTGCAGGTATGAGAAACAAAAGGGTGAAAGCAAGAGGTGCAATTATTAGGCTCCTTGGCTTCTTACCTTGCTGTTTCAAGTCAGGGAGTAGGTGGTTGGCTTTCCCTGGGAGGAGGCTTTTATACTTCTGCACAGCCTGGTTTGCTCCAGCATCTCTGCTGCCTCTGACTGCACCTCTGAAGAGACAGAACCTGCCAGTACCCTGCTGGCATGAACCCACTGCAGCTGGACTCAGGCCCTCCTCTAACTCACAACCCCTCGGGAATACGCTCTGGGGACAGGCAGAAGCTTTCCATCAGCTTTATGCAATGCTGTCTGAATCGCGCAATAAACAAGTCCAAACCCTATTATTAGACCTTGGAAACTGCTGCCTTAGAGACAGGTTTGCTTATAAATATCCATTATTTTCTCTCTGGCTCTTCACTAGGGAAGCTGGCAAGAAAAATGGGTCTCTGCTTCTCCAGAATCTGCCTGCCCCTGCTGTTGTTGCTTCTTGCCACCTGAGCTCATCTCCCTCACTCTTACAGCCTCCCAAGTTCTGGCTGTGCTAATGAGACAGCCACTCCAGTGTCAGCAGGGTGGCAAATGCCAGCTATTTTGGAGGGGGACAGAAAAACACAAGTAATAAGCAACGGGGCAGAGCACTTGCCATGGTCACTGCACTGTGTAGGTACGCAAACCAGCTGCTTTGGTGGCTAAAGGAGAAGTACTGGATCCAGTTCCCTACTCAGCTCCAATGCCACCCTGCATGATTGTGAGAAAGCGCCAATGCCTCATGAAACGGGGGTGACAGCACTTCCTTTCTGTGCCTTGTTTGAGGAGGGACATATCTAAGGCTAGCCAAAAGTCAGTGCAAGTGCCGACTTCAACAAGCTTTGCAGCAGGCCTCTGGAGTGCACTGGCTGTCTCGTAACATGTGAATACACCTAGCCTAACAGGACTGCTGTCTCATTCAAGGCTGTTAGCTTTCCCATCTAACTGAAAAAGCGGTCTTCTCCCCATGCCAAATCTACCCAGCACAGACTCTCCCGACCCTCCTGCCTGCCTGTGCTGCTGCTCTCTCTGCCTCTTTCAGTTGTTTGGTGTGACTACTTCGAGCTGTAGGGTGCTTTATCTTACCTTGCAAAGCTGCTTTTGTATTTTGTGTGCTTGGTATTTGCTCTAGAGAATTGGGTTCAACTTTCTTAGGGGGTTGGACTAGATGATCTCTAGAGGTCCCTTCCAACCCCTACCATTCTATGATTCTATGATTCTGTCAGAATCCAGGGTTCCTCTTACCGACACTTGGTAAGTAACGCTCTTCTATACATAAAAGCCCCAAAGCTGCTCAGAATGCACCCTGTGTCCTTCTTTGTGTAAAATGGGGCAGGCACGGAACAGCCAGGACATGCTATAGGCTTGGAGAAGGGACAAAGGAGGTATTTTAAAAACAATTAAGGAAATGTCCAGCTCCCTCACAGTGGATGTTGCTGTTAAGGGTGTGGGGAGGGCTGGTGTGGGAGCTAAAATCTCAAAAACATTTCTCATTCTTTAGCTGACTGCCTTGCAGCCCTGCATTACCTCTGTTTCTTCTAGCTAAGCCTGGCAAAGCAGGTCTGTCTACCAGGTCAGGTGGTAGATACTGCAGTGTGAACACAACGCTTGTCATGTTGCCATGCTCCCCACACCCTGCGGATTGCTTTGCAAACAGCTGGAGCCAGTGTCTGATGCTGCATCCCTAGTGCAGTGAGGAGGTAAGAGGGAGGAGGCAATATTGCACGTCTACAGTTGGCCACCTGTGCATCTGTTTGGTGGGGCCCCCTTTCCACATACCTTCTTTGCCTGCAGATACCTCTTCATCAGGGGTGTTCAGCAAACTCGCAGGCTTGTCTCCTCTTTGACACAGGGACCGATGCGGAGGGCAATGGGTAGTGTCTTTAAGGAGGCAGGATGCTCGGATCACTCAGCAAGTGAGATTTAGGGAGAAATGTGTACCGCTTTCTGGCCTAAGCCAGTTATACTGGGTATCAAGCAGAAGCTAACAGCTTCTATGAAGGAAGAGAGTGATGCGGGGCTATAAATCTGTGCCTCAGGCTTGCTGGTGAATTCCAGGGAGTGGCAGAGGTGAAAGAGCAAAGGGAGGATGTGTGTTGGGTGTAGCATTAGGAGGAGGCATTTGTAGTTTTTCTGCCAGTGAGGGCATAGAGACTGTAGGGGAGACAGGAGAGGGCAGGAGGTGGGACCATGTGGAAGCAGAAGTGTGCTCGTGTAACAAAAATATGTTGGCTGAGGCATCTGAGGGAAAGGTTTGGAGGACCTGCCCCACAGAAAACGTGCTCATTTCCTCTCAGCTTCCAAGCATGTTTTGTGATCCTTCAGCTCTTCTTGCTTATCATGCAGCATCTTCTGCAGGCTGGTGTCAGTGGTGGTGGCTCTAGGAGATGGGGACAGCAGTTTGCAAATGGAGAGCTTTATTCTTTGTCAGTTCCATTAACATGGTCTGCCTTTGGAGGCCGTGGCCGACAGAAGCTCATATAAGGAAGTGGGATCACAGCTAAGCTGGCAATCCCTGTTCCAAGCCACGGTTCCTCCCTTCCAGCCCCAAGGCACTGGGTCCCTGGTGGGAACCTTGCTGAGTTTCACCCCACTCGGGCTGGGAAAAGCTTCTCCAGCCGCTTCCTCAGGCCCCCAGGAGAGGGCATCGTGCTCCACGAGAAGTGGGGAGAGATGGGGTCTTCAGGGCTGCCTGCTGGGCTGAAGGTCTTGGGGATGGGGTGGGGAATTGCAGGGTTTGCTACAGGTAAGTCCTTGGGTTTCAGGACTGCAACCTTGCAGTTGTGTGGCAAGGCTGACCTTGCTGGGATCCCATTGGGAGGGGGGAGGAGGTCAGTGGCTGGTGCCTGGGTATTTGCCTGGGTATTTGCTCTCCAGAGGGGCAAATTATAACAGAGCTCCCTGCCCCTATGCTCTGATGGCCTGCTCCCAGCCTCCAGTGCCTTTGTGCTCTGGAGACATCACTGGAGGGTGCAAGATGCTCCTGGAGGGGCTCAGCCGGCAGCTGGGCCCTGGTGCTGCGTGGAGACGGACCTGGAGTGCTCTTCCTACACTGGTGGGCAGCAGCCTGTGCCCAGCATGCTGGGCACGCAGGTCATTGCACCCTCCTCTCTGCCTCAGTGGGGATGTGAAGGAGAAGGGCCTTCTGGCAAAGCAAGTCCCCTCTCATTCTTGAAGCAACCCAGAAAACTTTCCTGCCTAATTGGGATTATTTCTGGATCTCATTTTCTCTAGAGAGTTGACAATTATTGACGGATAATCTGCGTCTGTAAGGAAAACTAATTATTAATTGCTTCCTTTCATTTGGGCTCCCTGCCATCTATCTTGCAGAATTCACTAACAAATATATTATCTTTCTGGCAGGTCAAAATAAACAGTTGTCCTCATGTGGGAGCTGGTGCAGAATCCAAGGCTGTGCTTGTCTTTCCCGGCAATAGCAGGCCTGGAGATGAGAGTCATTGTGAAGGAATAGATGCAATCCTTATTCACTTTTTTGGCCCCAGACAGGTGAGAGGGAATAGTAGTAACTTAGGCAGGCAAGAAATGGGTGGTCTGATTTCTACATTTTGTGAGAATATGAAGGATGAGGCAGAACTGCTAACTGTAGGACCTTTTCTCTTTTTTTTACATCATAAAAACTCCCTGGAATTTTGGCCACAGCATATATTCCATAGTATTCAGACAGGAAGGTATTTTCTCCTAAAAACGGGGAAAGAAAAGGTTACAGGGTGCTCACCAACACGCTCTGGATGAATAGGACTGCCTCTTAAATGTGAGTTACAATCTAACTTGCCTGCTGCATTAATGATTTACAGGAATAGCAGTGTTGTGTATCTGAGCTTTCATTTTGAGAGCGGCTGTGATGTCTGTGAGGGTCAGCTGACACAAGAGCTGTGCTACAACCCCCAAAAGCTGCCTTTTTTACTTTGGCTGTCTGGCAGTGGCCACGTAGGGCACTCCAGTTACACTAGTAAAGGACTATGCATGAGAACAGCTGTGAATTTTAGTGGTTTTTTACTGGTGAGTTCAGAGATGCATTTCTGTGGAGATTGTACCTAACAGTGGGGTGATGAAAATTGTTGATGTGCTTTTGTGCTTGGTCTTCATGCCCTAAATAGCTTTGGCCAGTTCTCCATCAGCTGACTGCAATGCTGATGGTGCTTGGACAGCAAATACTGCTGAAGAGAGATGGTACAGGCAAAAGCCGAGTCGTTCAACCTCTTGAAAGGATTCCTTGACAAAAGAGGACAGACCAGTGTCCGGCATCTCCCCAGAAGGAGCTGGGTTTAGTTTTCTGCTCTGCTGGAACACCTGCTGTTTCTGGCAATCTATTCTAACTCTGTGCCCATCCTCCTCAGCTGGGTCAGGGAGGGGTGCAGAGAACTCAGCCTGCTTACCCTTAGTGTCATGTGAATTCCTTGTATGTTTTTAGCTTACTCTCTAGAGGCTGCAGACAGGCTCTGGGATTCCTTTGTTCATTAACAGAGCCATTGTGCAGATCAGCTGTCCAGTACCACCTTCCAGAAATACTTGCCAAGAAACCTCCTTGTAGTGTTTTGTAAGCCCAGTATGCTTGCTAACTTGTGAGGGCTCCTCCTCTGTGCCAGAACTGCCCTCACCAAAAAGGAGGATGAGCTGCCATTTTCCAGTTAACCAGTCAATATTTACTCTTCCAGGCAAGCTGTTAAAATGCTGTTGCTCTCTTGTTTTGGTGTTTGTTTCTCCTGTCTTGCTGGAATAGTGCCCCAAAGTCTCCCACACTGGCAGCTCTTGTTTGTGTAGCAATAACATGTGGGCGTTCATAAGAGACAATGTTGTGGGAGCCTTCCAGTGATTGCCAGGTCATGTTTTCATTTTCTGTTCTGAGTGTGGAGTGTGTTTCAGCCCATCTGCTTCAGGAAAGCTTGGAGTTTGGGAAGAGAAAGCCACAGGATCATTTATTCAGTCCCAAGGTGAAATCTTGCTTCCACTGAAATCCATGAGAAAACTCCTGTTGACTTCAGTGGAGTTTGTTTACATCCTCTGTTATCAGGACAAAGGCACCCCAGGTCCGGTTTTGGCAATTCCCACCTCCCCAGTTTCATGTCTGCCTTTTTGTGCTGTATCACTGCATCCTGGCACTGCAGCCCTAGTGTTCCCCTGCACCTCCAAGGCAGCATCCTGAAACAATGACTGAACACATAGTAAAAAGTGAGACGCTATCACCCTGATGAGAATGAGGTGTCAGCCTGTGTCAGGCGCATGAGGAAAGTCCTGTCTTCTCTGTCCTTCAGTACAGTGATGCTGGAGTGTGGGTGTCTTGTCCCTCTGGCCTTTTGCTGAAGTCAGTTCAGCCAAGGCAAGAGTTATGGAGATAGTTCCACCTTAGACTGATAGAAATTAAGATGGCACTCCTCTTCTGTCTCCCCCTCGCCCTAAGAATTATAGCATGGTTTTGATCTGTAGTCTTAGCATGATTTTGTATTTCCTAGATGAAAGTATACATAGCATTGAAAGGATGTACAACTTGCATATGGTGATAAATCTCAACCTAATGCTCTGTGCCACAGATCTGTAATTCTCCCATGCTGGCCTGTTCTTGGCACGATACTGGGGCATTCCTCTTCAAAACCCCAGGGCATACCTGTTTTTAAATGGCATTTATTAAAGCTGGTTATGTGTTAATGTTCTCCTACAGAAGGGGAAGGAGTCTTCGGACTTTCAGGTAACCATGAATCTTCCTGGTATAGAAAGGGAGCAAAGATGCCCTGAATTTAAAAAAAACTCCTTTGAATATGCCTGAACAGATCAGTGCAGGCAGATTCCACTCTGATACCATGTTTCTGGAAGTTGGCATGTAAGCCAGGTCCCATACAGAAAACATCTTTCAAGTTAGCAAAGTGTTGCACCTGTAGTTTGCTGAGGCGGAGTGGTTAGAACACTTCTGGAATAGCTATCTTAGCACATGCACTGGAGGGGTCAGTTCTGGCTGCATTTTTCTATGCAATCAAGTCCTTTGCATGTGTACTGTAACCATGCTATGCTGGGCTCTGGTGATGACAGTCCACACTTGCATTACTTACTTGCAGTGTAAAGGTAACAAGGATGCTCTCTAGCAATAGCTTTTTTGGGACTCTCGATAGACAACCTTGGCCAAAGCCCTGTCTTATTCTATTTCTTGTGTGTGCACCACTTGGATATACCTTGTGTGTATCATTAGCTGGAACTTTGCACTACAAGTCTTTAGTCTAGCTGTCCTCTCTCTTTATTTTCAATTATTGTGACACTTACTTAATTTCCTTACTACTGCAATTTCCTATAATCCCAAGCATTTTTTAAGAGAGGAATTATATTTGCTGCCCTGCCTTTCAGTGCACTTGCTGTTGCCTTTCTGGTTCACTAAAGAGAAGCTTGAAGATCTTCACTGTGCAAATTACTTAGTTTGTCAAAGTTATTTGGCTCCAGAAAGAAACTTTTCTCCTCCACTAGCAGGGGAAGGCAGCATGGTCCTTAATTGCATTCTGCAACTTAGCCAGGTGAAATCTATCTTTATGTCCTTGGAGCTGAAGCCAAAAAAAAAAATACCCCCTACTTGTCTCTCATGCCTTGCAGCTCCTCACAGAGTGAGCCCTTTTCTGAGTGCTTGTCTCTCCTCAGATTTATAACCATTGGGGTAGCTAGCTTGATGGAGAAGATTTAAAGCTTTTGTGTGCAGGAGAGCTCCACATTGGTTTGAAGGATGATATGCACTAGTTCATCTTTGTTTAAAAGTCCAAGTAGACAAGACCGAAAAGAGTTTTACTGAGAGAGGAAGAGCTTGCCCTGGACAGTTCTCAAAACCATATCTCACTGGTGTGCATTGTGTTTGTGTTGGAGGCTAGATACAAACCTCTGGATTGTGATTAAAGGCACTAAACTCACTCAGGTCTAGAGTTTAAGATACAACTTTCCTCCTATGATACTGGTTGTAAGTCTAAGTCCACACCATGACCTCCCATCTGTCTGGATGTACAGTAGCAATGGCATTCTTTCTTGTGATTGAGTATGAAAGCCTGACCTGAGACGTTTCTGCCTCCCTGATCATTGCAGCTCCGATGGACTTCCCAGAAAATCCTCAACGAAGTCCCTTCAGTGAATCAGTCACCTCCCATTCTGTCCTCCAAAATCCACTATGCCATAAGGTCAAAAAACCTGTCCAGTGGTGTTGTGCTAACCAGCAGGGCTCCTTGTCCTTTGGCCAGTCTCATTGTCTGTCCCCAGCTGCAGTCTCTGGCCTTGGAGAGTGCGCTCAGGACAGCTGTGCCTTAGTTCTGTGGCTGTGTGGGGCTAACAGTTCTCGGATGGCCCTGCCTCATAACTGTGAAACTGGAAATCATTTGTAAAAAAGGTGTTCACTTGCTGATACCAGCTGGATTAATCTCTCTTGCTGGTAATTATTTGCTCAATTCATACCAGTTTTATTTTGGTTGGCTTCTGTTCTTCCCTTCTGTCCTCTGCACTTTTAACTATTTTGAGAAGTTTATTCAAAATCAGTTTCATAAATTCTTACCCCTCAGTGATGGAGTCAAAAGTACAAGCTACACAGGTTGGAGAGTGGGGAGAATAAATCCTAGGAAGCCTTGAAGACAGTCCTAGAAACTGTGTGGAAAATCATGGAACCTTTTCAGGTACTATTTATACCCTTGCAGTGGAGGGAGGGGTTTAAAACTCATCCAGCCCCAAAGACAGGTCATCATGGTTTTGTCTTTCAGTACTGCAACTGGGAATATGTTTCCCTAAATCTGTCACAGCATTAAACCCCCAGTTAGACTGAATTTTGAGAATACAATGAGGACTTTTTGCAGCAGCTGTGGGGCAAAGTGAAATACACATTGTTCGTGCAGCTGTGGAGTACACAGTTCTCCTCTTGCATAGCTTCTGTCACTTTGACTGCTTTATTCCAGGGAGCTTGTATACCACAGCACTGGGAGCAATTTCACAAGCTAGAAAAATCATCCTCCAATGCCTTCTTCCCTGGCAACATGGGGCAGATTAGTTTGGTTGGAGGGAAATGGATTCTCCAGCTCTTAGAGGTGTATAGTGTTAGGTAATAACTTAAGAAATACTGTGGCACGTTTTTCTTGAAGGCAGACTTTTGGATGGTTGCATTCCTTTGACCGATGATAACTTACAAAGTTTAAGTGGAATTTGTCGGGTGATTCTAGGTTCACTTGGTGGGTGATTTATGAGCAATTATGAGTAGATAGAAATAACAGTGGATTTAAGTATGTATAGATGCTATAATTAAAAAGTCTATAATATTTATTAATATTTTATTATAGATGACAAAGGTTGCTATATAATTCTGTAGGACTTGACTGATATTCTTGGGGAGAGAGCAGCTCCTCTGTTTAATTACAGCAGTGCCTAGCGAGTAAAACCCTGCCCAGACCACCACTGGTCTCAGTGTGTGATCTCAGCGGCTGGAGCCTAGATAGCTTGCTGGGAAATGCCTGGCTTTCATGATGGTTTCTTTCCGTAAGTACACTAGGTGTCTTTCCAAACAGAAAGGCAGGATGACCCCATAACAGGGCAGCGTGGACACAAAAGGTTGTCTTAGAGCCTCTTTGCTCATAGCATCTAAGAAATACTCATGGAATTAGGTGTTACGTGCTCTGAGTAACATGTCAGACCTGGTCCTAAATGAAACATGGTGTCTTCAAAAGTGAAACGAGACAGTAAAGACAGAGTGATGGGTAGAGGAGATCATAGAATCATAGAATCATAGAATGGTAGGGGTTGGAAGGGACCTCTAGAGATCATCTAGTCCAACCCCCCTGCTAAAGCAGGTTAGCCTAGAGCGGGTTGCACAGGAATGCATCCAGGCGGGTTTTGAATATCTCCAGAGAAGGAGACTCCACAACCTCTCTGGGCAGCCTGTTCCAGTGCTCTGTCACCCTCACAGTAAAGAAGTTCCTCCTCATGTTCAGGTGGAACTGCCTGTGTTCCAGTTTGTGCCCATTGCCCCTTGTCCTGTCGCTGGGCACCACTGAGAAGAGTCTGACCCCGTCCTCTTGACCTCCACCTTTTAGATATTTGTGAGCATTGATCAGATCTCCTCTCAGCCTTCTATCAGTAAGTATCATCTGGTTAGTAAACACAGAAAACATTTAATGTGATGGGTGCTTTATTCAGGCTGTGTGAATTCAGGTTGCTTGTTCTCTTACCTCTAGATGGAAAGAAGAGCTTCTAACCCTGTTACATTGCTCATTTCACATGACAGGAAGAATGGATTTTGCAGTTAAACCTGTGTCTTTGAGCCTCAAGATCATGTTACCAATCCTATTGCTCACAAAATTGGTAACAAGCCATGCCAAATGGAGCAAATGTTTGCTTCGCAAGGAAGGTTGAAACACAATTTGTTCATGTTTGCAAAGCTTTTTGCACTGTTGGCTAGAAAGCAGGGAGTTTCAGTTTCTAGCACTAGATCCTTTTCAAAGGTGGTTTCCAGCATGCTGGCTGGAGGAGAGGCATCTGGTACTTCAGCATCAGCAGGAAAATACAGCTCAGATGAGGCTAAACTACAGTAAATGGAATGGGGCCTTGTGAGTATGATCTGTGCCTCTGAATGCTGGCATGTAACTATCAAGTGCTCCTGGCATTTCCTACCTCTGGGATCTTGGCCAGAAGTGCACTTTGTATGAGGTACAGCACAGGAGATGTTCAGATTAGCAGCTTTCAGCTAGGTGCTTCCTTTAGCAGTCAGGCTCCCCCAGATACTTAAAAACTTGTTACTAATAAAAGAAGTAGGTAATTGCCTAATCCGGAGGGGAGAACAGGTCAGGAAAGCAGTGTGAAGGGAGGTTGTTACTGTCTGGGAGAAAAGCTGAGCCACAAAATGCTGCGGTTTCCAGCAAGCATCGTGGCAAAGTTTAGAAATTAAGTGCACGTCTCTTGAGTCCCAGCCTAGAGCTTTCTTGGATGAGGCCACGCTGTGTCCTGTTGAAAGCAACATCCTGCCATACAAGCTGCTGGGTCCCCATACGAAGCTCCAGTTTTCTCCATGTTTTCGTATTGTTGATTGTCTCTAAAGGTTGGTATCTCTAAAGTCTTTTTGGAAGGAGACAATCCTAGATGCTGCAATTTATTCCCTAGATGCAAAAATATATAAGGAAAACAAATATTTTTGCCTGTGTGCCAGGATCAATGATTTGTGACTGTCAGAGCACCGCACCTTCTGAAGGGACAGGAGCTGCAGGAAAACTGAGCTCCCATGCTCTTTTAGTAAGGACATCCCTGTAATGCTTTTTTTGCATAGCACCAGGCAGAGCAGAGGCTTTGGTGGGGCAGCCGTAACATTGCAGCATAACTGCTGGGCCCCAGGCTGCCAGGCTGCTGCAGCTATGTCCCCTTGCCAGCTGTAATTTGCTGGTACAATGCTGTATTGTCAGACGTCAGCTCCTAAGACCGTGAGATTCCCAGATGGGAAGTTCATCAGGTGAAGGCTTCAACTCCAAGACTCCTACGCTGGGGAAACAGGCAAGCCTGTACTGCTAAACAGGTTGGAGAAAACGGGCTTTCACCTTCTTGCAGTTACAAACATGCCCTGAGTTTCAGCCCAGGGTCCCCAGGGACAGAACAGCTTTTACCTACAAGAAAGATATTTCTTGAACTGCTGGGCTCCCAAAGACCACCTGAGAAACTTCTTTAGAGCCCTATATAATAACGCATTTTGCTTGGGACCGGCTCCTGTCTTCAGCAGAGATTATGGTAGTGTTATTGTTGTTGGAGTTTTGTTGTTGTTTTGCTGTGGCACTAACTATTATATTTTGGTTGGGAAAGTAACCAAGCAGAAAAGCTGAGTAAATGGACTCCCTGTTTTAAGTAAATGCTGGTATGTTCAATACTCACAATCCACAAAGTAACACAGAAAATGCATTGCTAGGCCCCATCAGATGTTCTCCTGGCTTGTAAAAGTTCAGCTTTTTATAGTAAAAAATTACATTCTGAAAGGTTAGACAAGCAAGCAAGCAAGGGAGAGTATATGACTTCTGTTTTCCCCCTTCTCTTGCAAAGCAGCTGCCAAAGTTTGATTTAAACCTTGATGCATGAGTTTATAAGAAACCATGAGCTCATTTCTGGGGAATCTAATGGCATGAAGGACAAGACTGAACAAGCCAAAATGTGATTTCTGTGGTGCCTTGTTAACAATGGGCCTGACCCAGAGCTCCCTGAAGGTTTTCTGTCTGCTCCAGTGCATCCTCCCTTAGATGTGTCTCTGAGGGAGTCCCAAGAGATGCTTAATTTCTTATTGGTGAGAGAAATATAAAAGCCAATTAGTTTATTATTATTATTGTTATGGAAACATGAGGTAGTCTTATTAGGCAGATGCTCAAATCTTGCATTCTCTCAGGGAGAACTATTTGGGAAAATCCTAGCCTGGAAATTGTCCCTGCAGATTTTGCACACATCAGCAGGTTGATATAAACCTCTCACCTATCCCTATCTTGATCTGCTTACACATGTAGAAGGGACAGCAGCTCTGTCTCCACTAGGATTTCTGCCTGCTTTGAAAGACATTTCATTGAATGAGAAGGTAACATCAATGAAAGACAGCCCCCCCATGCAAGCAGCATTGCCTGAACAGAAAAGGCAGCAAAAGAGCAGGAAGGAGACTAATTGTGAGGGAGGGCAGGGAGGAGCCATGTCCGGAGTCTCTCCAAAGGTGTAGTGGTGGCAAGCCTTGGAAAGCTGCCTTCTGTTCATAACCATGGCCATGACATCACTCTGCTTCAGCTGCGGTGGGCCAGATGTCTGCTCACTTCAAGTGCTTTGATTTTGGTGGAATTTCAGATTTTTCATGGAAGCTCTTTGGTTTTGTATGAAAAGCACCTCAGAAAACTGCCCTCGCATCCCACAACCTACTGCGTGTGAAAAGATAAATGTTTACCTGAATCCCTGCTATGGGACTCTTCCCTGTCTCTGAAACAGCTACCTTACTTAGTGAAAGCTGCGAACGTCCCTGTGCTCGTTTTGCTTTAGTTCTCTTGTTCTTGCCTTTGGTTTACTGAGCAACAGAAAAGACAAAATGTTTTTATGCTGCTTCCTTTCTGGGAATGGGACAAAACGGCAAGTGCTCTTGAAACAGCTCCACTTCCAAAGTCTGCACTTCCCTAAAGACAAAGCATGAAATCCATGAACACTGAAGTGAAATTAGAACCTTCGCCTGATTTCAGTGGAGCCAGAGCTCCACTGCTGAGGACGTTAGTTTTTGTTCTGCCTCTAAACGAGTGTATTTAAGCTGCTGTGATCACTTGATTTAAATGAATATTCTTAATAGCCACTAACCGATCTGTTTCCTGGAAGGTACAACCGATACAAGTTGTTCAGCATGAAAAGGGAAACCAGGCATGTTTATTTTAGAGGCTGCTTTGCCTACATGTAGTTGACTCTGCTGTTGGGCAGTGGTGTCATTGACAAAGCAAGTGCTTGGCGAAGGATCTGCTGTTAAAGCAGACTGTGTGATGGGAGTGGACAATACTTACAAACAGCATTTTAAAATTAAGTTAATCAAGGCTGACCCATTTTAAGTTTCTTTCTGCCTATGGGCAGAGCACACAGGGAACTTGCTTTCCAGAGCTGGGAAACCCGTTTCATGGGGCTTATCCTTTCAGCTTGCTCTTCCCTGTTCCAGCTGGCGCTTTGTCCCTGTCTGTGTTCTTTAAGGAACAGTCTTTCAGCAAGTCCCCGGCAGGCAGGTCAATGCTTTTAGACCACTGCAGAGAGGGAACATTTGTACAACAAGCTAAAGGTATCGCCTGCACATCGATGAAAAGCTGAGTTACAGGATAATTCTCCAGGGGGCCATTCAGCATTGGGTACTGCAGCTTTCCAGAAATCCCCAGAAAGTGATTTGCCCTTCAGCTAGCAGTAATTTCTCTCTGTTGGGAACTGACAAGCTCATCCTTCAAGTCCTCAACTGCAGGCCCACAGAACTCTAACAGAACTCTAACACTCACCTTGCTTCGTGAATAAATCGGGGGACTGGTGGACCTTCTCCAGGGAAACCTTCAGAAATGTGTGGCTGAGCCAGATAAAAGTGTCATGCAGCAGTGGGGAATATGTAACTCTGCTAAATTTACCAACCATCTCACTTGTGTATTTTTGCGTGACCTTGGAAGTACCCTTGGTGCCTGGAGCTGTGCTTGTCACTAATGACTAAGGCCTTATCCTCACAATCTGGTTAGAAAAGTCAGATTGTTCCCAGTTATATTTTTAAAAACACTCAGAGCTGGTGTTGAGGTTTTGGATATTTTCTTTTGTTATAAAATAGGGAGTGTTACTTTCTGTTTTAAAGAAAACCCCACATTTTAACTTCACTGAGAATCTCTGTCCTTTGAGACTGCAAACTTAGTACTACTGTATCCCAAATCCTCTCTGACAGAACAAATCCCTCCGAGCAAACCTTTTAGCCTCGCCTGCCTCGTGACTGAGACCTACTTCAAAAACAGGGAAAAGGGCACTATTGAAAACAAAATGCAGTAGCTGATCCTGGCTCCAAACACCCTGGGTGCTCGAACTGCCTGTTGGCAGCAGGAGATCAGATGCTACTGGCCATCAGCTGCCTCTCAAGAAGTGTTTTGGCCATTTTTCTTTCTGTTTAGATGCAGCCCAGATTACTGTGCTAGTCTATTAATCCCTCACATGCTGTCTTCACTCCAGAAAAAATACTGTTTCTAGAAGCTGGAGGAGTGTGTTCTGTGCTGTTGTGTGAAACCTAGCGTGACTCAGATCCTGGGGTCCTTGCTGGGAAGGCCTTTGTACAGGAACAGGGCCTGTGAGGGCAACATCCTGACTTTTTTCTACTTTATGAACCAAACCCTGGATGCCAGCCCACACTCTGAGGGGTGCTCTCTACAGACTAGGGCATTTGGTAATAGGAAAGAGCTTTTTACCTGTGTTACACTGTCTCTTCCCAGAGCTCTCTTTGTACTTGCTAAAACTAACGTTTGGATCATGTCAGCCTCGCCCCAGTGGATTTTGCACCAAGAACACCACTAGGACATGTAAATGGCTGCGGATGTGCAGCAGCCAGACCATGCGTAGCCTCCAAAGCATAGCGCCCTGCCCCTCTGGGCAGGTGGGCAGCACAGCCCTCAGCTGGAGCACCTGTACCTGCCTGGCTCTTGCTAACAAGCCCTGATTGTTACCACCTGGGTGGCACTGAGAGCACTCCGGAAGTTTCTCTGTAGTCCAGCTGGATGCAGGCAGAGCGTGTGGTGGCTGTGTGCTGTATGGGATTGCTGAGAGCTGATGGTGTGGAGGTAAGACTTGGGGAGTGAGGAGGGGTTTGACTGTGGAGTGGAGGTGTGTTGGGAGGAGGAAGCTCTCTGGTTTGAGGGGTGGTGTGCTGGGCAGCTGAAGTGTGGCTGAGGGCTCCAAAAGCACAGAAAGGTGCTCCGCAGATTGAAGCAGGTCACTGCCTAGCAGGATTGAGGGCTGGCATGTTGGCAGGATAGTAAGAGCTGCACCTCTGGCTGCAGGGAGCCTTGTTTATTCTGAGTTTGTGCAGAGTATGTGGCTGTGCTTGGCAAAAAGGATAGTGGCTCCACAGCACCTGTGACTCCCTGTAACCACAACCTGCGATGTTAGTGCTCTGTTTCTGTATCCTGTTGGTAACATGTCTTTGCTGGGTGCTGTATAGGCTGTAGAGTCCCTGTTCTGAGGGGCTTCTAGTCTCGTAGGAGGTGGTTCCTGGAAACCTATAGCCCCTGCTCTCTCTTCAGGGAAAATAGGATGCCCTTGTTTATGTGAATGACTTAATTTCAGAGGTAATTGCTGTGGAAAAGTAGCAACTAAGTATAGGTCCTTTTGGTTACCAGGTGAAGTGTGTAGCTGTTTCCCTTGGTTGCTTTATAACTGAGTATCTCTGACCTGCTCAGTGACTACAGGAGGTCTCTTGGCCTGTAAAGTAGGTTTCCCTCATCCCCCAGTGACCCAGCGAGGAACAATGAAGGCCACACTGTACAAACAGTGCTGTAATAAAGCTGCCAGAAGCTGACGTTGCTTTCCCCTCTGAGTTTTTTCAGGGTTATTTTTAGGCAGTTTACAATTAATTCTTTTGGAGGAAAAAAAAAAGGCCATTGTGGCTTTTAAGAACTGTTGATAAAAATCAGCCCTTTTAAAGACTGGTATTCTGGGATGAATACCCCAGAGAAAAACAAAAATTTGGATATGGCATGCCAGGTCTCTAGGCAACGTGCTTCAAAATAAAGCGAAAATGCATGGGTATTTCTTGCACTTTGTACTTTTTACTTGGCCTCTAGTCCTGAGTCAAGGGTGATACATGCATGAGCTGCTTACGAACCCTTGTTTTTTTGCTGTTGCTGTGTTTGTGTGTGTTTATCTTGAGTAAATCATGTCATCTGGGCAGGCCAGAAGGGAGTTATTAGGGCTTCTTGGAGCTCAAGAAAGGCTTGCTCAGGGAGTGGGGCTGTCTTTGTAAGCTCTTTGAAGTGGGTTGTGCGAGCTTTCCTGAGTGTAATTTTTGGAAAGCCTTCCCCAAAATTCATGTTGTTATTGTAACTGCTTCTGCTGAAATGAAGTGAACGGCACTCAAAAGGTTTGCTTTCCAAGTCCATCTTGCTCTACGGAGTATTAAATGCACCAGTTAACTGTAATTCAGCGATATTTAGGCTAAATCGTTTTGGGAAGCTGAGAAACATAAAATCTTTTTAGACTGGCAGTGCTGAATCAGAGCTCTGGCCTCTCTACAAATATGTGAATACTCTAAATAAACATTAATGAAACAAGGTGAAGTGCTTGGGGCCCCAGGAGTGTTTTCAGAGCTAGAGGTTAAGGACCTGGGTTAAACTAGAAAGGCTAGAGGTTAAAACCCTGTGGTTCTAGGAGGAGGTCAGGGTCTTGCGTATTTAACTGGAGCTTGCCATCAGGGTGATATGTGGCAACTCAAGGTATTAAGGGGAAAAATAGCCTTTTGGCTTTATGATACCTTGCTTGGGTTTTTGTTTGCTCTCTTGTTAGAGGCTTTCTGGGGAAACAGTAAGCGTGTTTTGACTTTGTCTTTTCACAGACAATGCTGTAAACATACAGGGTTAACGTGTCCTGTCCTGTTCAGCTTGGTAGGAGCCTCGACACTTTAGTGCCAGGTATAGCTGCTCCTTCAGGGTATTGCAATCTGTCAGACAGATCTAGGGAGGAGCAGGGTCCCATGTGCCTGTGTGCTCGGTTCAGGGGCGCACAGCTGGTGTTTGGTTTGACTTGGTCTAACCCAGTTCTTAAGCCAGGCTTGTCTGGAGACATGCACGTTATTGGAGGTTGCTGGGCTTAGCTGTGTCAGAGCTGACAGTGAGGGTCTGGATACCACAGCATGATCTTGCAGCTGGGGGTGCTCCTGGGGACCCTCAGTGATCTGCTGTGTCTATTGAAAAGGTGATTTACCTTGTGGCTAGAAATGGGGAATCCTGAGTTGATACGCCTTGTAGCAATAAGCCTTACTGTGGTGAGGTCTGTGTGCTGGCTGAGGGCATGTTTTTTCAAAGTTTAGAGTAGTATGTGCAGAGCGTGCCTCTCTGAGCGTGAACCGTTTGCTGCTGGGCACAATGCTATCTGGTTTGTGACTCAGTCTCTAGGCAATTGCTGCCGAACCAGGACTCCTGGTACAACAGAGCTGTTGGTTTTTTGGTGTTTGTGTGTGTGCTTTTGTTGTTTGATGAGGTTGGGTTTTTTTGGGGGGGTGGGGGCGGGGGGTGTTGGTTTTTATGTTTTGGGGTTGGTTTTTTTTTTTCTGGCTCTTACTGCATCCAGAAGAGTTGTGGACCCCTTGGCAGGGGGAGTTTGCTAGCTATGTCTATTTCCATCAGCAGCTCTGCAAATCCTCTCTGGCTTGCTGCTGCTCCAGCCGTCTTCCTGGGGAAGAGCTTTCTCAGGGCATGAAAAGCGCTAAAGCACTTCAGAACCTTCCTTGGCTTTCTGAGCTAAATTACCTTAAGCTTTTGACATGTAGGATGGCCTAGACAGATGTGTTGACATGGCAACAGCTCCAAGGAAATGCTTGTTAAGAAAGGAGAGCAGCTGGCTTCCAGTCTGACAAGGTACTGCAAGCAGGAAGCTGCAGCCACTGCCCTGGCTTTGCCCCCAGATCTTGCTGTCAGCGCCTTGATTAGTGTGAATAATTCATATGTCTCTCTAACAGCCTTTAATGCAGCAGCAGTGACGTGGAGCAGTGCTAACAGGACTCGACCACTAATTTCCCGCATTAATAATAATGTCCTCCTGCTTTTGCTCGTAGCAAGTATACCAGGGAAGGAGGTTAAAGCCAGGTTTTCTGTGTAGTAGTTCCAGTTGTTGTTCCCCTCTTCACTCCAGACAGACTGATACGCTCAGAGCTTATAGTCTGCAGGGCTGGGAACCTGGGGTGGGAGTGCATGCCTGAAGTCTGACAGGCAGGACCACTGGCTTTGAGCTCCTTTTCTGCCTGCTCTCAAGGGAGCAGACCCAGCTTGCTGGAGAAACAGTGTGGCCTAGTGGCTAGGGTGCTGGACAGGGCTTTGGGAGACTCTGTGCACTCACTTTCCAGTTTTGGCACTATTTTTCTGAGTGGCGGTGGGGGGTGACCTGCCTTTATAGGCATTTAAAGAATTACTTGCCTGCAGTATTTGCTGTTACTGTACATACCATTTTTTGGGTGCTGTGGTGTGTGACCCTGACAGCATTTGCTGGCCAGCACTGCTGTGCGGTTCCCTTTGGTTGCTGTGAGTCGCGCATGCAGACCAGGCTTGGTGGGCTGGCTTGTTGAAGGAGAGGACGCCAGGCCTTACATAAAAAGCAGCTCTGCTGCCTTTGTGGACATGTAAGCTCCTGATTCCCCAGACCAGCAGCGAAGCAGCCTCTCCAAGTGACTAAAATGCTGTTCTGTTTGCAATTAACAGCTTGCCTGTCCTGGAATAGGGAAAGGTTGTCTTTGCTCTCTTCTGAAATGTCTTGCTATTTGGCATCTGTGTATCACAGTACCCAGCTCTTGGTACGTGAACTGAGCAATGGTGTTGTATACTGTGCTTTCAAAGAAAGAGATAACCCTGAGAAGCTCAGTGTATTTCTTTTTTGTTGGGGGGTGGTGGTCCTGGAGAATCTTTACTTGCTCTGATGTAGCATTTCCCATGCAAGCAGACACCTGGGCTTCCCAGACTGCTTTACAGCACAGTGTGCTCAGCAGGCCCTGTGGAAAGGGTAGTGCATACCCAGGTGATTTCAGTACATGATATTATTTACCCTATTGACGTCAGCAGCTGCACGCTCTCAGCTTTTCTCCACTATAGCAGCCTGCAGAAGACAAGCTACAGAGAGCTTATGAACTCCCTAAAAGTGCCTAACCTTTCCAGAGCTCAGCATATAATTCTCAGATAAGTAAATGTCCATTTTTAAGTATTTTGGGAACAAACCTGCTATTAGCCTTCTGTGTGCAACTCATTTTGCTCCTATTCTGTGAACCAAGACCACATGAATTCTTACCAAAACCCTGTAGCCTTTATTTGCTGATAAGTCAGTTCAGCAGGGACTGTTACATAAAACCATATTATGGCATTTTCCTTGCAGAAAATTACAACGTTTAAGTACCGTTTTGAGCAGAGAGAGATCTTCTCAAACCACCATATTTAAAATCTTTCCTAACAGAGAGTGACAGCTCTATGGGAAATGGAGCCTTCCCATTAGGGATATTTTATTGAATCCTTGTTGGAAAGCCCTGGAAAAACAGACAGAACTTTTGAAATAAACTGGAAAGATAAGAACTGGTATATAAGTCTCTGTACCTTTTATTGATATCAATGCTTGTAGAGGAACAAAGAGAAATTAGTGTGTATCACAGCATAATTCCATTTTCTTTTTAGCAGCGGGTTGAGCTTGGTCAGAGTGTTTTCAGCATCCTGGTGTTGTCGTGTGGTGCTGCTGTGGTGCTCTTCAGTTTCAGCTTTGATTAAAAATTATGGCTCCAGCAGTCTGGGTTAGAAAAAGCCGCTTTGATGTGAGCAGAGTTGAACTGTAGCAGAGCTGTCTGCCTGGGTTTGCAGACAAGTTTTGAAACAAGCCACTGTGAGCCGTGTACTGAACTACACCTCTCGTCTCTAGCTTTGTGAGGCCAGGTGAGAGGTGATAAAGTTTCCTGTTGCATACTCCTGTAGTCTTCAGCTGGTGGCAGAGGGAAGATCCCAGACGTAGGCTGTGTTGTTTAGAAACAGTTGCAGATAATGTTGTGGCAATGTAGCAAACCACAGTGTGAGTTCTTACAGGAGGGAGAAGGTGATGTTATTTTAAAACAAGGCTGAATTGAGCTGCTGACACCCTTGTAGTCACATGCTCGTGAGGATGTTGCTATGATGTGTATATATCCACGTGGTCTATTTGGGATTCCCTGCAGTGACCCTGAGGACAGGGATGGTGCCTTAGGGCATCCCGCTTGCATCTCTGTGGTTATTCTTAGATTGGTGGTGATGTGTGGGTTTTGGATATGTCTTTCGACCCCTTTAGGAGCTGACAAGGTTCAGTTTCTCAGTCTTTACCCCTCCCCCCGGCCCCCACTGTTTACTCTGTGAGACCCCCAGGATTAACTTCTCGACCTTTGTAATACTTGTTGGTTTTCTAACAACACACAGTTTTGCTGTTTGATGTCAGCTTGTGGACAGTAAATTATTGGCACTGAATGGTATTATCTGTTGCTGAAACTGTAGGTTTGATTTTTCATTAGGGGCCTCTTTTAAATTGGAGGATACTGTGAGCTAGATATGTCTCTTCCCTGGTTTCAGTTTCTGCTCTATCTTGGGATTTTATACTCAGATGAACCTAAAATGTCTTTGTCTGGATGTCCGTGCTTTGTTATAATGGCTCTTTGTTCTACTAATTTTTGACTACTCAGAATCAGAATAACCTGTCCAAATCAGGTTAATATCACATTTAGTCTACACAGAGTATATTCCTGTAGACTTGAAAACCTTAGTCAGTGGCACAGTGTTATTCTCTGTATCTTGAGGTGTAAGCGATAGTACGGATGCTTTGCATTTGCTTTGCTTCTATAATCCTTAAAGCAGTGGAGGCAGAAATGTTCATTATTTTGTAATTGCCATTAACAGTAAGAGGCATATAAAATTATAGCCAAAATTAATTCCCTCTTCCTCTCTTTCCCAACCCCTACCAGACACTCAAATCGCAGAACTGGATATGGTGCCTCACTGAGAGAGAGTCCCTCGACTGGTGAGGCTTTCAAATAGGATCTTCCTACAGAATGTACTTCTTAGTGCACACACAGTCTGACAACCTGCTGGAGCGGCATGGGCAGGCAACTCGTGTTTGCCTTACCTCCTCTTCTGCACATTTCAATTTTGGATCCAATCTCTTGGCACCTGTTTCTATCTATGCTGTTCCACACTGCTACTTAATTTGTCTTTTTCCAGTTATCATGTAAAATGTTATGACATCAGTTTATCTAGTCCTCCTTTTCCTGTCTGCCTTGGCCGTGTTGTTTCTGTTGTGCCAAAATAACAGCCATTACTAGTTGTTCCACGTGCCCCAGGCTGGCTTCTGCTTTAGCAGCCTTATTTCTCCAGTCATTTTACTGATTCTTACTCCTTTGAGGTTTTGCGTACCTAATTCACAATTGATTCCCTATGAGTGTCATCCAATTAGAACTTTCTTTTCATCACATTTAAAATGAGCTTTCTGCCATCTGACCTCCACTCCAAACATGTAATGTAATATTCCCATCATAAACCAATCTGAATCAGTGAAAATCACAACGCTTTTGTTGTCTTAACTTGAAATTACCTACCCTCGGTTGACCTGCTTGGCAATGTTCCTTGTATTTTGTCCCCATCAGGGTCAGGACTACAGAATTTATGCACCATATCCAGTTTTGTGATTTGAATGTCCAGTAGGGGAGTGGGAAAGAGAATAAGAGGGAATGAATTTCTGCCAGAATTTTATATTGTCTTAAAATCTTCTTCAATTTCATGTGTAGAGTGTTCTTCTCCCTCATTAGAAAATACACAAATTAAGGCATTAAGTTCTACCCCTGCTTGTTATACAGCATTGCATTCAGTCATACCCTCTGTAGTGGCAGGCAAGTATGCTTGCAAGTCTCATTTTATGTTGCGTTCCCTGCTTCAGTATTTGCAAAGTCAGATTATCATCAGTCTGCTATTGTGCCTTTTGCTTTTGACTCTGCTTCTCAGAATTTTCTCCTCTGTGTCATGACCCTTTTAGGAAGGCACACCATTAAGACACAAAGAGGATGCCCTTTCTCTCCACTTCATATAAAGATTTTACACTTCCTTATGTGTCTGCCTAGCACAGTAGTTGCTAGAACGTGCCTCACTGTCAGACAGGTTTGTGTGTCTGAAACTGCTTTAGGAGTCCAATGAGCAAGTCCTTCTCTTGGATTGGCTCCTTCAGAAACATCTTTTGAGAACCTTTAAAGAAGTTACTCACTCTGTCCATCTTGGGATAAATTATCTGAGTCCTTGCTTTTTTTTTTTTCTTTTGTGTGAACATAAACTTAGTTGAGCCCTTTCGGATCATCTAGCTAATTTCCAAAATGCAGCCGTCTGCCTTTCATGATGTGTGCATCTGGCTTGACTGCCAACTCTTTATTTAAGCAGTTCCAATTTAAGTAGATCTGGCTACTATTTGATGTGATGATTAATTGCAAAATCCATCCAAAATAATTTTGCAAGTAATGCAGACCTCTGCCCATCAGCTCCATTCTTACTTGGAAATAACAGCCATTAGGGTAAGACTGACTGACTGGTTTGTTTTTCTTAAATCTACTAAACCAGCCATAGCATAAAGCAAGGCATATATGTTTCCCTTTTATGTTGTCCAGCAGTTAGGTCTATACACATTCTGCCTACACCTTGCATTCTTTGTCAGTTAATGTGGAAAATAAGTGTTGTGACAATGTGAGGTCTTACAAGAGCAGAAAATGTGATTTCAATTTAAAATAAGCTTGGGCTCACTTGCACTCTCATGCCCACATGCTTACGAGCACCAGGATGTGCGTATCCACGTCATCTGGTCAGGATTCCTTGCGATGATGGAGGTGGAAATCAGTGGCGATACCTGCGGCATCCTCCATGTCTCCTGGGTTCTTCTTAGATTGGTGGCAAGATGCTGGTTTTGGCTATACCTTTTGGAGCTAACAGGGATCAGTCTCTCAATCTGCTTCACTCCTTTACCCTCCCATTTATTCTGTGAGCTGTCACAATTAACTCATCATATGCTGAGATCCAAATGTTCTGTTAATCTAGACGCCACTTACACCTTCTATTCTAAAAGCCTTTTTCCCACATCTTGTTCCTTTCAGTGCTTTCACACCTGGATGTTCCCATTTGTTCTCCATTCATATCAGCCTTCATGTTTATGTCATGTTTCTCTAGACAGTGGGCAGCAGGAGGGGAATAGTCCCCTCATCTCCTGGAGGCTGAGTTGAGAAGGGGCAAAGGAGAGGAACTGAATCTAAAAAGCATGTTGTCCCAATGAAAAAGGGATAGTTCTTCAGGAGATAAAAACCTCCAAAATCTCTCTCATGGCCTAAGACGGTGCTTTGCCTGGCTTGCGTACCTCTCTTCAACTTCAAGCTCTGCTCTGTTGATTGCATTTGCCATCTCACAAGGGCTAGATGAAAGTATGCTCAGCAGTAGCCATGAAATAAAGTTGTCCTTGTTTGTGCTGCAGGGTGATGGGCCTGTCAAGAACAGGTGCTGGTGAAGTGTTTATTATTTCAGTGCTTGCGTTTATGGGCCTGATGTTTTGCTGTGGGAGAAAGTATGCCTCTTGGGAGGAGCTGTAGGAAGGAAACTAACTTATATTTGCATGCAAACAGTCCTGCACGGGCTGTTGCTCTAAAGCAGATGACTCCTGTCAGTGCTATAATGTTTGGCTTCAAGTGTCACGATTCCCTGACATGCAAGCAAAGTGCAAACCAGCATGGGTATTGCATGCAGGCTTTGCATGTAGGTGGTGGAGGGCTCGGCACAAGCTGGGAAGAAGCATGGCTGTGACGGGGAGTATTCCTTTGGGCAGCACAGGACTGGGCAATGCTGTTTATCTGAAGATTGTGCTGAGCTCTGCAGGTTATCTATCATGTTTCAGATAATCCCAAATTAGTATCTCAGCAAGCAGAGCTGAGGAGGAAGGGAGACTTCATCTTCAACTGACAAACCTGCTCTTGTATCAGGAAATGGGCCAACTCTGTTTTGCAGCTGGGTGCGTGCGTCCTTCCAATGCCCAAGTCAGTATAGCTCCAGGTAAATGCCTGCGTCCCTGTCGCTGTTTGGTGCTGTTTCCCTATCCAAGTATACAAATCTGCCTGTACTAGGAGGAACAGTGTCTAGATTTGGCTGAAGCCTTGCAAAACTAAAGCTTCCAGCTGTTGACTCTATCACTGTTGGAGCTTTTCTGGCCATATGTCTGCGTTCTGGTTTGTGGAAGTCTGTCCTGCTCTGTACGTGTAGAGGATCAGGTTTTTGCAGTGCATGCGTGGGTGGAGGTTTGTGTCTTTTTGAGCTGTCATTATTTGCTATCTGGGTCTATCTACTCCTGCAACTCTCTCCTAGACCCTCACCCTTTCCTTCTTTCTAATGCACCAGTTCTTTCTTGGGATTTCTCTCCACTTTTACTTCAACTAATCCTCCCCCCCCACTGCCTTTTGCTTTGCTCTATACCAAAAGGCCTTGGGGATGAAGCTTTTCAAGGCTTATCCTGAATGGGTTTAGGACTCTGGTGCAAGGTGAACAGAGGCTGAAGTGCATGCCCATAGAGATGTTACACCCTGAATTCAGACACAGTTTTAAAGCCACACACAGATTATAAAAGCCCGATCAGCAAAAGAGATGTGTATGCATTCTGCTTTCACCCCATGCATAAGCTGTGCTGATAGTTGGCTGGTACCTTGCTGCTGATCCATCTGCCAGGGACTTAAATGAGCACTGTCAGCCGGATAACACTGAAAAGCTCTGCTGGCCTGAGGCCTAGCAGAGAAATGCTGTGCTCTGCAAGGGATTTAAAGGCTCTGACCTAGTCTGTAAGTCAGAATTTATCCCAGTGAGGGGGAGGGCTTTCTCCTATCTCCACTGGGATAAGGAGGGCTCAGCCTTTGCATTTTGGGGGTGGGGGAGTGGGGTGTCTTCCAGACAGCTTGTAAACTTAGTTGAGGTAATCCTTTAAGGTGTGACCTTCTCGAGTTTTGTTTTGACTGCTAGCAGTGAAAGACTATGTCTGTATGGGCAAGTGTGTTTGCATTCTCTTTTCCTGTGCTGTACGTAGCCTGTTTGTGGTGCTGTTGTGGAAGGAGGGACTAACAGTCCCTGTCTCTGTGCAACTTGAGTCATCTGGTGACCTCTGGCTGATGTCTCTGGTTAAGTGGGACATGCAGATGCATGGAGCTTCACCCTTCTCACTTGGAACGTTGCCCAATACTGTATCAGGAGTTTTAGGAGTCAACTGAAGAGCAGGGTATGTGGGAAGGCAGCCATAAGAGAGATGCCGAATGTGTAGAGTTAAGGCACAGCATTACTGGTATCCTGTCTGGGTACATAGTCTAAAGGCTTCTTGGCACTTCTGAGTAAGGGGAATGTGGAAGATGATCAGTCAGTTGGTCAGTACTGTTACAAATCAAGTTACTAATTCTGTTGCAAAGTGTTTTGTGTCCCAGTGTGTCATACTGCTCAGCTGCAGCTGTTTACGGCCAGTTGTAGCTGAGGTCGCTCCACAAATGCAGCAGGGACAGCAGTTTCAGTGTTGGGAGACAGATGAATCTGCACTAATTTTTGCTTGACATCTCTGAGCATCACTTTTCATCCTCTTGGAAAGATTTCTTCCGTAAACCCTAAGGGTCAAAAGAGTGTTCCCAGTGATGTTGAGAAAAGGGCTATTGAAATTTTTTTTTCCCCCCACATATACACATACATCGTGACCTTTTGTGCCCTGTCACTATGGAAGAACTGTAATGTTTTTTGTACATTAGTAATCTTCTGGTCTGGCGCTCCCTCTGTGGAGAGCATGGCATTTTGCTTTTCCACAGAGCCTCTTCTGGAGCTGCCCCTTCTCTCTGAATGTAAACTTTCTGCCTAAATTACCAGAGAACAGATATGGTTCACTTTCAGTTTTCATCCTCGATAGGACCGTGGTGTAGTGCTTCAATCAACAGAGTAAGATGCATTTTTCACTGCTGTTGCTTATAGCTCTTCTGAGAGGAAAGTTCTACATTGTTTTAGGCTAAGTCAAAGTAAGCCTATTACTCCCCAGATTGGGGTAAAAGGTTTTAAGGAAAGTAGTTAACAGGATGCAATGTATGAATATCTATGTCTTGTTCTATTCTTGGGAGTGGGACTTTTCTTCTCAGGAGGTCTCTTACGGGCCAATTCAAACTTGCTGTCTGAGCAGAGAAGGGGGAGAGCAGAAAACATGGGTAATCTTGTTATTTTGGATCCCACGGAAGAAAAGTTTTCCCCAACTTTGCCTACTGTTTTTTTATTTCATCTTAAGTAATTTTGAATGAGTCTTCTATTAATGAAAGTGGAAAGTACTGTAACAATCTTGTGAAGTTTTCCAGTCTCTACAAAAGACTGCAGTGTCCCATGCAGTGCTTTGCTTTTGTGGTCTGCCTTTAAACTCTGTGTACGTGGACTGCAGAAACACAGATTCTTGGCAGCTGGTGGCATAACTAGCTGAGTAGGATCTAGTTCCAGTGTACTGTTGCATGAGTAGCTTTCTAAAACTCTCTTCATTTAGGAACAGTCAGTGAAATCCCCATGTGGTACTGACACTTATTTTCCAACCAATTGTCCTGTATACCCATGTGTACACCTATACAACCATTCTAAGTGCTACTGCATGATATAACCATATCTATAGCATTAGATTGTACTAATCAAGTTGGGCTTTTTATGAAGAATTAAATCAGTGGAAAGTATGCGGTCCGTGTAAATGTAAATAACTTTAAAAAAAACTGCTCTCAGTTCTCTAACAACTCCTATGCTATCCAGAATGGCTGTAACAGGGGCCTATTTCTTTTTTTCTACAGAGAAAGGAGACTTAATTTAATAAGTTTAGGACAGTGTTTTTATTTGGGTCTGTTTCTTTTAGTGAGAAATAGAGGAGCTTTGTTTTTCCCAGCAAAGAGTTGATTTAATCTTTTGAGGTTCCCGTATCCTGTCCCAAACTGCTTTACATTGTAGAGGATGTACAGAGAAGGAATGTTTTTACAGATAAGGATAATGTGTAAAGTTAGGAAAGCAGGTAAGCAGATCCTTCTTGTGGACACAATCTGTTTTTAATTGCACTTGATGTAACAGAATACAGATGAAAAATTTAACCTCAAGAAATTTCACAGTAACCTTGGAGTCCTGGGGAAACTTCCATTAAGCTGTCTAAAAGAAAAATCTTATTTCTTTCTGTGAGGTAATAATTCTGATGCTAAGCAGCTCCCTCTGTAAGTGCTTTTTCTGGTCAAATCCAGACTGGTACTTCTCCGTGGAGCATGGGATGACATGGTGGCATGCTGTGATTATGTTACTGCAAAAATTATGATGGGATTCCTTCCGGCAGTACCCCACCCCACCCAATCCCCTGCATGGTGCTCCTAGAGTTAAGGATTATATGATCAGCATTAAACTGCTTTTGTATCACCTGTTGGATAGTTGTACTGACTAATGTGGAAAAATGTCAAAACTGGCAGTAGTTTTGTGAATAACTTTCCTGTTTCAAAGTCAAGGCGATACACCACTGCAGATGACCTTACCTGTGTGAAGGCATGCTCCTGAAGCATTCGCCATTACATGGCATAGCAGGCAGTAAAGAAATGCAGCTTTTCTTGTTGAAGCTAATAGAATGCTTTGTCCATTCACGTTTGCCTTCAAAAATCAGTGGTATCAACTACCCCAAGTATGTCAAAATGACAGGAAGCAAACTTCAGTCTTTGCAGTAGACATTCGTTTTCTTTTTTGTCAGTTGTAGCTTGGTCCTCAGAGAGAAGACAACCTCAATATAACATAGAAGGACGCTGCTAAGAACACAAACGGGGCAAGGGCTGCTTTAGCTCACTAGATATTTAAAAATGAAATGCACATTCTTTATTTTGTTTTGATACAGTGTAATTGCTTTACAGAGTCCAGCACATCAGAGTTGCGCGTAAGTACTACAGATGAAGTTGCCAAACTGGAGCTCACAAAACTAGTGCATTTATCCCAAAGCAGAGACTAAACCCTCTAACTCCTTAAAAAAATACATTAAAGAACGTACCACACACACACAAATATTGCACTTTTCTCCATATGAAATTTTTACCCCACGTACATCACACCAAAGTCTCTTCAAAGGAGTCTGTAATACAAGATAACAAAGCTGATTACTCTAACAGTAGTGTACACAGTTCTCCAATGTTAGACATAACAGATTTGAACAAAAAACCCACTTCAAAGTAGTACAAAGTGGTGCCTGATGGATACTCTGCTGTATTAGAAGGCATTAGGAGCCTTTTATTCTAATTGACCTAAAGGAAATTCCATGAAATGTGAAACATGATTTTGGTTGAGGGGAAAAGTCAGTCTAAACTCTGTTAAAAACACTGGAGCTTCCCCCTTATCAGCACTGCAAAGCTCCAATGAGCTTAGACTAGTTGGCACATCCCGATAAATGAACTGCAGAACTCAAGAACAGAATTATTTTTATCCTTGAGTCCTGAAATGTACAGTGTATCCTGGAGCAAAACTGGGCCTGTTTCCATAGGTGGTGTGTGTCTTGTTAGCAGTTTTCATTGCATAGCTCCTTGAGAGCTTGGTCAGACATTAAAATTCCAAAAAGGGTTTATTATACTGTGGGGTAGGGAGGAAGGAAAGGACAGGACTCTGTCTCTTCCTTTTGTTTTTTTGCAGTAGTGAAATTCCTGTCTGTTATGCTGCAGTATTTCTCATGCTGTTTCTCTTCCCTCTGTTACTCACAAGGTGTCATAGGGGTTTCTGTGTTCCACAGCTATTTTCTGTGTCAGGTAAGTTTCCTTTGAAGGGAAACTCCAGAGAAAAGGTTTCTATTATCTCAGCTATTTAAAGTAGAACTTTCTAGCCCTCTTCATTGTGCATCACATAACCGGGACTACATCCATATGCTACTTCTTTAAACTCTCCTTTGCTGATGCCTTGAGAATTGCTGTGGTAGCAGAGGTAGAAGCTGAGCACTTCGGGATTGAGTTCAGCTGCACAACTGGACCAGTATCAGAGCAGGCTACATAGCAACAGGAACTGCTGTACTAATTGTAGTATACAGAAAGCAAGGTGCCTTCTGTCAGTTCTGAAACCCTTGTCTCAGAGTCCTATGATTCCACATTTATGTGTGGTCTTATTGCTGTAAATGCTGGCTGATTATCCACCTTTCTACACCCTCATTATTTGTAGTTATGAAATACCTTGGGGTCCCCAAACGCTGCAGCAAACAGTGGTGTTGTCTGCATCTGTGGTCAGCAGAGTTTCTCTGCTGTCCTTTGTGCTTTAAGGAATCTGCAATTGTGCTTAATGTTTGCTCAGAAAAGGGCTGAACTGTCCAGCTGTGAGCCTTGTTTGTCTGTCATCCGGTAATGTCTCACAATGCTAGAGGCAAAACCCAAACTAAGAGCTCTCAACTTTCTGCAGATTCCTGAACAATGCTCCTGTAACTTGTGTTTCACGACTGAAAGTTCTGGAGACATGACTGCTTGTCAAATTTAGTATTTCTTGAAATGGTTGATACATCAACAGTTTGTGATGCTAAATATTGCTGTAATACTTTCAATGTTATATATACATATGAGCAATGAAAACACTAAGAAAGTTAAACATTATGTTCCACATGGTGGAACGTGTGCTCTGAAGGGACTTTGGCTCCAGTAAGGATATAAATGGGGTATCGTCTATTTCCTCAGAAAAAAGCATATAGGCTGATAAAGAACTGAAAAAGGCACAGCACTATCACTTCACAGGGTTTTTTTTTTTAAGCTCATTGTTTTTATCCTTAAGTTCTAAAACCCTAAATAATTGTCCAAATATACAAAGCTCAATAAACCACCAGCAACACATACTGCAAATTCAAAACACAGTTTGTTTGCTTGTTTTTAAAATGCAACAGGAGGACAGATGGATCCTTTCCAGAGATCAGAGCTTCTCCAAGACAGAGCCCTCCACAAAGGCCTGCCTGCAAAAAGGATTGATTTCAAAAGCCACCCAGGTAGATTTTTTTTTAATGCCATTGGCTGCAGCTCTTGATTGTTCTCATGGTATTCCTTATCTTCTATCTCTCTGCTGACTAATCCTGTATCCTTTAGTGTTCTGATCCCTACCCCAGAGGTCTCTACAAACCACTGTGCTGCCCTGTGCCAGTTCCAGGTATCTTTTGACAAAGTCAAGATGTCACTTAGCAGAGATCCAGAAGCTTCCCTTAGTGGACCATTAAGAGTTCCTTGGCAGGCTTGGGAAATACTGTTTACTTGCTAACAGGAAGAAGTGGAGGCTGCCTGACATGCCTGGTGATCTCAGAGACTTACCATGGAGTAGTTCCAGATCAGTAGCTGAACCAGCAATTGGATGCAAAAGTGCAACTTTCTTTTAATTCCACCTCATGCTACTGTTTCAAGAGTATTATAGTTGCCATCAGCGCAGACCCAAATCTACCCTGAATTTCAATGAAAACTATTGCTTTTATTGCCAAGAAGTACAATACAATGTGTACTCACATTCTCATGTCTCCAAATGAATGTTAGATGAATGCTGACAAACTCCCCAATGTTTTCCAGAAGGGGCTATTTCTTTCCTCTAAAATTCACTTTTTCTGCCTCCTTCTATGCAAACTAGTTTTTTGTGGGATGAAACTGCACTATCTGTTCTCTAGCCCCTGCCACCAGCAACAGGAGCTAGTGCCCAAACACTTCTCACCACCTTCTGCTTTTTTTTTTTCTAGTCAGGTGGGTTTTCAGTTCCCCTGTTAATTCAAGGGTTGAAAAATTACCACGGACTTCGGGGTAGGAACAAAAACCAAAAATTCAGATGCTTCTCCATTTCTCCTGTCTTCCACTCTCATGTTAGTCATCCCATGGTATTAATTCACCAGGACATAGCCACTGTGCTGGGGATCTACAGTCTCCATCATTTCACAATCAAAGAGTCCAGGCAATTCTGAGAGGGTTAATGCATCATAGTTTGACTGGGACTCATGAGATGCTGAGCTGCTCTGGTTGCCAGGCAGTGCTACATTGCTCTGTTGTGCTGGGTCCATGGAATACTGGCACTGGTCTGGGTAGTCTGACTCAGAAGAGGTGACAACAGGCAAGTCACAAGTCTGATATGAATACTGTAAGGACTGTGGTGGCTGCTGCACCTGAACTGGTGATGACAACTGTGATGAGCTGGTGATCTGGGAGGGTGGCAGTGGATCCAGCTGTACCTTCTGGTATTGACTGAGAAAGGGGTCATATTGCATTTGTTCTGATGAAGGCTCCATTACAGGGCTCAGAGGCTGCTGCAAGCTGAACGGGGTTGATTGTTGCTGCTGTTGTTGCTCCTCCTGGCATGAAAGCGGCAGTTGACTGGACCTTGGGTATGAGCTCTCAGCTATTTGCATCTGGTTAAAATAGGCTTGCAGCTGGGACTGCTTCTGGAGAAAGAGTCGCTTCTGATGCAGTCTGAAGCAACAAGGACATAAACAGCAATTATTTTCAGCTTTTGAAGTGTTAAAGGTGCTAGCATGACTCCTGCGTGCTATCACTCAAACAGTTCCAGCAGGGAGTGGAGTGCCGAATAGGAAAATTCCTGAGCAACTTTGTTGTTGAATTTCACAGCAGACCAGAATCTTTTACCTTTCAGCAAACATGTAGCGGCTGAGTTTGCAGACCTCCTTTTGATAAACTTTTTAATTGCCTAGTGAATTTTTCCTGGGCAATTAAGTTAACCCTATGCATTCATTAATTTTGTTTGTTAAGAATAAGATGTATGGTATTTGTATTTTGAGCCTATTATTCACTGCTCTGTGGAACTTGGGTGCTGCTGAAGACTTGAGTATTGCTGGCTAGTAATGGAAACAGCCTCCTTCCCCACCCCTATTCTTTCTCTCTGAACTGCGCTGCTTCCTATAAACTTTTATGAAACTGCTTCTGATTCTTTACAAACAGTAAGAATTTACAACTAAATGCAAGGTTATAGATAACCTTTCACAAATTCCTGTGCTATAACAAAGTGGAGGTCTCCTGCCAGGCAATTCCCAAAGCATGCAGAAATAGGAAACCGACAGCGTTCAGAAAACACAGCTATTGCTTCCCAGCTTATTTCTCTGCGCCAACCTCCTATTTGTGAAAAAGTGCTCTCAATACTGTTAGTTAAGTTCTGGATTAGGATTAATTGACTCTACAGTTGTCAGGAGCGGCCATAAGCTAAAAAGTAATTACACATTGCATGCTTTCTTGAAATGAAGTAGTACTTTTATACCTCTGTTCCTCAGTCTTTGTTTTAGACAGCATGGAGCTAGGTGGTTGTTTTCCTTTCTCTTTCCATTATTCTTGTGCAAAATTCAGGGATAGTAACTGTCTTTAGTGTCTGTCTTGCTTACTTATTTGACGATTACCAAATGATGAGCTTAAAGAGCTCACAGCCCTTCAAATTAGCAATTAAAATCTTGTTTGCTATAATATGTCCAGTGATAAGGGGACACTTCATATCTATTTTTTCTTTACTGTAATTTTTTCAGAGGAGTGTCACTTCTAAACTGATCTTATAGACATGAAGTTGATTTACCTTACTGTAAAATTATTGGGTCATGAAAATGAGCCAGGAAATACTGAAATGACCTGCAGGGCTTCCCAGCAGGCGGAAATAAACAATCCATGTTCTGACTTCCAACAAATACCACATGCAACAATGGAAGTAGTAGGGTAGCTTCCTTCTATGCTTCTATATATCCACTAGCACTGAATGAAGAATGCAGGTATTTGCAACTTACCTGCACCCTACTAGTGTTAGCTGATAAAGAGCTCATAGTACAGAAATTTGTAAACACATTGCAGAACTGTTGTCCCTCTTAAGAGGAAGACTGTGTTCTTACAAATTTTGAAGTGCAGCTTTTGTCTTTCAAAGAATTTCCAAATGGACAAAGATTGTTCCAGTTCTTTTATTACCCTTTAAAGTAAGAATAAATAACTTACCAAACAAGCATAGTTTGAAAGCTTCTTACCTGTGCTCCTGTAACTGCTGTTCCAGACTCCGGGGCAGTTCTTTACAGTATAGCTGGCATGTGTTCTGAGCTTTTGATAGTAGAGAGGCTTTCTGCAAGAAAAGCAGTGTTGTTTTAAATTGCATTTGATTTAATGCATTAGTCCAGAAAGCAAGTCAAAGAAGATTGTTTACCCTTATGACAGTGTAACTGCCCAGCTCCATTTTCAGATAATTTCACTATCTGAAAACACAGCCACTAGTGCTTATTTGCTTCTAACCCTTAGACAAAGAACATGTTTCCATGATAGATTATACCATAAAAATGCATAGAAAGATTTCTTCCCCAGGGAAAGAGAAGCTGCAAGCTAGAAACGAAAAAGGGTTTTTATACACTAAAGCTATATGAAAATTGGTTGTAAAAAAAAAAAAAAAAACCAACCCCACCAAAACACAGGGGGAGAAACAGTAAGCCCCAGGGGGTCAAAAGTGGCTCCTCAGATGCTGATGCATAACCTTTATGGGGTATAACACAGACAATAGGCGTTCACTAGCAGTTACCTTAAATTGCTTTAATAAAGCTATACAGTAACAGACTGAGTAGAACAACAGCAGTAATATAGCATACCTCTTGCATAATTAGGGTCAGTGTCTGACAAAAGAAAAATAACAGCATAATTTCAAATTAAGCTGTTCTCTGCTCATTTCATCTGACTGATTTTCCTGAGTACTAAGATTGAAAAGGCTAATCTGCTGCGTAGTAACAGCAGCTGGTTCAATTCAGTAGAGGGGAGGTATGGTACCTGGAGCCTGTGTTGTAAGTACTGTCTTTCTAAGCTCTGCTGTCTGGATAATAATGGGGGATGTGCACCATTAGGAAAAGCAGATGCAGCTTCCTGCTGCTGCTGAGATGCTTCCTCCTGCAGAGAGAAGAGGAACAAGTTTTATCCCCTAGGAAAGGCTTTTCTGCCTCAACCCTTGACTTCTGCTGATGGAGGTTTCACAGTTGCCATATGGACCAGCCTCTGGTGTCACTCGCTACTCTCAGGCATGGTGAGGAGACTAAATTACAATGCTTTGAACTATGTGCTGCAAAAGGGCAAGGGCAAGATCCATAACTAAAGTCATATACAATGTATTTTCTGACTTGCCCTCTGAAATAGTAAATGTACAGGGTTAGAAAAAAATCCAAAGTCTGAATGTGCATCTGTGCAACTCTCATTTCACAGCTTCAAAACTGAAGGTGAAAAGCTTTCAATAGTGGTGAAGAGGATACGTATGGAGTAGACATCTCCAGCAAGCTGGAGACTGCTGACATGGGAGGGGATTGAATTGTCATGAGAATACCATGGGCACTGCAGCATGTTTACATTGAGAGAGAGATTCTTGTGAAAACATTACAACTTTGTGGTTGTCAAAACTGAAGTTTTCCAGCACTGAGAAAGTAACAGCTGGAGCTTGATAATAGCAGGCTTCACCTAGAACATTAGGTGCTTACAGGTACGTCTTACTCACTTTATTCCTGGGGTTTAACAGAAACTTGTTATTCTTGTTTGCTGTGACCTGTTCCATTTGAAACAAGTAACTAGGAAGCTGGCAGAAGCTATTTAGCATTTCACTATGCAAATCACGCTAACCATTATCACTTGTCCTTTGCACTTCTTACAATTATACCAGACCAGCTCCAACAGGGAAAAATAGTATTGGGCTTTGTTATATCTAAACCATCCTAGAGATTAAAAACAATAATAAAATGTTGGATTTGGAAAGCGAGCAAGCCCATCTCACTGACACAATGACGATGGTAAAGGCTAGCCTTTAAACGCACATTCTCTAGTCTGCAGAAGATGGAAAAGGGAGGAGGGAACTTTATCTGTAAATTAGCTAATCTCGGATCTCCAGAACACCTTATCCTCTCCTTATTTGTCCCAAAGTATTAACATCTGAAAGATAGAGCTTGATTTCTGGTTTAAGTACCTGCGGAGGACTATTAATGAGGTCCTGCAACTGCGTGGCAGTTGATGTCAGAGAAAGTTGTTCTTCTGATCCCATCTGTTCATACAGCAACTGGACTTTGTTCAGTTCCAGGATTCCTTTGGTTCGTGCCAGGTTCCGGAGGTGCTGTCTAAACGCTACAATTCCTAGGGAAGAGTTGAGCAAAACCCTGGTCAGGAAAGCAGTTAATTTGTATCTGGTTAGCACAGCAAATGCGAGATAGCTGAGTAAGAACCAAGTCACAAGCTGGCTTGGTGCTTCTGTGTATGTAGTACATTTACTACCATACCTAGGAATAATGTCATTGACAATGGTTATTGTTACCTTGTGTGAGGGATGTGTCAGAAGCTCTGCGCCCCTCTCGAAAACTGACAGGAGAACGGTTGTGAGTCTCTCGCTTTTGGGAGGCGAGTGCCTGCATGGCTGGGTTGGCAGGTCTCAGACCTATGAAAGGCGTTGTCATTCTGGGTGCTTGTTGGTTAGTTAGCACCATTTCTTTCAAGGAAGGGGTATCTTCCAGGAATTTAATATCTCTCTGAATGGATCCCATGTCATACTCTGAATCAAAACTGCCTAGAGATGAGTTTTCATCCAATGAGTAGACTTTCCCTGTGACAAAAAAACCCAAAATCCAGAATAAACAGTGCAGTAGTCATTTAGCAAAGCAAAGGAAGTGCCACAGGCTCAAGCTATTCCTGCAAACAGTGACTGTCCTAGAGGAAACAAAACACACAAAAAAAATCAAGTTTCATAAAGTAATGGTGATTTAACACTTGCAGTACCAGAAGGGGGATTTGAGACTGGTTTTTACATCATCAGAGCAATAAGAGGCTATATAGATGATGTTCACACTGGCTTGTTTGGAGACCATTCAGTGTGGCTTGTCATCTGTGTCCGTTCTGCCCCCCCTCCCCACCACACCCTCCCC